>CM076581.1:759651605-760111376 GCA_034641835.2 Pinus albicaulis | reverse complement strand
TAAAAAAGGCTTTGGAACATAACATGGATCAAGAGAAGTAATGCTTAAGCATCCTGCCATTGACAGGACACCCAAATAGTTCTACTCCATTCAAATCCTACAAGAAAAATGCATTGTTACTAGCAACTGAGTGAATAGAGTAAGGGCCAAGCCATAAGTGGTCAAATTTTCCATGCTCACCCTTCTCTTCCCTTCTTGAATCCCACTTTAGAACTTTGTCCCCAATCTTGAAATTGCTGGCCTTTGTTCTTTTGTCAAAAAGCCTTTTAATGCTGTCCTGCTTCTGCAATGCTTTGCTATACACTTCCTCTCTGGTTTGCTGAAGATGAATGGTCTGGTTCACTCTTATGATCATGTCATTTTCTTCAGTTTGTAACTCTTGAATCAAATTCATCACTGGAAAACCAAGGCTGTTTGGAAAAATTGCATCAGTACCGTACACAAGCTGGAAAGGTGACATACCAATGGATTTCGTCAAAGTCAATCTGTCAGCCCAAAGTGCATGAACCAGCTTTGTGTGCCAAGACTTCTTATTGTCCTCCAACAGTTTCTTGATTATGTTCACTAAGCTTTTGTTTGAGGATTCTGCAAGTCCATTACCTTGAGGGTAATAGGCCATGGAATGCCCCAATGTTATGTGATATCTATGACAGAACTCAACCATCTTCTTTGATCCAAATGCTGCAGCATTATCAGTGATGATCTTGGTAGGATAGCCAAATCTGGAGAGAATGTTAGCCTCCATAAATTTCATAATAACTGAATCATTGGCCTATCTACAAGGTATGGCTTCTATCCACTTAGTGAAATAGTCTGTGGCAGTGAGGATCCATCTATGCTGGGCAGAAGATGGGGGATGGATTTCTCCTATGAAGTCAAGTCCCCACTGTTGAAATGGGGCTTCAACAATGATTGGATGCAGAGGTAGGGGCAGGAGTTTTCTTTTGCCTTCAAAAAGTTGACATTTATGACAGGCAATATACATCTTGTGGATATCATGAAAAAGAGTAGGCCAATAGAAACCAGCCCTCAAAATTTTGTTGGCTGTTGTCTTCCAGTACAAATGACCTCCACACTTTCCTTCATGGAACTCGTGCTTAACCTTCTCTGCATCAAACTCAGGCAAAAATTTAAGCAATAGACCACTTGCATTTTTCCAATAAAGACATCTATCTATAATGCAATAGTTTACAGCTTTCAATTTAAGGAATCTTGCCTTTGTTTTTGTCAAACCAGGAGGTGTATTCAATTTAAGCAAAACATAAATAATATCAGCATACCAAGGAGAATTCATAAAATGATATTCAACTATAGGAGTTGAGAATTATTCTTGGTCATCCAAAGCATTAATCATATTAATATCAAGAACTTCAAAGTTGGATTCAGCCATTAATCTAGCTAGACCTTGGCCTTTGATGAGCTTAGTGGGTTTTATCTCTAAATCATATTCAAGGATAATAGCAATCCACTTACCTCTCTTACCATCTGGGTCCTGTGTTAGAATGTCTTTAACAACTAAGCTTGGGACAAAGGCAATGATGTGTGAGTGAAGGATGTACACTCTGAAGTCTTTCAAAGCTTTAACCAAAGCAAAAGATTGCATTTCCATAATGTTATACTTCAAAGGGGCATCCCTCAATGCCTTGCTAAAGAATGCAATAGGCTGCTCTTGTCCTTGTGGATTTTTCTGTAAAAGGACAACAGCTATGGTATGTTCTAATGCAAATGAAAAAATATAAAAATATTTTGAAAAATTAGGACTTATAAGAACCAGTGTTTTGGTTAATGCTTGTTTCACCAGTTCAAAGGACTTCTTTGATTCCAAGGTCCATTTTACCCCTTGCTCCTTCTGTAACATGTTTGTGATATTCCTAAGGAGCTCAACCAAGTTGGGGATGAACCTTCTCAAAAAGTTAATCTTTCCAATGAAAGATTGCAACTCTTTGAGGTTTCGAGGATGAGAGATTTGCAATATGGCCTCAATCCCCTTTGGATCTATCTTTATACCCTCTTCAGAAATAATGTGACCAAGAAGTTTACCTTCTTGGAGACCAAATAGTGTTCTCTTAGGGTTTAAAGATATCTGAAACTTTCTGCACTTCTAGAAAACTTTTCTCAAATGTTCTAAGTGCTCTTCATCTGTTTTTGAAAACATAGTGACATCATCTAGATAGATAATGATGAAGAAGCCCAGTTCCTCCGAGAATGCTATGTCCATGGCTCTTTGAAAAGTTGCTCCAGCATTCATTAGACCAAAGGGCATTTTCACATACATGAAAGTGCCCCATGATGTAGTAAAAGTTGTCTTTAATTGATCGGCAGGGTGAACTAAGATGTGATTGTACCCTGAATAGCCATCCAACAAAGAAATTCTTTTAGACCCTACCACCCTTTGTAAAATATGATCCATCTTAGGTAAAGGGTAGTTGTCTTTCAATGAAGCTTTGTTTAAGTCTCTAAAGTCTATACAAAGCCTGATTTCTCCAGTTTTCTTCCTAACTGACACTAGATTAGACACCCATTCAGAATATCTAATAGGGACAATAATACCAACTTCATACATTTTCATGATCTCCTTCTGAACCAAAGGCAACTAAACAGGGTTTATTCTGCGCAGTTTTTGTTTGAATGGTTTTTGGTTTTCTTTGAGGGGAATTTTGTGCTGTATTATTTCAGTGTCATAGGATTTAAGATCTTCGTAACTCCATGCAAAATCATCGAAAAAATCTTTAAACAACTCTATGTATTTAAGTTTAATGTGAGCTTGTAAAGTTTTAGACAGTTTAATCATCATAGGTTTAAGTTCACTGCCGATATTGCACTCCTCCACTTCAGTCTCTACAGGTTCCAGTTTTGGTTTATTCGCCACATCGTTAAAATCAAACAACTCTTCTAAAGGGGCCAAACCCTTAGGCAAACTTTCATCTTTAGAGTGCAGAGTTTCTAACTCCTCTGTTTCTAACTCCGCATTCAATTTTGTTTTGTTTTCAAGTTTGCTAGATAACAGGTTTATATTAGTAGGTTTAGGAGACGGTTCTTCTTCACCAAGGAAATTTTCTTCACTGCAGTCTGTATCATAATCTGAGTCCGAACTGTGTAGTTCAAATTCATTTCTGAATTGCATGAAGTCTTCTATTTGTTTGTCATTGTCAAACACATGCCAATATTTCTCATTATCAGGAACAACTGCTCTAAATTTTATCTCAGTGGTGCAGTCTTTGGTTTCATATGGCGTCAAGTATGTTCTAGCTGCAAAGGCTAAATTGTGGGCTGCAATATTTTTTTTTCTTGGGACAAAAAACAATTTGGACTCCTCGAATGTTTTCAAAAGGTCCATGACATCGTTTCGGTAGGCTCTAAGTCTTGTATGATTTGCGTTATATTCCCCATTGACTTGCCTAATGAATAAATTCTGAATCCCCATACACATTGATTCTTCTGGCTCCTAAATTTTTCAATAGGTGTAAGCCTAAGAGAAGGGATTCATATTCTGCTATGTTATTGGAACACTGAAAGTTTAATTTGCAGGAAATGCTTTCTGTGTGGTTATTTTTAGTGTTAGTAATCCAAACACCTGCACCAGCATTGTTCTTAGTGCAGGATCCATCAAAATACATACTCCATAGAGGACTAGTTTTAATTTCATCTGTTTGGTGAATGTCCTCTTCAACTACTGTGATTTCTGATCGTTGTGGAATCTCAACACTTAGTTGTATTTGTTTTGATTCCCCAAGATTTTCGTTTATTTGAGGGTTGTTTTCTTGATTGTAAATGTTCAAAAGTAATGGACACCTAACTTGAAGTTCAGGACCTCTATTTGGTTTGCTACCGTCTTCAACTGCAGCAAACTATTTGGACATTTCTGCGTTGTGTTCCTCTTCCTCCGTGTCGGCCATTAATCCTGTTAAAGTGACTTTTTCACCAAGTGTTTCATCATTAAACATAATAAAATAATCTAGGCCTGTATTTACAGAATACAGGGGAGAGTTTTGTGGTTTGTCTTGACTTGTAACTGTGAATTTCATATGGGACTCCCTGTAAAGTCTTCTAGTTTGATTGAAAACAGGGATAGTCGCATAGGTCATGTCCATTTGCATAGTTCCTTGTAACTTAGCCCCCCAAGATCTTGATAATAACATTCCATACTTTGGGGGCACATCAGCCACAACAATATCCATGACTAAACATTTGGCTGGAATTTGGGCTAAGTTAACACAGAGGTCTTTGATTAATCCTAAACATCTTACTCTGCTGGAATCAAAGGAGTAAAGGTCTTTGTAAGGTCTGGTGATCTCTAAACCAAGGCTCTCCATTACAGCTTTTGGCATTAAATTATGAGAAGCCTTGGAATCATGCATAGCATTGTGCAAAAAAATTTCATGAACGTTTAAACTCACATAAAAGGGAGGAACCGGTCCTTCTTGATATCTACCTTCAATATTAGGACCAAAAATCAACTCTGGTTGGTCATCATTAAGATTGACTGTGTCCTCATTTTCTTCTATTTTCAAAGCCTTCAAAATTTGGGTTCTATATACATGTTGGGCAGCTAACTCAGTCAAGGGAACAGAGATTTTGATCTTTGAAATTTCCTGCTCCAGGCTGAAAGGAATTTGACTCTTTAAAGTGCTGGTTTCAGCCTTATTAGTTGTCATTCTATCAACAATATCAGCTTGCTGATTTGTTTTATTTACACTTGACAAAATTGTTTTCACAGGAGTACTAGCTGAAGTGTTAGTACTACTAAGATCTGCACTCTGTTTTTCTTTGTTTTGAGTGTCTTTTTCTTTATCATTACTAGAATTTACAGCCACTGTTTTGTCCTTTTGTTTGACAACTTTAGGTTTGGTTGCAGTGCTGTTTTGTGAAGATTTTTCAGAGGTTTTGTTGCTGTGGGGTTGTTGACTAGTTTTACTTCTAAGGTCGTATTCTCTTTGAGGCTCTATGATGACATTTTCCATGTCTTGATAACAATTTTCATCATCATCTCTTTTGTCATCATAAGGTGTGTATAGACCTTGTTTTCTATCATAATGAATCTCAAAGTCATCATTGTTTATCCCCAGCATGTTAATATCATCCTCTACTATTTCATCTATTTCCTCAACCTCACTTACATAGTTTTGATGAAAGGGAGGAGTGATCTGCTGATCATCTTCCCTAGTTCTGTTTGGAGGTTGGTTTCTTCTGACATTCTGATTTTGGCTCTGGTTTCTATTTTGAAGAGCAATTTGGTTTTGATTTGATTATGCTCTCTTAATTATGCTCATCTCTTTCATCATCTCCTCCATCATTTTCTCCATCTTTGAGTTGGAAGTAGAGGGTGTAGATTCCTCTCTAAAGGACACTCTCTTTTCAGTTTTCATTCTGGCCCTCTTTTCCATTAAGTTGACTTCCACAGAAAGAGCACCCCTTTGCATATCTTCAAGAGTTGCAAAGTCTCTCTCTCTTAGCTGATAGGCCATGTCAGAGTCAAATCCTTCAGGAAACTTGTTTAAAGCTGAGCCTTGTGGAGGTTTTAGTTTCGGGGAAAGTGCATTATACACACTATTGAATCTAGTGCAATAAGCTTGCACACTTTCCCCAGTGTTTCTATGGAGGTTCTTGTAGTCAGAAAGGAATTGGAGAGGGTTCTTCTTTACTTCCCATTTGTTTAATAATGTTTGATGGAAGGCTTGGAGATAATTAATACTATGGGGGGCTAAACCTTTGAACCATTTTCTTACTTCTCCCCCTAAGCTCTGAGCAAATAACCTAAGCTTGACAGAATCATCATCAATTTCATTTCTGTCAAAATAGTCATTCATCTTATCCACATGTTGTGATGCAGTTGTAGCATTGTTGGCATCATATAATGGAATTTTGGACTGATAGTCCTATGGAAGATTGACTAATGGTACAGGAAGGACTAGGGGAGCATACCATGCTGCCATGATAGGTGGTGGGGGAGGATTTACAAGGAGTGGATTAACAACAGGAACAATGGGCTGAAGTGGAGTGGTTTGAACAGTGGATGTAGGGTGAGCAGAAGTGGATGGACCAGGAATAGACTGCTGAGCTGATCTTGGATGAGAGACACCTAAGTTGTGAAGGAAATGTAAATCAGGAGGTGTTGTTTCTCTGCTACCAAGAGGTTCACTTGTTTCAGGAGATGATAGTGAAGACTCAAAATATAACTGATCTAAATCACCAAGAGACCTAGTTCTAAATGGATTTACTAAGTCAACTTGAGATTGTTGTAGACCTGAAAGATTTTCAGGGACTGAATTAGCTCTGAAGGGTGATCTGAAAATAGTTGATAAATTAATCCCAGGAGACTTCCTAAGGATACTTTCTGGGTTATCAACTAATTTTGGTGGGTCAGGGTCAGGATAGGCTCTAGTGTGAATCTTTCTAGGAGCCACTATGTTGTGTTATTAGACCCAAATAAACAAGAAAATTTCAACCAGGTATGACAATCTTTGAGAGGTTAACTAATCTGTTTACACAAATCTTAATCCTACAGTCCTCTAACTGAGTTTGAATGATGTTATAATGATGAGGGTTCTTCCCGGTGGAGTCTTAAGGTCTACTAAGGATTGTGGAGTCGCCAAGTGGAATTTTTTAGCTCTTTTCAGAGGTAAAAGGTTTTATGGTCCACCACCATGTTTATTGGATACCAATCTGAAATTTTTTTAGGTTTTCTGAGTTCTTTTTGATTGTATGGTTTTTAAGAATAACTTAACTCTGTTTCAAAACTTTGCTACGGTTAAGAGACAAAGACAGTCTACTCTTATAGCTAAGCCAACTGATTTTTCAAGGTTAGATAAAGACTTATGGGAATCCTAGGGCTTACCTAGCTTGTCACTGATTCAAACAAGTTTTACCATGATTACCACTCTTTGGTAGTGCTTGAAAAGGCTTCTTTTAACTCACAAGGTTTTATAAAAATAAAATATTGATTTTGGGTTCAGTCCCCAGTGGAGTCGCCAGAAATGTTAGGGATCTGTAATTTTAGTAGATTGGTAAGACTAAAACTGCAGAAGCAACATCGTTTCAACCAACTTTGGGATTCTAGGATCTAGCCCTCGTGAATCCGGAGAGGGATCTCTCCAATAAGTGCAAAGATGGATTTGTCTTTGAAGTTTGGGGTTATGATATTAGGCTAGTTATGAAGGCCTAGGGTTTGTTTATTTTTTGGATGGTTGAGCATGAAAATTACTTGAGGGGAAAGTTCTAAATGAAAAATAGTTTCAAAAGTGAGAAGTTGCAAGTGAATAGAACAGCTTACGCTAAAAAGATAGATATAACACTGGTTTTTAGTCCATTGGGCTATGGAGTCATAATAGGGCTTTAATTGAGCAACAACATCAAGAGTGATCTAAGGGGCAAGTCATCTATATCACAAAATTATTTGAGATTAGAGTGATGGAATGGAAACAATAAAGTGTTGGAGATGGTGGAAACTGATAATAATTTCACAAAGGATTTATAGTCAGTCCAAACAAGAAAAGCCTCTTAAGTAACTATTTAAAACCAACCAAGAACATGGCTAACCATAAACTTTATTGGGCAAGTTTGTATTAAAGCAGCTTAATTGACAAACAATCTGGTAATCCACATAATTACCTTCAGAAAGTATGAAAACACATAATAGAAACAAAGTGTAACTTAAGATCAGATAAAGTACTTTTAAACCTATTCTGCTTTCAGTCAATCACCAAGGGAAACTTTCAGAATCTGCTTTTGGAGAAAAACTAGGACCAGGGCACACCATATCTTCCATAGTCATCTTTAATAAGAAAACAAGGAAAATATCTTTCAAGAAACAATGTTTAAAGCAAACAGTAGGATGAGGGAACTCCAGCATTCCTAACTGCTTAAACTGTATTAAATCATTCTTAAATAAACAAATTAGAGGAAAACATTGAGATAAAGCTTTCAGTTAGAGAATGTTACTGATATACAGTAGGTCCTAACTCTATAAATTTTGTCCTTTATCAGAGAATAGTGAACAATATGACATACATAGAAGGAAAACAATAACAAATAATGAAGCACTTCAACAGTAATATAGACCAGGATCCCAAGAAACAACTTGTTTATTGATGTCAAACCAGTTACAGTACTCAGGTCCAAGGTTTCAGTTCAACAATCATCTTCACTATTCAACCTATCTAATCTATCACAAGAAGAGCTCCAAGGGCCAGTGAACATTATTTACAAATAGAAGTTTTTTGCTCAAATATATTTCCAAGTTCTGCAACCAACCCCTCACTCATCTTCTACAGAAGTATATATAGAAGGATGAGGAGGTGAGATCTGATAAAAGATCTCAATTACAATTAATACAAACTTAATGGTTTTTGGGCCTTTGAGGGGCTCAATGAAGAAACTTACATACATATCCTCTGTATTAAATGTTTTTACATAAAGATCAAGCTCTGTGGGAGCTTTTGTTGACTTTTGAGGCTCTGTGTGATGTCGAAGTAACTCTGCAGATGTTCGTCATTAATTTGCCTGCAAATTTTACCCTTTGGCTGTGTTGTGAGGCAGATATCTGGTCCTGATCAATAAATTCGGCCTCTGATTGAATACTTTGAGGCACAGGTGGCATCGTGGTAGCTAGAGGGATCAGTTTGCCTCAATTTGTGGCGGTGGAGGGTTTCCATCGGTAAAACACTTCAAATTCTCTTTAAACTGTGTTTTGCTTGGGGATTAGGCTTTTGATAAGCATCTTAGACGTAATCCCCACAAATTTGTCCTTTAATCCTCTGTTCTGGTTCACTTTGATCCCCGTCATTGATACTCTGTGATTTGTGATTGACTTGCTGTGTTTTTTGCTGATAAACAGGGCTGCGCAGGGTTATGTGGCATCAATGCCTGAGGAAAACATTGAAGAAACATGAAATTATACTCTGTGAAGGATTTCCTTTGACGAATCGAAGGCAGGAAGATCGTCATCCTCTGCCCTCGAATTTTCTTCGAAAAGGGCATGAAAACCATTTAAAACCTGCAAAATACAAAAAACTATTATAAAATCCTGCATATATAGGTTTACTGCTGCAGAGGAAACGTGGAGGAAGCATGGCCGTTGGACGACATCATCCAATGGTCGAGATTTATCAGAGGAATCAAAGGGAAGGTGGAAGAAATGATTAAATCAAAGCCGTCGATCGCGTAGAGATCGACGGTCGGGAGCAAAGGGGAAAGTAAAAAACGGAGAATCGTTGACTGGGCGACGGAATCAGGGCGATGGAATATGGACCGTCGATCTGCAGATCAGATCGACAGCGGAGATTAACTGGATGGCGTGCCGTAGCCCGGTTAACTATCGGGCATCTTCGGTGAGCGATAGCCGTTGGATGGCCCGCCCCAGATCGGACGGCGCACGACAATATCGCTGAGCGTCCGCGCATGAACGATAATGCACGATGAGCAAGCGGTTTTGAAAAAGTACAGGGGACACATGTCATGCGATGTATGGAATTTCTGGCGATTGGGGAAAAGCCGCCTTTGCCCAAAGGCGGTGCGATGAAAACCGCTCGGTTTCGGCAATCGACTAGTGGAATGTGGGGACCACTGGGAGACGGACTCTGCACCATCCGATCTGCAGATCAGATCGACGGCACCGAACGAATTAAATTTGAACCGGCGGGGATTTGTAATATAATAATAAAACCGACGAATTTTCAATATAAACCAAGGTTTTAAACTATAGCCGAGAAATATTAATACAAAACATGGCTTGGTGCCCGATTGCGGGGCCGCGGGCGCATGGGAAATGATGTGACTGAGGGTCGATGGGAAAAGGGGTCTAAGACTAAGCCCGAGGGGCTTAAGTCCAAAATGTGGGTTTTTTATAGTTTTTTAATGATTTTCAAGGGGAATTGAGGGTTCGAATAAGGTTTAAAAGTGGGTTTTAAACCTTATAAAGGTGGATTTTCATGAATGGAAGAAGATAACTTATGAAAAATAGAGGAATTTTATGGAGAAATATGGAAGCAAATGAGGGTTAGTTTGGAAGAAGGGGGAAAAAGGGAAATGGTGCTTGCAGTAGTATTCTGGCTTGGAAATCAGCAGGATTTCTAAGTGTAAAATGGGAACGACAGTGAAGTTCAGATAGAGGATAGGCATGAGGCCTTCAAGAGTCTTCAAGAGCCAAAAATTTTTAGCAATGAAATTTGTTCCTTGAAGGCTCAAGAAGTTTTTAGCCAGCATTTGGTATATCAAATTTTATGGCTGGCTAACATCAGCGACACTGAGATGAGTTGGCAGCATTAACCCAAAACCAAAGTGAAGGTATGATGAACCATAGGTATGAATGAATCATCAAGAATATTACCCAACCCAAACAATCACGGTGATGGAGTGAAGTGTCATTTTCAAGAGCGACCTGCTACCGTAAAAAGTTATGTTCACGTTCCCAAATTTTCCCCGGTCATTTGTCGACCAGTACCTCTTTATTTTTTAACAAGCTTGGGTAGGATAACATATACTTGATCTATAATTCAACCCTTTGGGAGAATAATGTATCACTATTTAATAATTCAATGAGTCTAGAGATGAATGAAACTCGATTCTTGCCATGATCGACAAGTCCATCGCTATTTTATGTTTTAACAAGCCTAACGACAGTGACAACCTGGTCCTTTTTCATATTTAGAGAGTTCGAAAAAGAGGACGAAAGAAAACTCCATAAGTAATTTTTTGTAAAGTTTTCACTCATATCCGAAAAAGCGTAAAATAATCTCTGAGAGAACCTCCTAGCCATGTTCGACTAAGGCATTCCTTTTTCGTAAATAATCTATCTCAGTCTGGAAAAGGGTTAAACTTATACTGAGTAGATATCAATTCATGTACTTTTACGAGCTTGAAAAGAGAAGTTCTCAGCAATTTTTTCACATTATCGGAGTCTAAAAATGTTGAGATTCAATAAAATGATAAGCTTAGTGAAAAGAGTCGCCTTCACTAAGTGGGCCCGTAGGCTATTTTTGGTGCAAGTCCATTTTTAGACTGTCTATTTTTAGACATGGTGATCATATTTCAAAAGTTGTAGGATGTTATTTGTGGATGGTTGGTCAAGTTGGAAAAATATATGAAATTCTATTTTTAGAATATTGGGCGAAGTGTATTTATATATCGTCGATCTAAAAATAGAAGTGTCGATTATTATTAGCTCTTAATAATAATCCGACAGTAAACAACAACTTATTCTCTTAGAGCACTTAGTTTCAGTGCACATATTTGGCAAATCAGTGGGAAATTCCAAGGGTTTACTGGTGGTTCATGCATGGAGGACTCAGTTAGAACTAAAGTGGCAAAGTTATGACAGAGTTGGAAGAGTATTTCATGGAGTTGTTATTCAGTTTAACTCAATTATTGGAGTTAAACTCAGTTGAGCTAGTTGTATCTAGTCTAACTGAATGATACACTAGTAAGAGTGGAGTGAATTAATTAAAAAATAATAACTCATTAATCAATTGAACAATACAACAATTAACTACAGTGCATGTCAGTTCCAGTGGAGACCCAATGGAGAGATAGGTGAAAGGGCAAGATGGAATATCTATTGTGACTATAGTGATGCATTGATTGCACCAAAAACACACATTGGATTTTCCAATGAGGATTGTGCAGTAAAGGCAAGGGTAATTTGAATTCATTCAGAGCTATTCTTCAGCAAGGATTGCACAGTGGAGGCAGGCTATCAGGTGGCAAGACATCAGTGCATGGATTTGCAGATTTCTGCATGTTAGTGTGTGACGATTGTATTGTATTGAGAGCTTGATGTACTAAGCTTTGTATGAGATTTTTACGTGATCTCCATGATACATAATATATGATAGTTGGGGTTTCCAACTTCAGGCTTTCTCATTAAACAACTGTGTTATGTGCGATTGTTTTTATTGCTTCATGTGTTTGCAATTGATTTTAAATTTCCGCAAAAGATTAACAGTGGAAGGATTCTGTATTTAGTAAGAAGATAAAATATTATTAGATCAGGAGAATTTGGATATATACATGCATCTTGTATATAATTTATACATGGTATCAGAGCAGTGTTAATTCTTGAAGATTGCAATTGTGAAGAATTGCTGAGTTTGTGCTGGTGGACAATTCGAATTTGCTTCATAAAATTCTTGGTGCAGAAGTTGAGTATAAATTGAAATGCCTTTCAATGGGTTGCGATTGGAGTATGCCCTTGATGGAAACTTGAATTACATAGCCTGTAAGGATAGGATGGAGGCGGTGCTGGAGGATAATGGACTGAAGGAGTTCATCGATAGCGATGTTCCTAAGCCGGGATCTAGCGATGTTGCATTACTTGAAGCATGGCAAAAGAAGGTAGAAAAGACAAGAAGAATTTTGTTGGAAGGTGTGAAGGATGATATTGTGTCCAACCTTCATGGAAAATACACTCCATTCTTAATGTGGAAGGCTTTGACATATTCGTTTCAAAGCAGCAACGACCAGAGGAAGTTGGCGATGAAAGATACGCTCAGAAAAATAAAAATGGAGAAGGGCGACAATATTTCAAAATATCTCACGAAGTTTGTCCACTATAGAGATGAATTTGGAAGTGTGGGGATTACTGTTGATGATTAAGACTTGGTGAGCTTGGCCCTCATTTGGCCTCCAAAGAGTTGGCATAGCTACAAAGACTCTATCAATGGACGGGAGAAACTGCCGGGATGGGAGCGACTTTGGTCGGATCTTGTGTAGGAGGAGATAAGGCGGGGTACCAGGAATGGATCTTCATCGAAGAATGAAGATGAAGAGAATTGCGCTTTGGCTTCCAAAGTAAGGAAAGGGAAGGGGAAGAAATTTCCTTCAAAATATGAAGCTAAAGGCAAGAAGCAGGATTTGTCCAAGGTGAAGCGTTTTCACTGTCACGAACATGGGCATTTCGTTACTAACTTCCCATAGAAGAAGAAGAACAAGAAGGCTGTTGGAGCTGCAGCTGGAGTGGCCTTAGCCTCGCAATTTGAACTTGATTTATCTTTGATCGCATGCTTGGTTTCAAGATATATGGGATCGGTGTGGTATCTTGATAGTGGTGTGTCTTTCCATATGACGGGAGACAAGGAGTTATTTAGTGACTTGGAGGAGAAGGACCTCCAGATGCATATAGAGATGGGCGATGATGGTCGATACAGTGCGACTGGAATTGGGACCATTACCTTTGAGAGGGAGTTTGGTAATCCATTCTTGTTTAAGGATGTTATGCATGTTCCAGGTTTGAAGAAGAACTTGGTCTCGGTCGCAATGTTGGAAGACAAAGGTTGTGATGTTGTTTTTAGTGAGGGAAAATATTTCCTTCGACATAAAACAACAGGTCAAACCAAGAAGATAGGGATTTGAGTTAAGAATCTCTACAAGCTAGAGGTAGATGTCTGGGCTGCAATTGTGGACAAAGCAGAATAAGTGGTGAGCTGGGATGAGGGCGAATTAGGGCACAGGAGATTGGGCCATCTTCACCATGGCGCTTTGAAGATTTTGCAGCAGATTTCTACTGGACTTCCCAAGGGTACTCTTGCGCAGTCAGATCAGTGTAAGGGATGTACTATGGGTAAGTTTGTGAAGACCACCTTTCATGAGAAGGAGAACTGTGCTTCAGTGATCCTGGAGAGAATTCACACAGACGTGTGTGGAACTTTCTTGGTTTATTCAACAACAAAACACAGGTATTATGTTATATTTGTTGATGACTATTATCATAGATGCTGGATCTTATTCATGTAGAAGAAGAGTGAAACATCCTTAAATTTCTGTGAGTTTAAAGCAATGGTGGAGAAGGAGTCAGGGAAGAAATTGAAAGCTCTACGGAGCGATAATGGTGGTGAATACATCTCGGGCGAATTCAAAGAATTTTGTAGAAAATAAGGAATTCAAAGAGAACTCATATCACCTCATAACCCACAGCAGAATGGGGTCGCTGAGAGGAAGAACATAACGATCATGGGTGCTGCATGACCAGGGCCTACCGATGTACTTGTGGGCGGAAGCATGCAACACTGCGGTTTATGTGCAAAATCGTTGTCCTCATAGAGTATTTGGCATGAGTACACCTGAAGAAGATTTTACTGGTAAGAAGCCTAATATTTCTCATTTGAAGATTTTTGGCTCATCTGTTTACATTCATGTGACAAAGGATGCCAGGAAGAAGCTGGAGCCGACTGTAGAAGTTGGGATATTTGTGGGGTACACAAAAACACCCCATAATTTTCGTGTGTATTTTCCAGACAGTCAGATGAATGTGGTGCAATGGGATATAAAATTCAATGAGGTGAAAGCCATGAAGTTGTTGCTTGAGAGGGAGCTACACTTACATGCAGAGGAGAAACTTCTTGTTCCCAAAGATAAGCCTCTAGATGTGGATCAACCACAAGAGGAGATTCATGCAGTGCAGGAGCCCACATGGTAGATGCCATGGTGGAGGAGTATGACTCCATTGTTAGAAAGAGTGCTTGGGAGATTGTTCCAAGGCCGGTGGGTAAATAAGTTGTAGGATCAAGATGGATCTACAAGGTAAAGCAAGCTGCTGATGGGAGCGTTGAGAAGTATAAGGCAAGATTTGTTGCTTGAGGCTTCTCACAGATCGAGGGGATTGATTATGAAGAAACCTTTTCACCTATCGCACGATATTCTTCCATAAGGACCATCCTTTCTCTCTCAGCGCAGATGGGTTGGCACATTCATCAGATGGATGTGAAGATTGCGTTCCTTAATGGGATCATTGAGGAAGAGGTGCACATTGAGTAGCCTAAAGGATTTGAGATCTTTAGCAACGAGTCGCATGTGTGCAGGCTCAAAAGAGCGTTGTATGGGCTGAAATAAGCACCTCATGCTTGGTACACACAGATCGACAACTATTTCACTGGACTTGGCTTCACCAAGAGTGAGGCAGATGCAAACCTGTACCAAATTATGGTGGAGGGTAAGATTTTAATCATTGCTATTTATGTTTATGATTTAATACTAACGGGTGATAAGCATTTGATACACTCATGCAAGGAAAATCTTGCAAATTATTTTGAGATGAAGGATTTGGGCCTCCTTCATTATTTCCTTGGATTGGAAATATGGCAGCAGGAAGGTGAATTGTTTGTGTCTCAAGGAAAGTATGCACGGGAGATACTGGAGAAGTTTCACATGCAAGGCTGCAAGCCTATCGACACTCCTCTTCCAGGAAATTGGAGGAAAGAGGATGCTACATTGGCAGAGGTAGTGGATGCCACTGTTTATCGACAGTTGGTGGGTTCACTCATATATTTAGTTAATACAAGACCAGACATATGCTATGCGGTGAACAGACTTTCACAAGCAATGGTTAAGCCTACCAAGCTCTTTTGGAAGGCAAGAAAGCATGTCCTGAGGTATCTCAGGGGCACATATGAGTATGGCTTATGGTACAGACAGACGGATGAGGTGAAGTTGCATGGCTTCACAGATGCAGATTGGGCAGGAAGCCCAACAGATAGAATGAGCACATCAGGAGGGATTTTCAGTATTGGATCTATGGAAGTTTCTTGGAAACAAAGATCTGTGGCACTCAGTTCAGCATAAGAAGAATACATGGCAACAAGTCAAGTTGCATGTGAGGCTATCTGGATGAGGAATATTCTGGTTGGTTTGTTCGGTTCACATTTAGATCCTACAGTGATACATTGTGATAATCAGAGTTGCATTAAACTCTCAATTAATCTTGTGTTTCACGATAGATCTAAACATATTGATATCCGGTATCATCATATCATAGATTGTGTGCAGCGGAAGATCATGTTGCTTCAGTACATTCCTACAGAAGATCAGGATGCAGATATTCTGACGAAGATGCTCACTAGGAGAAAATTCGAATACCATAGAGGCAGGATCAAGGTGAAGGATAATCTTATCTTGTTGAGAGGGATTGTTGAGATTCAACAAGATGATGAGCTTAGTGAAAAGAGTCACCTTCACTAAGTGGGCTCGTAGACTATTTTTTGCACAAGTCTATTTTTAGACATGGTGATCATATTTCAGAAGTTGCAGGATGCTATTTGTGGATGGTTGGTCAAGTTGGAAAAATAGATGAAATTATATTTTTAGGATATTGGGCGAAGTCTATTTATAGATCCTCGATCTAAAAATATATGTGTCGATTATTATTAGCTCTTAATAATAATCAGGCAATAAACAACAACTTATTCTCTTGGAGCACTTAATTTAAGTATACAAATTTGTCAAATTTGTGGGCTGAAGGAATTACGCAATTCCTAGGGTTTACTGGTGGTTCATGCATGGAGGACTCAGTTAGAACTGAAGTGGAAAAGTTATGACATAGTTGGAAGAGTAGTTCATGGAGTTGTTATTCAGTTTAACTCAGTTAATGGAGTTAAACTCAGTTGAGCTAGTTGTATCTAGTCTAACTGAATGATACACTAGTGAGAGTGGAGTGAATTAATTAGTTAATTAATTCACAAATAATATCTCATTAATCAACTGAACAAATACAACAGTTAACTACGGTGCATATCGGTTCAGTGAGACCCAGTGGAGAGATAGGTGAAAGGGCAAGATGGACTATCTGTTGTGACTATAGTGATGCATTGATTGCACCACACACACATTGGAGTTTCCAATGAGGATTGCGCAGTCAAGGCAAGGGTTATTTGAATTCATTCAGAGCTATTGTTTAGCAGGGATTGTGCAATGGAGGCAGGCTATTGGGTGGTAAGAAATCAATGCATGGATTTGCAGATTTCTTCATGTTAGTGTGTGACGATTGTATTGTATCGAGAGATTGATGTACTAAGACTTGTATGAGATTGTTACATGATGTCCATGATACATAATATATGATATTTTGGGTTTTCAGCTTCAGGCTTTCCCGTTAAACAACTGTGTTATGTGCGATTGTTTTTATTGCTTCATGTGTTTGCAATTGATTTTAAATTTCCGCAAAAGATTAACAGTGGAAGGATTCTGTATTTAGCAAGAAGATAAAATTTTGTTAGATCAGGAGAATTTGGATATATACATGCATCTTGTATATAATTTATACAGAAAAGAGCTGAAAGAAGACTCCAGGGGTTTATTTTTCACTGTTATCTAAGCTCGAAAAGGAGATAAAAGTGCGCTTCAAATCCTTTTCCATTTTTAACAAAGCTCGAAAAATAAGGATAAAAGTATGTTTTTTGGTAAAATCATTCTTGAAATAAATCTACACAACTAATCTTCTCATCAGTTGTAAAACCTGTTTAGAACAACATCAAATGGATCAAAAAGACCTGTTTCATGATAAAAATATAAAAAAACCGTAGTCACAACAATAAATATGATTTTCAAATAATCAAATGACGAATTAAAAGAGTTTTACTATTCATTTTACCATTTGAAAGTTACCATTTTCATTTTGGAGCTCTGAACTTGTTTTTGCCCTCGAAATTCAGCTGTTGATTGCGATCAATTCTGTTGATGATTTTCATCGCCATTTGATCCAGGTTAGTGCCATGAACCCTCTCTTTCTTTCAACAGTCAATTCATTTCCTTTCATTGCAAATTTTTAGGGATTTGGGCTCCTTAGGGTAAATTATTTTTCCAAAGAGTGAAACACACCCTTGAGCATGAAAAATGCATTGTGGAGCACCTAAATTGAAGCCTAGGTGCTTATGCAATGCAATATCTCTTGTTCAAGACTGCGTTGGACACAATTCTCATTTTTTATTCTTGCAATGTACCCAAAATTTGCCTAATTTTTTGCATGAACAGGATTCTAATGGGTCTTATGGTTATGTTTCAGGGTTCCATCAGACTAGAATAATGATTAGTTGGAGAGAAAGAGAGCATGAAGAAAAAAACATGATTGCCCTAAATGATCTAGGTACAGTAAGAGCCCTAAGAGATTGTGGGTTGTTAAAGTACTTCTGCTTGTCAGGGATGAGGCAGCAAATAAAACTCTTGGAGTTCTTAGTTTTAGCATGGGATCCAACTATTGAGGCATTTCACATTAGGAACAAAGTTGTTCCTATTACAGTGGAGGATGTGTACTTTCTTATAGGCTTGTAGAGGAGAGGCTTTCCCATTTCCTTCTCAGGGTCTGCTCTCAGACGAGAGATTGTGAGAGATTATGTTTTGTAGTATTGCTATCCAGGGGCAGAGCCAAGCAAGGATGGGAAAATAAACATACCCGATGTTCGAAATTTTCCTTTGAGAACTGTTCTTTTCATGATATCAAAACTTGCCAACACCGTTACACTACATGTAGCGAATAGATCATATATGCAGTATGCGCTAGAGTGCATGGAGCCAACAATCTTAAACCGGTCTGAAGCTGTAATTTCTCAAATAAAAGAACAATTGAACAAGTCAAAGGGAGGAAGGAAGAAAAACTTCAGTCAGTTATGGTTCGATCCTCATTTCATTTGCCTTAGAGCGAATTCCACTAATGCAGCCACAACATGTGACACTGGGTATATCTAACCCTAGAGATCCAAGGATGCAAAGATCGGTAGAACTAATGACTCAGCATGTAGGTAAATCATCCATTGTGTTCTCGAATACTTTTTTTGCCTGGTTTAGGCGACAGGTTGTCTCCATCGATGAGCTTGCATATGCAGGCGTCGATTTCCGAGGAGATCTAGACCTAGCTTTACCAGAAGGTGCTCAGTGAGGTGCAATAGGTAAGAATGTTTTGACCATGTTTTTTATTTTTCTAAGGTTTATAAAATGTTTTTGTGTTTTGATGTTTTCCCAAGACTGTACTAAAGGTTTAATGTAATGTATATATTGGTCGAGTTCAACCAATAGAGGAACTAGAGCATGGAGCAGATGAGCCAGTAGAGAGGGCTGGGAGAGCAGTCCTTCAGGATCTAGACATGGCTGAGACTCTGTCTAAGCTTCAGGAACACATAGAGGGATTGAACTTCAAGATTTTGTATTGCTGGATCGAAGAGTTACCCATGTGACTGCAGCGCCACACTATAGGTGTTCCTAACCGCTAGATGCGGTTATTATGTAGGATAGCTATATCTATAGCATGTTACCATGAGCCTCACTAGTTTACTTTTGAAATTTTGCATACATTTTGAGGTCAGATGACCAATGTGTCTTGGGCACAATTTTTTGTAAAAACATATAACTATCTATATATTTGATTTTAGTGTTTTCCTATGTTTACTGCGCAATCCTATTCAATTATGTGAATGTATCTTTATATGTGTTGCAAATTTCTGTCTAAAAGATGATTAGATAAAGAATCTGTCAATGTTTTCAAATTTCTGGAAATGTGTTGATATTCAATAAAATCAAAATTTCTTTCCAAAAATCGAACTCTTAGAAACAAAAGATGCAGTGTTGGATTTCTAACAGTATAAACACAGGTAAGTTGAAATACCACAAGTTGTGAGTCTAACCTTATGATGATGCGGTTAATACCAAATGAAATGGCATCAGATGGAAGTTCGATCAACGCGCTATACTCAGCGATATTGTTTGTTGATCTACTGATACAAATCCCTTGAAAGCTCACTAACTCGTCGTTCAGAGCGAAAATGGGCCATGCTGCAGAGGATAGATTATGTGTACTACAACTAGCACCATCACCATATCCAAAAAATGGTTCCAAAGATTCAGACATCTGCGATGAAATGTAAAGCGGATTGCTAAATTCAAGAAAACTCTAAAAAACAAACTAAGACAGTGAATGAAAATCAACAGCATATATATACAATATAATACAAAAAATTACTACGCTCATGATTAAGCATAGTAACGTTTCAGATACAACCCATTTCGGGGCTGCGCCAACAGAATTCCATCATAATCCACCAACTCGTAGGCACCCTTAGCAAGAACTCTTTTGACAATATAGGGGCCATGCCATAATGGCTCAAATTTCCCAGTACCTATTACATCAGCTTCTTGATCATAAAGAAGGACCAAGTCGCCCTCTGAGAAAATGCGAGGCTGGTCATTTTTGTTGTATTGCACCTTTATACTTCTCTTATGCACTTCGTTGGCCAATTGGGATTCATGATGTGTTTCATCAAGATGGATGAGGTTAAAAAGACACACTTCTTCTTCTGAGGTGTCATGTAACAAGTCGACTGTGAGTTTTAATGACGATATTTCACATTGGATTGGCAAGATAGCTTCCATACCATACACCAATTGAAAGGGGGTAAATTTGGTTTTGTTTCTCACCGAGGTTCGGTACGCCCACAAGGCTGAGTACAAGATCCAATGGTAGTTTCTTTTACGAACTCCTATCATTCGTTGAAGCATACGTTTAAGAATTTTGTTGATAGCCTCAACCTGTCCATTTGATTGTGGATAATAAGGAGTAGAATTATCATGTGACGATCCTAACTTGGTAGTCAAGTCAGTCATCATATGGTTTCGAAAAAGCTTCCCATGATCTATGACTATAGCCTATGGGACCCCAAACCGTGCAAAAACATGATTAAATAAAAACAATACAGTTGGTTGTCCTGTGTTGTTGAATGTAGGCATCGCTTCGGCCCATTTGTTAAAGTAGTCTACTACGATAATAATATAACCATGCCCCCTAGAAAAATGAGGTTTACAAGTCATGAAGTCAATACCCCATTTTGAAAATGGTCCTACAGAGACAACAGGATGCATTGGCACTGCCGATTTGTGAATTTTATGATCAAATATCTAACACGTATGACAAATTCTGACCACGAGGATGCAGTCGTGAAATATGGTATGCCAAAAGTAACCGACGCGAAGTATCTTCCGCATGGTAGTGTATCCAGACAAGTGTCCACCACAAGCCCCAACATGACAATCATTTAAAACCTTTTCGGCCTCCTCATGAGTGAGGTACCTTCTTAAAATTGTATCAACACCCGACGATAAAGTGTATTGCCAATGATCAGCTAATCTTTTTCTTGGTATCGAATACGTTGTTGGTTAGAGGGAGAGGTATCAGGCCGAAAATTTTGAATCTGGAGATAAATGATAAAATCCCCATACCAAGGATCAGATGATCCGATAAAAAACAGAGTCTTGTCAGGAATTGATGGTTCTGATGTAATAGCAGTACTATCAGAGGGAAGGTCACAGAGAAGCTCAGCCAAAACTAAAGACTTCTCTGAATTGGATTTGATGAATTCCAAATCAAATTCCTGCAAAATGACAATCCATTTTGAATACTTGCCCCCCAACAATTGACGTGATAAGATATAATTGATGGGGTTGAAATCTGAAACGACAATGGTCTTTCGGAACAAGATACAGTGGCGAAATATATGGATAGCTTGAACAGCTTCCAGCACAAGCTTTTCTACGTACGAATACTTAACTTTTGTATCATTTAGATTACAGCTCAAATAATAGATTGGATTTTCTATCCCATTTTCTACTTGGACCAATACCATAACAATGGTCGTATCAGCCACGGTGATATATAATAAATAATCACTATGGTAATTGGGGGGATACATTAATGACGCTCGGACAAGAGTATCCTTGACAACATCAAAAGAATCTTGTGCAACTTGGTCCCAATGCAAGGGAACCCATTTTTTCAAGAGCCGAGTAAATCCTTTAGCCATTTCGACATAGTTGGGTATGAACCTCCTTAGGAAGTTATCGTTTCCTTGAATTATCTGTATCTAAAGTATATTTGATGGCGCAAGAAAATCAAGAATGACCTGAACCTTCAATGGGTCGATTAAAATTCCTTCTTTTGAAACAACGAATCCAAGAAAACAACCAGAATCAACACAAAAAACAAATTTATATGGATTGAGGTGTATTTTGTAGTGTCGAAAACGTAAAAAGATGGCTCTCAAATGCGTCGAGTGATCAGTTCGATTTCGTGAATACACGGGTAAATCGTCTAGATAGGGTTGAAGAATGTGCTTGATGTCATTGAAAGCATAATCCATTGCTCTATGAAAATTTGGCCCAACGTTCTTTAAAGCAAATGATAGTTTCCTATAAGAGAATGTGCCCCAGGGACATATGAATGTTGTCTTATGTTGATCCTCTGGGTGGATATTGATTTGATTATAGTCGGAAAATGCATCCATGAACGAAAAAAAAATTTCATCCAGCACAATCGTCAATAATCAAGTCAATAAAGGGAGTAGGATAGTTGTCTTTTGGACAAGAAAGATTGACATCCCGATAATCGACACACACTCTAATGGTTCCTTGTTTTTTCATGATAGGAACTATGTTGGAAACCCACTAAGTTAGCGGAACAGGGTAAATGAAAACAACACGCAAAAGTTTCTCAACTTCTGCTTTAATGGAAACGACCTTCTTTGGATGAACAGGATGAAGGCGTTGACGTACCAGCTTGACATCAGGATACATATTAATAGTTTGTTCAATGATATTAGTATCCATGCCTGGTATTTCCTCGTAATACCAAGCAAATACATCACGGAATTCAAAAAATAGAGAGCGATATGTTTCGAGTTCTGATAGAGAACAAGATACACCGACATGAATATTTTCTACAACACTAGGTTTGGTCGAAATATCGATAGAAATGGTTTCTTCAATATTTGACAAATTTCGCTCGGAATTGATTGCATTAATAGGAAAAGGATTCAAATGAAATTTTTGATCGATGGGTGATATAGTTCACTAAAATTATTTTCTTCATAATCAGGAAGATGGGAACGATGATGATAATCTTCCCATGGTCCTCCTTATGACATCATGGTTTCCAAAATATTCTCATCTGTCAAGAAAATTGAGGAAAAAGGATAAGATGGAGTACCAAAATCTAAGGAACGATCAACCCAAACAATCAGCCACAATGATTTTGGATTCGCTGCCCAAGCCAGATAGATTGATTGCTATGCCAGCTCAATAGGGATGGGCGACAGAAACTCATCCAACGTAACAATTTTAGAATCACCTGTACTCTTCCTTAAGCCATATGGAGTGGAAGAGATCATGTAGCAAGTCTCTATACTTGCAATTTCTTTCGACGTCGCGGCAGTAATGCAAAGGTTCCCATGAGAGTGGAATCCTTTAAGAATCCTACACCAATGTTTTGAAGTGATAGTTGGGGTGCGTGAAAGAATGAAACACTTCCAGTTACCTATGAAGTGGAGGCAAAGAAGGATAGCTGATTAAAGACTGTGATGGCACCTTTATATGGAAAGGCAATCATTCTAAAATATGTAGAAAAAATTGCAGTCATAACATATACCCATGGCCTTCCAAGTAGAATGTTGTAGTCAAGGGGTCTGTCAATGACCTCAACATCAACATTCACTATTTTCCCCCCTAGTTCAACATGAAAGTTATTAATAATACCACAAGGCTTATATGTATGTCCATCGAAAGCCTTCAACATAGTTGATGATTGAGATAAGCGCGGCGACCCAAGTGAATTCCAACAGTTTAGAGACATAATGCATGTAGATGCTCCCTCATCAATAATAGTACGATGAACAAGGTGATTGAGAACATTTACTTTTATGGAGAATGCAAATTCTTCCAGTAATTGTGGCACATAGCCTGTATGATTAAATACTACGAGATTAGAATCAGTCGGATCAATTCCACCAATAGCCGACAATAAAGCCTGTTTATGGGAGGGATAGTTTTGTAATACCTCAAGATCCAACATAGCTGAAGGGGATTGAGCCAAATATTCAACTATATTATAATTTTAAATAGCTCTTGCTTGAGGATTATATGTCGATTTATGAACGACTCCCTTCGGTGGCTTAATCGTCAATTCAGGAATAACAGTAAGCGGTACTAATTTCGTAGACGGATTCATGGTCGAGGTAGTAGGTTGATCAGTGGCCTGACTACCGTAATCTTTATTACGCGTTGACACCAAAATATCTATTGAAGGTTTAGTGACAGAGAGCATAAGCACTTGGGAACTAGAAGCTGGATCTGTAGCAACCAAATTTGTGTCCAGATTCGGAAACAAATCTATCAACACAACTGATGCATGTGAAGTCTTAATCATTTTTTAGACTTCAGCGTGGTGAGGACAATCTCGAACAAAGTTTTCCTCATTATAGATTATGCATGGATAACAAGGTTTCCTATTTCCAGATGATTGATCAAATGATCTTTCCCGCGGGTTAGAAGTTTTCTTTTTCTTAGATTTCCCTTTTTTCTTACTTCCGGGTTGCTTGTCACTTTTGCCTTTTTCAAATGACACAACATTGGTTTCGGAAGAAGGCGCGGGATCAGATGTAGTAGTATGGTGTGTTCTTGTAATACCAATCATACTATCTCTAGCATGAGAGTCCTTTTATGAAGGAGGAACAATAAAATTTGATCGTGGCACGTTAGGAATTTTTTCTTAGAGCATGCTAGACTCAGTATAAATCAAGTATAAATATTGGGCATGAGAAATAACTTACTCTTCAGTGATGACACCACCCTTAGCCACATCCTCAGTTATAGATGGTAACAGGGACTTAATGAACCACTCAGCAAGGAGCTGATAAGGAACAAATGTCTTAACCATTCTACGACGACGAGGCCACTCATGAATATGATCAGAAATGTGAGTAGCATTAGTCTGTTTAAATTAGTCAAGAGTTCCATTCCAGTTTCATATCATATGGGTAACTGGAAGTGAGCCAAAAATATAGTAGCTAGGGTAGTGAAATTATCAAAAGAAGCTCTAGGTAACTCAATGTACCATTTTGCAGATGAACTAGTGAGCGTATGTTGGAAAAGACGCAGTTGAATAGAATCATCATTAAGGGAGTTTAATGAACACCACAAATGATAATTCATAACATGAGTCGACGGGTCTTCCCCAAGGTTTCCATTGAACTTAGGAATATCCGAGGGTAATTTATGGGGTATCACCGAACAACAAGGAGCATAGTTGATTGGATCATTGGTGAGCTGATTTAAATCTGGTAACTCTAACGTTGCAACAAAGGGCAACTATCGATTAAGGTCAGGTTGAGCATAGCCAGGGTATGATGGAATTGCTTGGGAAACAGGCCTTTGAGCACCAACATAAGGGATCTGCTGTTGGTAGCCCATATAGTGGTTGTTTTGATGAGAAAACGCTTGAGGATTCTGTTGACCAAAACCTGGGTATGATACTTGTTGAAATGAAGGTTGAGGAATTTGTGCCTGAGGCTACCAAGGGGTCTATCCACCAATGTTATAACCAAAATTAGAATAACATGGATTCAGTTGAGGATAGGTATAACCTGGTTGTGGCTATGACATCCCATAATATGGTAATCCATCTTGTGAATAAATGATTTTGGGTACAGCTTGTTGTTGTAAATTAGCCGAAGGATTTGGAGTCTATGGGCCCAATACTTGAGGGTATTGAGTTGAAGGACCCGCTTGAAACAGTTGTTGTACAACATTTTTATTCTGTAACAAGGATAAAGATGTATTAACAAGTGGAATTGATGTGGGTGCAACAGGTTGAACCGATTGATACGAGTGTACAACCATTTGTGGTTGGATAGGCAGAGTGGGCTACCATTAACAAACATTCATTTCGACATTACGTTGACCAAAACATGACGTAGTACTGTCACGGTGGGTCACCAAAGGTTGCCCCTCAACATGAGGAGGATAATAAGACAGAAAATATTATTCTCCAAATGTAGGGAGTCTAGTTGATATGGTATTGGATGGAATATGTTGGCTTAAGGGGTCCTAACGTAGGTGCAGAGGTTAAGGTTTGCCAAAAAACCCCTATACTATTGGCCCTTTCGGCAGTGACCTCCTTGTGTAGGCCAAAGTCTCACCCGAAGTAGTATGGGAGGGTGCTGGAACCAACTTTCCACACCCTGAGAGAGAGTAGGTAAATCAAGCAGACCTAAGTTCGCAGCCTAACTGGTTTACACAAAACAGATCTATTCGCAGGTTCGATGATCAGTATAGTCCACAGTTAACAGAGCTACTATCAGTCATAGATCTAATCAGCACCTTCGCATCAACAATATCACATGTAATATCATAAACGCATGAACAATAGATCACAGGAATACTCCGTATTATAAAAAAGACAGATCCGCATCAACAATGGATAACCTACAGTAAGTATAACATATCCAACAGTTAGCATGAAAAGTAATACATAAACTCAGATAACGCAGAGATACTCTAACCATATTCGCATATATTAGCATCCAAAACCCAATACAATCCAACACAGCCTGCGCACATAGCCAGCAGGGTTCGCACACAGTAGGAATGAGGATCTCTGCACACACAGCTCAGAAGTCCTTACCCTAGCAACCCAAACAGATCTAACAATTCACAAGTATCATCAATCTCTATTCTTTCCTGCCTATGACTCAAAAAGGTTCATCTATTTATACCTATTTAGCCTACACATCCAATGGTCCGCAAACCGTGGTTTGCGGACTCTTGGTCTACCCTTGACCCATTATAATGCATTAGGGGTTTTGACCCACCCCAAAACCCCTGCGTTAGACTAAATATTACAAAAATATACAAAAATAGACAAAATTTGCAGCTTTTATGAGACCCTATTCCAACAGTCCCCCAACACAACCTTGTGACTCGCCTTGAGTCACTGTGATGGTGGGGTCTCCACCTGCGCCTGCAACAATCTGATTGCTTCGGCTAATGGGGCAGCACACCTTCACTATGCGTAGCAACATTCTGCACAATTTCGACCTACTTCTGCGAAATCGGGCCTTCCGTCGCGGCAGTGATGCTCTCCAGAGATCACCTCATTAAATACCAGCCGCCCACTCCTTTCAATGATAACTTTAGCTTTTTACCCGATTTTACTGTTCCAACGACTATTTTTCGCACCTCCTGTGCACCCAGCGCACCCCTGCACTCCCAGCGCACCTGCTGCACTTTGAACAGACACTTGTGCCTTCTGCGCACCCCTCTGGGCTTCCAAATTTGTGGCTACTTCCTGTGCATACCCTGGTCATACTCATCTTCTTTGGTGGGCATATCCTGCACTATACAACTACTCTGGCCATATAGTCATTTGATCCGATACGGTTTGAGTCGGCTACCATTGACATAGCCTGGTAGCATATCGCTGCGTAGGGTAGCTAGCCTAACAACTCCGCCATCCGTGATTTCCTTAACTGTGTAGGGACCAAACCAGTGCTGTCGGAACTTCCCTGGGTGTTTTGCAAACTGGCTATCATATACGAGGACCAATTCACCCTTTGCGAATTTCTTTTAGCGAATATGTCGATAATGCCATGCCTTATCGTGGGCCTTCTGAACTTGCTGATGGAAATTAGCAATAAACTGATCTTCCTCCAAAGCCATAAGCTATGCTAAACACTCCTCCATGATGTTATGTTCTGCCATGTTCATAAATTCTGCAATACGCAGACTAGGAATAATATACTCCATCGGCATAATTCCCTCCTTGCCATAGACCATCCTGAATGGGGTTTTCCCTGTTAGCTTCTTGCACGTCGTCTGATAGGCCTAAATAAACGATGGGATGTGCACGTCCCAATCACTGCGATCAGCATTGCAGACCTTAGTCAGTGCTTGCTCCAAGATTTTGTTAAAATCTTCGACCGCTCCGTTTGCCTATGGATGATACGTGGTGTTCTTCGCATAATGGATCTAGAACTCCTCAATCAAAGATTGTATTGTTTCATTAACAAAGTGCGTACCTCTATCATCCATAAGGATCTTTGGACATCCAAATCTGGTCAGAATATGCTCAAAGATGAAGTGCACAGTGGTATTTGCAGTACAATCCTTCACCGCTTGTGCTTCGGCCCACCCAGTTACATAATTAGTGGTAGTAATTATGTAGCACACACTTGTCTTCTTCCCTGGTGGGTTGATTGGTCCCACAAAATCAATGGCCCATTTGTCAAAGGCTTGCAGAGCCATTTGCGGTTGTAAAGGAATTTCGTCTCTGCATGATGGCCTCTCTGTCTGCTGGCACGTATCGCAGGCTTTAAAATAGTCGTGAGAGTCACTATGCAGGGTAGGCCACCATAGCCCAGACTACAAGATCTTTTGTGCTATTGCCTTGCCTGCGTAGTGACCTCCTGCGATGCCTTCATGAGATTCTACCAAGATAGCGTCCCTTTCATGCTCCAGAACGTATCTGCACAACACATCATCAGTTCCTAGTTTATATAAATGACCTACGATAATGGTAAAATCCATCGCTCGGGTAACCAACTCCTTCTTTGGTTGTACCAAATATTCTGTAGGTTCCATGCCTGTAGTCAGGAACTGAATGATATCAACGAAGTGCGCATAAAAGACCTTAATGGTGAACAACTGCACATCAAGAAATCCTTCCTCCAAGTTAGTGGGTTCTTCGCCCGTCTCAATTCGGGACAAGTGATCCGGCCCAACATTCAACTTTCCTGGCTTGACTATGATTTCAAAATTTTATTCCTGAAACAACAACAACCATCTGCAGATTCCCCCCCCAAACACAGGGTTATTTACCAAGTACTTTAAAGACGAATGATCTATAAACATCTTAAATTGTCCTCCTAACATATAGTGTTGATGATTCTGTAGTGCATAGACCATGGCCAACTCTTCCCTCTCCGTGGTGGCCTGCATTTGAGAGTTTTCGCCTAGCAAATGCGATTGGGTGATCAATGTCTTTGGCGCCAGGCTGCGTAAGGACCGCTCCTAGGGAAATCCCCGAAGCATCAACATGAACATGAAATACCTTTTCCCAATCGGGAAAATAAGAATAGGTGCAGATACCATCTTTTCCTTGAGTAGCTCAAAGCTCTTTTGGCACTCGTCATCCCAAAAGAATGAAACATCCTTCTTAAGAAACTTTTCCAGAGGTGCTGTGATCAGTGCGTATCCCTGAATGAATTTTCTGTAGTAGCCCGTATGTCTAAGGATCGAACACAAATGTTTCTCAGTCGTAGGCACTACCAGATTGATGATAACTACCACTTTCACAGGGTCCACCATTAACCCTTTTTGGCAAACTATATGTCCGAGCAAGATTCCGAAGGGTATGTAGAAGATACATTTTTTTTTATATTCAGGGAAATCTGGTGTTTCCAGCAGGCGTCCAACATCATATGCAGGTTCAAAACGTGCGTCTTTACTAAGTTGAAGATAGTCCAATCATCAAAATACACTTCTAGAAATTTGTGGATGAATTCCCTGAACACTGCGACAACTACCCGCGAGAAGATAACAGTGGCATTCTTGAGTCCAAACGACATTACTGTATACTGGAAGGATCCCCATTCAGTGCCAAATGTAGTTTTGTTGCGATCTTCTGGTTCGATTTTGATCTGATGGTATCTTGAGAACCCATCAGTGAATGAGTACGCTTCTTGGCCTCCTACACTATCCAAGATCTCATCGGAGAATGGTGTCGGAAAGGGGTCATGTACACAGGCGTCATTTAGCTTGCATAAGTCCACACAGATTCATATTTATCCCTTTGTTTTCTTTTCCTGAACCACCATCGGACTTACCCAATCCAACTGCTCGACAGACTCGATAATACCTGCGGCAAGCATTTTATTGATTTCTTCCTTAACCTTCTGCTTATACTTAGGGTTCAGCCGATAAGGTCGCTGCTTTACAGGGTGCACATATGGTTTTAGCGTGATGCGCATAACCCCTAGGTCCCCTGTGATCCCTTTGAGCTCTGAAAAATTGGTTGGGAATAAGTCTTGATATTCTATGAGCAATTCAACAACTTTTCTTATAGTGTCATTATCCCAGTAGTCCCCAATTTCAGCCAACTTAGGTTGCTCTGCCATGCCAATGTTGACTTCCCGCAGTTTCAGAGGCTTTGTCACATCCACAGTCTACAATGGAGGTCCCGCAACTACGCACTCCCCCTCTTATTTTGGGATAGAGACATTACGTGGATCCTCATCGCACTCTTCTATAGCTATATTGCGACAATTGAAAATATCGTGCATCTGCGTTTCCCATGTGGGTATTTCATATGTTGCGTAAGGGCTGGATTCATCAAATACGAAGGTATCGATATCCTATAGAGCTTCATTAAGCGCCTCCGATCCTCCTGTTAACCCGAATGTCCCTAAAAATTTGTCCTTTAAGGTTTCCCATTGGCGGGTGCATTGATGTAGCTCCGCATCTAGGTACCATGTAGTGGGAATTGGTCCTAAGGTATGAATAAACAAGTGAACCCATTATTCTATAGAACGATCACATCATTTCTCCATCCAGGCGAACAAATGTTCGCGCAGATCCCCTGGGCCAAGAAATGTCTTGACGCGCACGTCAAATAGAGGCTCAAATAGTAGGACCATCATATCCCAACATTCCTCCCACTCCTAGAACGCCCCCTTATGCGTGTCCCACCATCTTGCAGGTGTTGTGCACATGGCTAGATTAAGGGAAGTTCTCTTACCTCTGAAGATAGGCAGCGAAAGTCCCTTGTAATTTGTAGGCAATGCAGTGCAGAGACATCATGCAGTCGATTTTGCCAATTTTCCATTTCCTTGTCGGAGTCAAAAAAGCATTCGCTATCTCTTTCAGAGCAAAGCACACCATCGACCATAGGATTGATCCAATATTTGTCCCTCGTAGTTAACTTATAGATGTGATCCACCTCTTCTTCCTCACGCACCGGCTCTGTATACCTCTCTCCTTCTGCGAGATCTAGCGGTACTATCGCCCGTTTTCCTTCACTTTCAAACACCATGCTCCTCTTTTTTAGGTTGATAATACCACCCATATCTATGGCCCAGTCCAATCCTAGGAGTGTTTGGTAAGGGTCCGCATCTTCTACAATTTGAATGAATTCAAAGTTAGCCTGGACCTTAACTCTTACGATATGTACTATGATCTTTGATAGTATTCCCAACGGGATGATCTTCTATTGGTTTTCCATGCTCTTATGCTTATATAGTTTTTTCACATCCTTAATTTCCATAGCTAGCGTTGTTTTTTCTACGCAGCTATTTATCGAGGCTTGGAGTTTTTCTACGGCCCTTTGGTTGTGTAACAGCTTTATACATGCCTGCAGGAATGGTTTGACCTCATCATCTGCTATGGGGTTCGTAGGGGCATGAGGAGTAGGTGCCTCAGCCTTAGCAAAATCTTGAAAAAGGTTTCCTTTTCTTTCTATAAGTCCAAACCTTCTTGTTTAACAACCGCTTTACGGATGGGAGGCTTCGCCTCAACCTACTCCACAGCTCCTCCGGTGGCCACGCTGCTACGTGTTATAACATTAACACTTGGTCCTTTGTCTTGAGGTTCCACCTTGACCCTTTTTACATTCTGCGTAGGTGTTTGCTGCTTCTCCTGCATCTTGGCTATTAGAATCGGGAAATATTCGATCACATGATCCAGCTATCTACAGTATCTGCAGGATTTTCTCGTAGGGTTCGTGCAATCCCTTGAAAAGTTCCCCATCTCTCCACAATTATAGCAAATCAACTGTCATCTCCCCCTACTTGTGATTCTACCTCGGCCCCTACCCCTAGCTAGGGAGCCACCCAAACCGGAGGGGGATCTTGGTGAGGAAGGGTCCGACTGTACCCTATATAGATTTCCTCGATCTATCGTCAGATCATACGTTTGGCAATTATGTTCATCATGGCCTACAGATCTGGAGAACCTGCACCATTGTTATTTTATTTTTGGGACATATGCGGCAAGGCGGGGGCAATGGTTGGTATCATGCAGCCCAACAACACAATAATAATCACACCAAAGCACCAGTCCACTTTGTCCTGCAGCTTCTCTAGGACGCAATGAACTGGGTCCCCCAGCCTGAATGTATTCTGCTAACAGAGGACAATTATCTTTGGTGTGGCCATTAACCCTGCATCGTATGCACTATCTTTCAGAGTTGGCCTATGTTCCTCGCTCCTTTTGTAGATTATGGATCTCCATATGCATATATTCTAGCTGGCCTTGTATTTGTTGTACTCCTAACTGGGTATCATCCCTTGGCGCAGCCTCCAGCTTCATAGAAATCTCTAAGGCCTTCTCCTATGACTCAATGGCTTGATGACCCATTGGTATGTGCAGGTGGGGCAATAACATAGAAATGAACCATTCCGTGTGTTGCTTATCATCATACGAAAATCCTCCTTCTATAATTACCCTCTTTAAGCATTGTTCAACCTCCCATACAGTCTCAGTCGGTCCTTGCTTGAAATATTTTAGATCATTCACTATCTGAGAGTAGGAATTAGGCTTCTTGAACTGGTGCTTCAAGACATTCTTAATCTCATCGATGGTCTCGTTCACATGTTGGTCGATGTATCTCATATACCAGTCTAAGGCCCTTCCTTCAAAGGCTAGGGACAGCTGTGCCCTTTTCACAGCATCGCTGGCTACATTCTGCGCAGTCCATACTGATCCTACGACAAACCAGAACCGATCCATATCTTCATCCTCTATGCCCTTGAAGGTGGGTAGCTTCATGTGCGAGGCCATATGGTCTTCCGGTGGTGGTGGGGGTGAGTACTTACCCCTATGAGGGTTCGATGGTGGTGTAGACGGTGAGCTATGTGCAACAAAATTTCTTACTAGACTGTAGACAGATCGATCTCCTTCCTGATTAGTTTTGTAGTATTTACCACTGTGCGTTGTGCCCTCACTTTAATCAGAGCTCATTAACTCTGTATGACTACAACAAAATTCTCTTTTCGCACAATAAGATTTAATCAGTAATGGCAGAGTTTTTAGAAACTTAACCCAGAAACCCTTGAAGAATCTTTATTCCACCTCAGAGTAGGACACAAATTGATCAATCAAAAATTCTGTCACAAACCCTCCTATCACACTTTCCACCCAGTAATCCACCATACGAGTGATGGTGTTATCAGTCTTTTCTAACTTCTAGATCAACTCTGGAATCCACTACATGACCTGTTCATCCTTCCAACACTTCTGGAAATCTACGAGCCTTGCAAGCCACTCGTGAAGGTCGATCGCAAATGTCATAAAGAAAATTTCGTAGATCTCTATGAAAATGTACTTATTCTTCCACTTTTCCGCCATCAACCTTGTGCTGCGATTCTCTTTTATCGCAAATTCCTGATTTTTTTTTTCGAACCAATCCTCAATTTATTTCTTCTCAGGTTTCCAATATTCTCTTGGCATTACCCGATATCTCTCTCAAAATGCTCCTGGTCCTGGCAACAGAACCATTTTTTGGCTCGAGGGGTCCTGACCCATGTTTGGAGGTTAAGGTTTACCAAAAAAACCCTATACTACTGGCCCTTTCGGCAATGACCTACTTGTGTAGGCCAAAGTCTCACTTGAAGAAGTATGGGAGGGTGTTGGAACCAGGTTCCGCACCATAAGAGAGAGTAAGTAAATCAAGCAGACCTAAGTTTGCAGCCTAACCAGTTTACACAAAATAGATTTATTTGCAGGTTCGCTAATCAGTATAGTCCACAGTTAACAGAGCTACTATCAGTCATAGATCTAATCAGCACCTTCGCATCAGCAATATCACATGTAATATCATAAACGCATGAACAATATATCACAGGAATACTCTGTATTATAACAAAGACAGATCTGCAGAAACAACGGATAACCAACAGTAAGTGTAATAGATCCAACAATTTGCATCAACAGTAATACATAAACTCAGATAACGTAGAGATACTCTAACCATATTCGCATATATTAGCATCCAAAACCCAAAACAATCCAACACAGCCTGCACACATAGCTAGCAGGGTCCGCACACAACAGGACTGAGGATCTCCGTGCACACAACCAGCAGGAGTCCTTACCCTAGCAACCCAAATAGATATAACAATTCACAACTATCATCAATCTCTATTCTTTCCTGCCTATGACTCAAAAAGGTTCATCTATTTATACCGATTTAGCCTACACATCCAATGGTCCGCAAACTATGGTTTGCGGACTCTTGGTCTACCCTTGACCCGTTAAAATGCATTAGGGGCTTTGACCCACCCCAAAACCCCTGCGTTAGACTAAATATTACAAAAATATACAAAAATAGACAAAATTCGCAGCTTTTAGGAGACCCTGTTCCAACCGAATAGACCCAGAAGGACCAACTTGATATTTCCCTGAGGATGTATATAAAGGATCAAACCGTTCAGTACTCACTATAGGTTTACCAGTTAGAATACCAGACGATGACATTGGTGAAGTCCATGGGTTTGAAGATGCACCAGAGAAATTCCAGATAAATATTTATAACCTAATGGGACCAAAGGGCCACCATGAAAATATGACTCTGGTGAAGTTGTGAACATCGATGGGGTAGCGAGAGCAGGTGCGAACGCAATTGGAATAGATGGTCCAACCGAAGATGTTGGTTCAGGCATGGTTAATTGACCAAATGTATACCCTTTTGAATCGATGGGAATTTGAATAGGAACAGGATCAACAAAAGCAGAGGAAGGTGATTGAGGAAAAGAATCATACAGGTAAATATCCTCCCCAAAATTGGTTGGAGTTAAAGGTGTCTCGTCTTGTGGGATTTCTTCAATCAAAATTTAACCAGGTGGAAGGATTTCATCATCAGGCCCAAAGTATATTTCAGGAGGTTGACTGTGTGATATGGGACACTTAATGGCTACAATAGAATGTGGGATGACCGATATGGGAACAACTTCCGGTCGTTCGTCTTCGGGATGCAAATGTTCTGGAAAAAAAGAGATAGGATCTGGATCAACTTCCAATTGAATAATGTTGGGTTCGAGAGGTATGGTCTCACTGATTGCATGGATCGTGACCACAGGTAGCTGTGAGGACTCCGTCTCGACAACAGTAGATGAACCAGGACTTGTAGAAACAACTTTTTTCAACTCTGGTATATGGGAAGATGATGCTTCACCAGAGGTACTGATGGTACTGGTTTCGGTAGAGAAATGTCGCCTTCACCGCACATAAGTATATTATGGTGGCAAAGGTGGTTTCAATGCAAGTCTACGCGAACGACGGGGAAAGGGATTTTCTTCTTCCATGATGACTAATTTATTTTACGACCAAAAATAAATAAACAAAATAAAAGGGTAATGCTAGGCAAAAGGTTTACTAAGAAATTGTGAACTGCAGAATACCTCTTGGTGAACCTAGAAGTATGGGCAGGCAATCCCCCCGAATGTTGTGTTCGGTGTATCACAATTTACAAGGCGGCTAACTCGGTTCACTATGGATGGATAGCAACCTAAAGTTGTCCTCCCAAATATACCCAAAGGTATGTGGAGGCCCAAGTCCATATTAGCACTGTCTGATGCAAAATCACACAGTGAGAGCACCCCTTTATACTTTTCGTATTGTAACACCGCCCGATATACCCGAAAGTATGTGGACGAGCTACGATATAGCTACATACGTGGAGTGAGGTATCACACTCAGAATGTATCGCAGACAATTAATGATAGTTTCTATGTTTTACGATGCTGGAACACGTCTCTAGCCTAGACCTTCTAGATGTTATCATTATGGTTCTAATGGTTTTTTAGATAAACTGATGTAAATTTTAAGTTGATCTTGTTTATCAATTTTCCTTTGAAGGTTCACCGCGATGATGTGATGGAGATTCATAAAATGCAAACTAAAATGATAAGAAAACTTTTCACTTTTAGTTTTTTCAATGAAAGTCTTAGCTACTAAAGGGAAAGAGAAATTAGTTTTGAGAGCAAACAAAAAAGAGCACAAACTAATATGCAACTTTCATAATTGTTCCTATGCAAAACACACAATCCACTATATGCAAATGAAGGTTTTTCTTTTCAGTCCCCTTAATGTGAATGCAAAAAGGAAACTATATGCATCAAAACAAAAAAAAATGCTTTCTTCTTTGAGAAACGATGAATTTAATAACAATTTCTCTTTTAGGAAAAATGAAGAATGGAACTAAAAATTTTCCTACAGGAAACAAAGAATTTAACGACAATTTCCTTTATGAAAATAATTGGATATAATGTAACAGTAAAATAATTTGAATTTTATTTGTCAATGATAAAGAAAAACACTTAAAGAGACATTGAACAAACTTACTTTTCAAAGGAGGAAGATTCAGGTAGATTCATTGGTCTCTATGTGGCATCAAATAGTTGAAAGCATAGCAAACAAAAGGTTGAATGTGAAGACAATGAAAAATTCAAATGGAATTTGGTTGGCTTAGGGGGAAACACTGTCTGTAAGGGGAGACAATGCATTGCAAAGCACTCGTGAGTGGGAGACAGTGCTATGCAAAGCACTGTGTCCTGTCCAACAGTGCGTTGGGCGCAGAAGAGAACAAAAAAATAAGACTACTGACACACTTCTAATGCAATTCTTTATTTCAAAATACTAATAATTGAGAGTAGATTCTACTGTGTGGATAATAGAGGCAAAATACGCCAAGGATAAAGGTAAAATCCCCAGTGGAGTCGCCAATTTGTTATGCGGAATTATGGATTACGGATAAAACATTAATCCCTAAATGAGGTGTAATGCATTTAGAACAACAAGTTAAAGACTTTGCAAATAATTTTCCTAACAATAAATAGACACACATAATACATTAAGAAACTTACTTGGAGTCCAAGCACTTCCTATTCTCCTTCTGTCGCTTTTGTTGTAGCTGCAAATCCAAGCTAGATCGCCAAAATATTTCCTGTAAGAATGAACACTAAAAAACAAAGAGATTTCAATATACAGATGGTTATTCAAGTTAATCAGTTAAATCAATGAAACATGAAACATGTACATCAGATAAGAATTCATAATATGAAAGAGAGAATCTTATACAGATACATATGTGGGAAAGTAAGCAGCAATATTTATTAATGGATAGAAGGGTTGGTTACAACCAACGATTTATTTGATGTCACCAACTCCATCATCATCCCAACCTCATCAAAATGAACATATCTCCAGTAGCATATCACTCAAATCAAACCCTCAATTGAGATTCCAACAACATTTCTCTACTAAATTTATTCCTTCTCAAGCACTAGGATCTGTGCTCAATTTATAAATGAGATGAAGGTAGTTTCACAATCAATGACTTTCTAATAATAGGTAAGACATGTTTCCCAGCTCAGAGGTGTTGAATGGACACATGGATTCGAAGTTTGACACATATGCACTCTTCTAGAAGGCACTGGCCACATGGAGATTCTAGAACAATGATAATTTTGCTCCCAATTGACCAACACACCCTTGAGTGTTGGGAAGTGCTTTGCAGAGCACCCTTGAATGGAGGTAGTTGCATATGCAAAGCAGTTAGTCCCTTAAGAAACTGCGTTGGTGAGCTCATAGGTGATATAACATGTACTTCAAATCTTGGAAACCTTGAAATGGAAGTGATGGATGATTTGTTCTTGTTCTTTGTCTTAGGGCATGTAGCAACTAAAATGATAGGGGATGATAAACCCTATTCATTGGTTCTGGGGATGATGTCCAGTTCAACCAGGTCATTGGGAATGGTTCCCAAATTGACCTATAACACAAAGCATAATAAATAGGCACAACATGTCGTTTATCCCTCCTTCTAGCGCCATTATTGACGGTGCTGGAAGTCCGTTAAACAAGGGGTATCCTTGATTTGAAGTCCAATTAGACCTCACACCATTTGGAATACGAGCCCCATCTAGAATATTGATCTGTTTTCCATGTATTCTTATAGATTTTCCTTGGCTTTAACTGTCATAAAGAGAGAGGAATGCATGCGTGCCTTTGAAAAGCAAGAAGGTCTTTCCGATGAGTGTTCGGTTGTAGATGTGTCAAAGTTCTTCTACCGTGGGGGAAATTAGTAAAGTGAGCCTCTAAGAGAGAGGTAATAGTACCACCATAGTAGAGGCACATGAAATCAAGAAGGATTTGTCTAACATATAAAGGAATAGTCCACAAAATATGTGACAATCATTACAACCAATCAATGAGAAATATATGTATAGTATTTGTTGGACTTTGGATAAGCCAACGCTCCCCATGTGTTTCGTGACATGGACTAACTGCCTCTCATGGATCCTTATCTTCGGCGATGCGATCGTTGACTAACACCTATGGGTTTTGCTGTAACGAAAATCTTGATTTCCAATAAGTGGTATCAGAGCCAAGTTCACAAGTTCGATACACACCCAACTCGCATTTGGGGGAGATTGTTGGACATTGGATAAGGCAACACTCCACATGTGTTTTGCGACATGGACTAACCGCCTCTCTTAGATCCTTATCTCTAGTAATATGATTGTTGACTAACACCTACAGGTTTTGGTGTAACGAAAATTGTGATTCCCAACAGTATCCTATAGAATAGTCCACAAGGATGGTACAACAATAACAACCATTACGACACATTCTCAATAAGGTGAGTACTAAATAACTAAAATAGTTCAACTAATTTATCACAAATGAAAGCAACATGAAATACAAACATCCATAGAATAGTCTTATAAATATTCATAATCCATGCATGAAGAACATGCTAGCCATGAAGGATTATGTTATTAAGTAAAATTTCCAAGACACATGTATACAATGAACATCACTAGCTCCTATAGTGGAGCATTGGAGCCACTCCTTGATCCTCAAAAGAACTGATTTGTCTCTCTAATGCCTTGCAGGAGAAGTCGAGGTTAAAAATTCCCTTTCTCATACAATGAGGGTGTATTCTAGATGTGATGCTTCACCTTCCTTGTGGCTATTTGACTACCCTCATGACTATTTGACTTCGTATGAATTTTCGAATTTACATGACTCTTCATATTCTGAATGTGTCCTTTGGATTTCCACTCTGCAATACATTTGGAATAGGTAATTACATAATCCATAATAATGATTTGGCATGTGATGACTTGTGACATGACATGACATGACACTGATGACATGGGTTGCATGATGATGTGACAGTGCTAAGTTGTCCTTCTTGTTGCTTCTTTATTTATGCCTTCTTGAAAATATGGTACATGTTCTTCTTCTTCCTCCTCCTTATGACTTGAAGATGAGGATTCTTCCATGTGATCTTGATCTTGATCTTATATTATAGTTTGGTGTTCCTTCTTCTTCCCACCTAATGACCATCTTATCTCTTTAGGTCCATATGTGTTTTCTATCATGTCTCCTTCTCCATATCCCTCTTCATCATATTTCCATAGCATGATAGAGTACATGCATCTGCAATCCACTCATGAAAAGAAGATATAAGTCTAATAAACCCCTAGTATAAGATGATGTATATTGATCCACTGACTGAGCCAGAACTAGGTGACAGGCTGGGAAAGAGGCTCAACAACTGCGCACTTGCACAACTCAAGAAGTCAGGGATGAAGCTTGAGCCTTGAGACTGCATAATGAAGTTCAAGTTTTACAGAGGAATAAAACTGTGCAATATGGGAACTCAGTGTGATAGGTTGAGGATATGGGCACTAGATCATAATATTACGCAGTTCTGGAGGAAAGAGGAGCTCGATTAATTGTGCAATTGCACATTTCAAGAGCTTAGGGCTAAGGATTGATCCTTGAGATTGCGCAATGTGCAGTACTGAATAGGAAGGAGAGAGAAATTATGCATTTTTGGGAGCTAGTGAGCCAAGCTGAAGGGATTTTTCACTGTTTCAAATAAATCCACAGTTCCGAGAGGAAAATTAGGCTTATTAGGCTAGGATGGAGAGATGGATTGCGAAATTCTGGGAGCCAAACATTGAGCTTGAGCACTGGAACTGCGTAGTGCACACTCCTCAGAAGAAGGAACTGCACATTGCGTAGTGTCAATGGACAAGGATGAAACTTGAGGGTTAGAACTATGTAGTGTGTAGTTAAGGAAGGCTGGATGAGGCTAGGTTGCTGGGGAATTTCCAAAAATTGGCAAAGTGTGGGACCGAAGAAACTGATGTGAAAAATGATATGAATTGAATGTCATCGCACACTTGAGACACTTTGACGACACAACAAAATATATCATCTGAAACATGTTAACAACATATTTCCCTCAATGCGACAAATTTGCGATGGCTTTATGACAAGTGCGATGCTAAAGGTACACTTTGTGACATTACTTGTGCGACAATGCTTAAAATTTTTGGAATGAGTACAAATGATGTTTACATGGTTATACCAACTCATTCACACAAAGATAACCCCATGAAACCACAAAAACAAATATATATGCATTGTGTGACAACTAACACATGAAAATATGACAATTGGTAAAGTGTGAGCGACTCTTGCAATATGTGAACGAAAGTGAAAGTAACACATGCCAGATAACAGATAACATGAAAATGACACTAATTAGAGTGAAATAAAGTGAAAGTGATAACCGAAAACATGAAAATGACACTCACAGAAACAAAGGTGTGCATAAGTGACAATTTGCAAAAATCACCGAAATGGAAGTACAAATGTAGCTAGAATGTGAGAAAATGTCATTGTCAGTGTGCACTGACTATCGACATGGATTAGACATCACACAAGCATGGTCTTGATGGAACATGTTATGCTTGTCCAAGATTGCATAAAATAATGCACTCATGCACTTGTTACGGACTGAGTATGTGTGAGAAAGTGACTTCGACACTTCCAATCCAAGAAGGGAGATCAAAAAGCATTAGTTGACCAAGAAGTGACTACAGAATGACCAATCGCAAGATCCATACTAGGCTCTAAAATTATTATGTATGAAAAATTTTGGAGGGTATTTGTTGCAGCAAAAACAGATGGGTTGTGGGTCAATTGAGTACCCAAACAAGAAAATAATTTAGTCAAAAAAATTCCAGTGAAAATTGGATTTCTATTAATTACAATAATCTTGGGGATTCCATGTAGTTTCCATGAATTCTAATACTATTTTACATTTTTTAAAAGGATAGGAAAGATACAAAAAATGGGCATACATTGTCAATCAATCAATTAATACAATGATGACATTGTTTCCTTCATATTTAGGTAAACTTGTAATAAAATCCATTGAAACTTCTTCCCAATGTTGGATTGGTATAGCTAACGGTTGTAGATATTTAGGGCTTGATTTTATCTCCATTATTATGACGGAAAAATACACATCCAGTCACACGATTTTGGATATCAATTATCATTCTTGATCCTATGGTAAGTTTTCAATAACCATGAATTTCCTCCTATAGAGGAAGTGTGAAATTCCAAAAGCACCTTTTGCTTGAATTAGAAATTCTTACATAAATATAGGTGATCTTGATACCATGGCAAACAATTCTTCTACACAAATTTATCTAATGTACTTGGGTCTTCTTTGAAAATGATGCTATTATATATGTATTTATGCATTTTTTCCCTTATTATATATTTAATGACTTCATTGAAAAGAGGTTGTATATTTAGAGACTTGGATAAGTTTTGAGAAATAAATATCACACCTATTTTTCCATCATGTTAACTTATGTATTGTAGTTTTTGAATGGTATTTCATACCTTCTTATGTTGCTTCCATTATGTCTTTTCTTCTTCCACCCAATCATATTCTGAAATAGAAATAGCACATAATAAACCCTCCATTTGTTCTTCTTTCCTTGAAGATGCATCTGAAAACATATTATGTTTTCATTTTTGTAGATAATTTCAAATTCATAATTTGTGTTCCCTAAAAATACTAATAATAAAAGAGAATCAATATCATGGGATATATAAATAATCCATACATTTTTATAGAGGTGGTACTCCTTTTTCTCGCTCAGATAATAAAATTCATTTAATTCAAATAATAAATTTATCCATTCATAACATTAATTCCTAAGAGTAGACCTATAAAATTAAGGGAAATTTATCCCCTAATTTGCAAGAACCAACTTTCAAGAGGCACCATACCACTTTCTATGTGCAAGAACCCCCTTGTTGAAACCACCAACTCCCATTATTTATAGGAAAAAGCCTAAAGGATAATGTAGTCAGCTGATTCGAAAGTGCGGATTTGATACAACCACTTAGGTCCCTCTTTAATTCGTTTTAAAACTCAGATACATAGGTCTTTTTTTTTATAAATATCACACAGGAGGAAACCTTTAATTTTAGATCTATTTTCTCTCTCTTATCTGGCTCATATATGATCTTAGCCATTCAAAACCGCTTTGACCTTTCTGCATCTCTTCAGATAAGTAATTTCTCTTTTCACTAGAGCTCCATATTTTAGCCACACTGCACACTCAACCCTCACTTAACACTCCTTTGCAACTATATCTTAGATCAACATCATTTTGGCACATAGTTCACACTAATTTTGTATTCACCTCATATAGTGATTTTCTTCTCTTGTTCTTTTCTGCTACATATCAAATATCATATCTGCATTCTAATATATTATGGGATTTGATTTTTTTTTCATTCTCTTGTAATGCATCTCATATATTTTATCTACATTACTCATCCTTTCCCACACTCTCTAATTCTCTCAAGGTAGTTGTATCTCAAGTTTATATTTATATCTATTTTATGGTCTCTTTACTGGCCCAAATTACACATAATTCATCTTCTCAGTAATATTTCATGCTCTCGAAGGTTATGGGATCGCTACTCTTCTGTTGTACCACTCTGATAATATCTTAACAAATTATATGCTTGGTCACCTCCTCATATACCCAATGAGGAATCCATCTTATATAAGTTTTATGCATCTTCGCTCCTTTTGATGATATACCTTAATATTTCTTGTCTACAACACTCTTTTTACCTTCACCATCATGAGAATACAAGATGCTTGGATTCTCATGTCATTTGATTACATTGATTGTTTATATTTTGGGCACTTAATTTTTTACAGCACCTTTAATTTTATCCTTTAACTTTTTGTGTGCCCCAAAACACCAAATTCTCACGCTCTAAATTTTGGCATCTGAACAACAATTTTTATTGTCACAGGCCTCGAGATTCAACCTCCTAGATCATATGATTGTGGGCTAGGACCAATAGTTTATGACTAAAGGCACTAAAGCCTAACTTCCTATGCAATTGGTTAAACCATGTTATAATCATTTTGTTGCCTTAGGAACTTATGCTTGGCTCATTGTGATTAATGATAGGAACCACGGCCTCAACTCTTTGTGACCTAGGGTTATAACTTATAGATAACGACTTCATTACTTGTTGGAAAGGTTCACTTAAAATAATGACCAACCTCCAACCAATGGTTATATTGAAGGATTTTTCACTTCATGATCCTTATCTATGTGTTTCCACTGATGGGAAATTATTTGTCTGTCGAACACTGTTCCACTAGAATCACTCATCATCTAGTGTATAGTTCATCTGTCCCTATGGTCCAATAGATGAGACCATCATTTGATATTTTTGCAACTGACTTCACTGCTCACCACTCTATGAATCGTCATCCAAACCTTATATTATTTAAAAGAGACTTCAAACCAGGTGATCCGATGAGGGACCTACTTATCCACATCATATGTCAGATCAAAGTTACACATATGCTACAAATAATATGGAATTACCATGTGCCACACTCCAATTGTTCATTTGGATACCCAAAAACACTGAAACCACCTACCAAGTGTCACTTTCCAAACTTTTACCATGTCATCATCGTGGCCACATGTACCTACCACCTGCCGTCCATTTCAATACCACCTAGTATCTCCATGGAGATGCCACTCATCCTCTAACAGTTGTTGAGCACTGCTTGTCACTCATTTCTATGTCTTGTTTAAGTGAAGTCTTTGTTAGTGGTATGACAGAGCCCTTGGGTGCTTACTACCAAGCTCCACTAGCATCACTCATCATTTAGTGTATAGAAATAACACATTATAAACCCTTTGATTCTTCTTCTATTAATTCGGATTGGATCATTATATTTTTTACCATCCATATTAGTGCATTTAGAGTGGAAAAAGTGGAGGAAACAACTCATAGGACCCTTTTTACTATCGAAACCCAATTGGGAAAAATAAGGTCAGAAACCTTCCGGGGGCATTTTGAGGCATAAAATGATGTTTTATGGGGGTAGAAATTTGACACTTTAGTGCAAAACCTTTTCATTTTATTCTACACAAATATTTCCAGCAACACAAGAAGCATGTCAATCGAAGTCTATATGCGAAATTTATGCCACTCAGAATTTGACCTTCCTGTTTTCACCACCATGGCTCGAGAGGATGCTACGTCAACACCCATTATTCATGGAAAAGGGCTAGCCACGTGATTATTGTGTAAAAGAATCTAATAGAGTCTATATTGTAACTCTGGTTAAGAGTTGAGGTATTCAAACTTAACCACTAGTAGGTTATCGAGTTGTGTTATAACCAGGCCACTAGGAGGAAGATGCATTCCATTCTTTCGAGTGCATTTGTTCCAATTTTGAGAAAAAAATAACCAAGAGGGATAGGAGATAGAGCACACAGAGAGGATTTGTGCTGTTTAGTAGTCCACGGGCCAAAGGCCATACTTCTTTATACTTGCAACCATATTTCCAAATAGATAAAGAGAGCTAAGTGGCCTCGCCTTCTAGTTGGATTTTCTCCCGAGATGGTTTCCCGTAGCATATCTTGTGTCTTATGTGTGTGTGATTTTTTATTTTTTTGTTCCCTAATTTTGGCATAATTTTCATTCACATGCATGCACTATTAAAATAAATCTACAGATCCAAAAATCTAATAAAATTGTAATAATGTAAAATTTCAAATTTCAAATATAATTTTATCAGATCTATTGTGACGAACTGTTGAGTGGAATATCCACAATAGTTTACAGATCATCTTTCCTTGAAAATGCATCTAACACCATATTATGTTTTCCATTTTGTAGATAATTTCAAATTCATAATTTTTTGTTCCCTAAAATTTCTAATAATAAAAGAGAATCAACCTCATGGGATATATGAATATCCTATACATTTTTAGAGAGTTGGTACTCCTCTTTCTCACTAAGATAATAAAATTTCTTTATTCAAAATAATAGGTTTATCCATTCATAACATTTGAATTACTAAGAGTGTTTCATGAAGGCCCAAATACTAGAAAAATAATTTTAATTAGAAAAAAATAACATATAGTAATTCATCCATTCCATCATGACCATTCACTAAGATAAAGTAAAAAAAAAATGAAACTAGGCACACAAAACACATAAAACTAGAGAGACACAGATATACGTGGTTCACCCAGTTTGGGCTACGTCCACCCCGAACAGCCAACCCTTCCTTTCTATTATCCAGCAAAATGAAGAGACATAACCTACAACAGATCCGCTGTAATATCCTCTGTTCTCTCTCACAGTCTCCCTATATGTTTGTCACTATGAGAATACAAATACAATACACAGCTGCAATACAATACCCTCATACAAGCGAGGGGTTCCCTTATAGGGAAAAAAACCCTAAACTAAACATAACTTCTACCGTCAGATCATCCGCCTAATGAACGGCCCGGATTGACTAGAAATTACTATAATTTTACAAGGCAATTTTACATCTGTTTTTAGCTTCGGGGGCACTGCCCCCGAAACCCCCCGCCAGGGGAGGGGCTCCATAAAGTTGCAACCGCCCCCCTGGACCCCCCAGGTAGCATTTAATGACGGGCAGCATTGCCGCCCCATTAAGGTACATGGGTCCAATGTTGTGATACAAAATAAATAAGATAATCAAGCTCCACACCCAACATTAATTCCATATGGATGTAAAGGAGATACATATTTGAGATCTCATGCTTTAATGAAATTCAAAAATCACAAAAGTTATGAGCTCTAGAATAGCCCTCTGTGAAACCCGCTTTAAAGAAAAATTCAAGTCAATTATTCAATATCAAATAAAATGTGTGTAAAACAACATTACATAATATCCATGATGCTCAAAAGATAAAATAAAAATGTGCTCATCATATTATACTAGATAGAGATACCGTAGACTATATAAATATATGTATGTATGTATGTATGCATGTATTATCAAATATAGTTTGGAAGAGAAAAGGAAATAAAAATCATGAGACATATAGGAGAAGAAATCAAACAATAAAGTTTTTTGATCATAGACTCAGAAGAAACATGGAAGTTCTTCAAATAAAAGTATACTGAAAAAATTTGGAGGTTGATAAAGATGGATGGAGTTCCGCTTTTCTTCTTCTGTCTTCAAATAGGCAACTATAATCATGAACATAAATAGCATAAAAATGTCCTGCAAGTTGGAATTTACAAAAGAATAGTTATTGTATCTAATGCCGCCAATCTTCAATATAGTCTCTTAAAAATTCTATCGTTATATCATGTTTGAATTGAAGCAACAATAAATCATCTTCACTAAGTATGCATTCAAAATGTAACTCTTGTAATGTAACCCCATAGTATTCATTATCATTCACAAAGTTAACTAATCATTTTTCGAATTTATTTTTCAAGGAATTTAGTGAGGCTATCAAATTCACTACCCCATGAAACCTTAAATATATTTAATTTTGTTTCAAGTTGGTCTTATATTAACATCATGACATACCTTATTAGTGATGGGCCTTCAATTCCCTTCATTATTTCAAAGATATTTATAAATAGTTCACTTGTTTTCCCTTCCAAGGTCTTACAACTATTAGTTATCAAAGGATATTAATCATATTGTGCTCTACTTTTATTCTACTCTTGGAGGGGAGATCCAATTGTTTTATTTTGTAATCATCCATGTCTAATAATTTTGCTAAAAAATGTACCTGATGAATTTTTATATAAATATTCATCATTTTCTAAATCTTTTTTAAGGTACCTAATAAAGGAAGAAACTCTATTTTCCAAATTAATTGAATTAACAAAAATTTTGAATCTTTCAAAATTGTATTGGGTTGTTTATTTATGTTCTCAACAAGATATGTTATGATCCAATGTTTCTGGAGGAAGTTGGTCTTAGGTGATGATAGATAATGGCTTTGCAAAGAAAGGTTTGGGAAAAATCATCCAAAACCACTTTTATTCCTTTCTTCAGTTTGGAATTTTATAATTTTTGCTTTGCTAATGAGTGAGCAAGTGCATCACTAGTAGCTTAGTGGAATTTAAGAATTCTTGAGGTCTTCAATTCTTTAACCTTAATCTCTAAATTCAATTTTCCTGTAAATTTTTTATTTTTAACATTAACTTTTTTAATTTGTAGTTTTTTGGCGTCTTTATTGACATGTTATATTTTAATGTAGCATATTTTTATCCAGGTGGATAAATTTTTTGGGGAAATGGGCCAACAACAATAGACTTATGTTGGAGTTTGGAAATTATACTCCTCAAATAGACCTTTCGAATAGGCTATCGTGCATGTGAAACAGAGATCATATGCCAAAGTTATGACCCGAGGAAGTTGACGTTACAACTTACCCCATCATGACCCATAAGATTTCGGTGCTTTATCTCGTAGGGTTAGGTCTTTGGATGTTTAGGGTTTCTCGTTGGTTATTCATAATAAAAAGGTCTCAGGTCCTCATTGTAACATAGTTTAGAAGAGTGTAGCTGTCATATCTCTTCTCAAAGATAAGCCACCAAAGTTCAAGCTAGTTTTCTTTTATTCTACAATATATAGTTTCAAAATTTTCCATTTATTAATTGAAGGCGAGTTTCATTGTATCTTTTTGTTTTTGTTTTAAATCTATATTTCATTTCATTCCCTTCATAAATTTCGATCGATGGTATCATAACATTTTTCTCTTTATCTATTTTTCTGTGCATGTCCCCAATGAAGTCGGGGTATAAGGAGTTGGGAATCAAACTACTTGAGCCCTTGCAATACCATCCTCACTGGCCCTGATGACCTCCCATGTGGAAAAAAATAAAGACAATGGATTAGGAGATCCTATCAAACTATTGATCAAATAAGCCCTTGAGCGATAAAGGAATGAGGTGATGGATAATTTTTCCTAGATCCTTTGTTGAATACCAAGAGGCAATTCTTCTTCATCTAGTGGACACTTCGTAGGCGCCACCCCCTTTAATCTACAAGTTAATTTTGATATTCCTAGATTTTAAGGCCAGATAGATGCATATGCTCTAGAAAAATGGTTAAATATGCGAGAAGGATATTTTTCAGTTCATTGTTTTCTAATAGAGAAAATGTTCCTTTTTCACTCCTTAAGGTTTCCTGCCATGTTATGGACTAGTGGGAAAGTTACTATGAAAAAATGGCCACAAAGAAATCCACACTATTTTCAATCACACCCACTTGGAACTCTTTTAGGGATGCTGTTAAGGAATATCATTACCTTGTTGGAATCTATGAATACCAGTATATGAGATGGGCCACACTAGGAGTTCACAAACATACTTCATACCTTGAGCACCAAGTTAGGTATTAATAACTCTATGTGACATTCGTTGCTCAAGCCATGGTTGTTTACATAGATAAATCCATATAGAAATGGAGTTCCTAGACATCTCCTCGCTTGGCATAACATATCAAAATTTTATCAAAATTGAGAAAAAATTTAAGAAAGGAAGAAAGACTTTGGGCCTAAAAATGATTCACATTAAGAGAAAGGCAAGGACATCCCAAAACAATAGAATAAAGGTCAAAGCCAAGATGTAATTTCTCAACCAAGCTAAAAACAAGGAATGGCATGGGAAGATACAGAGAAAGGCACAAGAAAGTGCTAGAATCTACATGAGTCCCAATTATGAATATAAAATGAATGATATGAAAATCATTGGATAATCAAGTTGAAGTCAGAGTCGATGTGGGTTCCGACTCTAAACCAAACATATAAAAGGGGAAGAGATCATAGAAGAAAACCCGATGCCATCATTTCCACCACCAAGAAGGAACAAATTTTATCACTTACAAATTGTTGGCTCTTGAAGACTCCTAGAAGGCCTCGTGCCTTTGTCCAAAATCTTCATTGCTGTTACCACTTTATACTTAGAAATTTTGCTGATTCCAAGTAAAAGACTGCTGAAAGACCTTCATTTTGCCCCTTCTCAAATCTTCATCTGCTCCCCTTTTTCTCCACAAAACTTCCTTGTTTTCATAAATCCTCTTCTTCCATTTATGAAAATCACTTTCCCATAGTTAAAAACCCATTTTTTGACTATCCCGAAACCATCAAATTCCATTGAAAATTATGAAAAATTCATAAAAAATACAAGTATTATGACTATGGACTTAAGCCCCTTTGGGCTAAGTCCTAACCACTTCCCCACCATACGCTTTGGAGCTGGAACCATTTTCTAATGGGTTAAGGCGCTAATTGCATCGGAAAGAATCAAATGTACAAGTCTTTGCCATACTCCGAAGAACTCCGATTGCAATTAGCCTTGCTGCTTAAGACCCCCGATCATATTATTTTCATGTAACCCTGAACCCGCCCTCGGCGCTTAAACCTTGTGAAGATCTCATGCCCGATCCATTTTTCCTTTTTAAACCCAAAACCCATTTATCCAAAGTTTTTAACTTAAAAACTTAAGTCACATGTTGAAATACTTTAATAGGTAGATTAAAAAGACCCGATCGCACAATCGCGATCGGAGAAATCAAATGGGTTGATCAAAAAGACTGCATTGAAATCTTCCGATGCGATTGGGTCTTGAGTGTTAAAACATCTCCCGCCTCCATTTCATATGACTTATGCCCAAGACCAAGTGTTAGAAACCCCCGGCGCTGAATCGCATCGCAATTTTTTAAATGGGTTGATCGGAAAGACCGGGCCCGCAGTTCCGATTGCGATTGGACCTTGATATATATAAAGCCCCAGGCCTATCATGTTTCATACACCCAAAGGCCCTGCAATCGGGCGCCTATTCCTTTCACATATAAATATTCCGCCCCGATCTATGTAAACCTTTGTTTTATATTAAAAACTTTTGTTTTTCGTATATTATAAAGGTTTTCACTGTTCCACTCCAAAGTTAATCCCTACCGTTGATCATATGCCGATCAAACGGCCATCGCTCCGTCACATCGGCGATTTCAATCGCATCGAAAATGTTTAATCGCATGCGTTTTGTTTGCCCCCCCGATTGCAACTCCCCCGATCCACTCTCCACCGTTGATCTCGTTCTTAGATCGACGGCTGTCGCATAATCGTTTCTCCCCTCCCGATTGCGCAATCTCATCGAGGTTTTTCAATCGCACCTTTTTTCGCCACCCCCCGATTACCGATCCCCGATTGATTTTCCACCGTTGATCTCCTCTCCGCCTTCCGAGATCCGACGGCCCTCATTTCCTCTGATCACGAGTCTTACTGCTGCTTCAAAACCCGCCGATTCATTTCCCACCGTTGATCTAAACCTCAGATCAACGGTCGTCGCTCAATCGCTTTGACCCTCCCGATCGCGCAATCGCATCGAAGTTTTTCAATCGCGCCCCTTTTTCTCCTCCCCCCGATTGCGATTCCCCGATTAAATCTAGACCGTCCACGTGTCCAGATCCAACGGTCACGCTCCTCTCCCGCCTTCTGAAGAAGTTTAACCTATTTTCGCAGGATTTCTTAATTATTTCGTGTTTTGTGCAGGTTTTCAATGGTTTTCATCGTTATACGAAGAAATGCCGAGGGCTGGAAATGACGATTCTCATGCCTTCGTTTCATCGAGGAGAAGCCATCCGCAGGGCTCCATTCCATGTTTTGTCAATGTTTCATGAGCATTGATGCCGAGAAGCCCAGCGCGGTCCTGCACATCGACAAGACACTGTTTTATTCAAAGGAACAGTCAGAGAGTATCAGTTTTGAAAATAAAGCACGACAGACGAAGATTGAAGACAATATTACGGGGATTACGGCTAAGACGGTTATCAAAATCCTAATCCCCGAATCAAAACACAGTTTAAAGAAAATCATAAGTGTTTCACTGACAGGAGGGCTTCCACCGCTTCAAATGAGGCGAATAAATTCCTCAGCTACCATAAAGGCCACCTGTTGCCTCAAACCTTTCAAACAGAGGCCGAAGTTATTAAAAAAAATCTGATATTCGCCTCCAGCACAGCCAGGGAGTTACTTCTGCAAGGAAATCAATGCAGAAATATCTGCAGAGTTACTCCACACATTACACAGAGCCTCAAAGTCAAATAAGACTCCCATCGAGTTTTAAATTCATAAATTGTAAACATTAATACAATGGTCCACCTGTTCACTTCTCCATCGAGCCCCTCAAAGGGCCGAGAAGTCTTGAATCTGTATTTATTATCTTAAGAGATCTTTTTGTTAGATTTCACCTCCTCATTCTTCTATAAATACCTCAGTAGAAGATGAGAAATTGTTGGTTGAGTTGCTTACAGAGCTTTGAAATACATTTGAGCCTAAACTCCTGATTGTAAATAGTGTTCACTGGCCCTTGGAGCTCTGCTTGTGATAGATTAGTTAGGCTGAATAGTGAAGATGATTGCTGAACTGAAACATTGGACTTGAAGATTGTAACTGGTTTGACATCAATAACAAGCTTTTCCTTGGGATCCTGGACTATATTACTAGTGAAGTGCTTCTTTCTTTGTTACTTGTTTTTCCTTCTATGTATGCCATATTGTTCATATTCTGCTGTAAAGAACAGTTTAAACAGGGTTAGGATCTACTGTATATCAGTAACCTTCTCTAGCTGAGAAATCTTTATCTTAATGTTTTCCTCAAATTTGTTTATTTAAGAATGATTCAATACAGTTTAAACAGTTATGAATGTTGGCGTTCCCTTGTCCTTCTGTTTGCTTAAGCATTGTTCTTGAATGTGATTTCTATTATTTGCTATTAAATTTAGACTAGAGAAGATATGGTTTGCCCTGATTCCTAGATCCTTTTCTCCAAAGGCAGATTCTGAAAATTTCCCTTGGTGTTGACTGAAAGCAGACTAGGTTTAAAAGTACCTTATCTGATCTTAAGTTACACTTTGTTTCTCTTATATGTTTTCATACTTTATGAAGGTAATTATGTGGATTACTGGATTGTTTGTCAATTAAGCTGCTTTAATAGAACTTTCCCAAGAAGTTTATGGTTAGCCCTGTCCTTGGTTGGTTTTAAACAGTTACTTAAGAGGCTTTTCTTGTTTGGACTGACTATAAATCCCTTGAGAAATTATTATTAGTTTCCACCCTTCCAACACTTTATTGTTTCCATTCCATCATCTTAATCTCAAATAATATTGTGATATAGATGACTTGCCCCTTGGATCACTCTTGATGTTGTTGCTCAATTAAAGCTCAGATATGACTCCATAGCCTAATGGACTAAAAACCAGTGTTATATCTATCTATCAGCCAAAGCTGTTCTATATGCTTGCAACTTCTCACTTTTGAAACTTTTGCACTTAGAACTTTCCCCTCAAGTAACATTCATGCTCAACCATCCAAAAAACAAAACAAACCCTTGGCCTTCATAACTAGCCTAACATCATTATTCCAAACCTCAAAGACAAATCCATCTTTGTTCATATTGGAGAGATCCCTCTCCGGATTCAGGAGGGCTAGATCCTAGAATCCCAAAGTTGGTTGAAACGATGTTGTTTATGTAATTGGTCCGCCAAAAATCCACGAGTTCCGCAGGAAAATAATATCTCATCCCCTCACAAATGAGGTGTGTTTTACACTCACCTGATTTCAGTTGTTGATAATAAGATAGAAAAAATACCTCTCATCTTAACATAGTTCACTAAGCAAATGGGCCTACCTCAAAAATTCAATCTCAGTAACCTAATACTATCAGTGTCTCCACCAAGGGTATATATCTCCTGATCTAACAATGTCACTCCACCCTGAATATCATAAATCAAGCCTAAGAATATGTTGTGTGATGCTGTTCCACTTTAAGTTTGGTATGTTCTCAGCGTCAACCGAACTTGTGAAGTAACATGTTGTATATGAGTCCGTAACTTCATAGGTGTTATTGTCTACTTTGTATAGCTGAGCAAGATACAAAAGGTAACACCACTTATCGTTATTTATTTGTCTTTGATTTATGCTAAGTAATGCAGTAAGATCATTTCCAAGACTGGGATATATGTATTCTTCCCTCATTTTCTTCCTGCAAGGAGAAGACTACATCAGAGCATCCATGGCCTCCACACAGACTTTCGTATAGCAAATGTGTTAGTCAAGGCTTTGGAAGAGAGAGATATCTTCTTCCTCACCCATGAGGGCACTTTGCACCGTAGTGCTAAGCAACACACTCCTCCAAAATCTCACTTAATGGGTCAATATTCCATCACTCTCTTCTACAAAATGAGGAAATTAAGAGATAGATCCAAGAACTACTACAAAAAGAGCACATTCGACTAAGTTCCTCACCCTGTGGGAGCCCATTTGTACTCGTGCAGAAGAAGGATGGGACCTAGATACTCTGCATTGATTATAAAACTTTGAACAAAATCACAATTATGAATAGTTACGTGATTCCCCAAATTAATGACCTTCTTAAACAACTTAAGGAGGCCAAGTACTTCAACAAGATTGATTTGAATTTTGATTATTACCAAGTTCTAATAAAACCAATAACTATGTGGAATACCACTTTCAAATGCGAGGGTATTTCTAAATGGCTGGTCATGCTCCTTTTTGGTTTGACAAGTTCCATAGAAACTTTCATGAGGTTGATGGATGACATCTTGTGGCCTTTCACCAACTTTTTCCTGGTTTTATATCTGGATGATATCCTCATCTTCAATGAGAGTTGGGTAGAGCACTTGTAGCATACTCGGTAGGTATGTCACACTCTATGAGAGCACAAGCTATGTGCTAACTTGGCGAAATTTTCCTACAACATGGAAAAGGCCCAATATCTAGGTTACATTATTAATGCGAAAGGTGTGCATGTGGATCCAGCTAAGATCCAATTCATTTAGGATAGATAGCCATGATGAATCTAACATATTTGTGCATCTTCTTAGGCCTTGCTAAATTTTTATCGAAGGTTAGTGTTGTGGTTGTCTTATATTTCTTGGCCCTTAAGTGAAGTTACCAAGGGTAGAAAAAAAGAAAATTTCTTTCAGTTTGAGTATCAACATAAGGTATTCGATGAAATGAAACACCACTTTTGCTCTACACCAATCCTCACCTTCATAAACCTGCAACAACTGTTTATGGATGAGATAGATGCCTCTAGCTATGCTATTAGTGTAATCCTCATTCAAGAAGGACATCTAGTGGCCTATCATAGTGAGGCACTCTTTGATTTTTTCCGTAGATACCCCACCTATGATAAGGAGATGTATTCTATCAAGTAGGCCTACCACAATGGTAACATCATGATTATAGGGAAGGAGACAATCATCCAAATAGATAACCATCCTCTTCAATTTATGTTGACATAAGAGAAGTTGTAGAATGAATGCCATAAAAAAATTTCCACATATCTACAAAAAATTCCATTTGAACATTAAATACAAGAATGACAGTGCTAATCACGTCACAGATTGCCTCAATCAGACTCCAGTTGCAGCTTTGACCACCATTCTCAACTCTTGTGGGCATGAGACTTATGGATGGCCATGACTATACAAAAGTGACTCATAATTCACAACCACATACTAAGTTTTGATGGCTGACAATAAAGTTTCAAACTTCCACCTCCATAATGCACTATTGTGATAAATGGTACACCTTTGTGTTCCTTCAAGTGAGTGTGCCAAGATTATTTGGGAGGCAGATTATGTAACGTACACCTCCCCTCACATCTACCCAAGTAACTAGCCAACCGAGGTAAATATGAGCTGAGGAAAATTAAGAGAAGACTCAACCTCCTTGGTGACTTTAAGGAAGTGGAATCAACGTGGAAAATCATAACACAAACTCCATTCACTTGCTACATGAGCCCTAGAGGCTATCCCAGTCATCAAGATGACTCATCTCTGGGTCCTACTAAATTTTGCTGAAGAAAACCCCCTGAATGCTCCCATGATATGGGCAAGGGTGCTTCGGGGAGGCTCTAGACATTCCCACCGCATATGTATGTGTGTGTCTAGGGACTCAATTGGCCAAACATGTGCCTGCGCCCTTGGGAGTTAAGGAAATTTTTAAGCCCAGAATCCCACACATTCCCTTGAACTTGCTGTAGCTTTCGAAATCTGGCAAACAAATGATGACAATTCCAAATAACCAAAAAATAACTCCAGGACTAGGCCTAACCATCCCCAACCGGGACTGACATTCTGTTAAACACTTGCCATGAATGAAACCTAGAGGTATAGGATACAAAATAGAGCATGAATGACTGAAAACTCTTGAGAGACATTACAAGAAGGATCAATACCTTCTTCCTTGAACATATATGACATCAATTAGGTATTTCATCCATTATATTAACATCTAAAATTAAATAGTACATGAAATAACCATGACATGAACCGGTCATTTAACCATGCCTATAACCAGCATAAAACCATGGAAGAAACAATGAGATAATATCCATTAAATACACACATTAATAAGTACAAAAGAAAGATAACTTAGCTTTCATTATACATAGGAAATAACTGATAAGGTTCAAGACTTCCACGTACCACCCGACCATAGACATGGATGAGCCAAATCTCTCTTCAGCCAGTCACCCCCATGAAATATTCCAAGCATGAATGTGGGATCTCATGGATAAAACAATCCAAAAAAACCAAGGGAATCTAGATGTTAAACCACCTACACCCTCAACATACCGTGATCACACCAAAATTGGTGCTCCGGTCACAAAACTGAACCGAACTTGGAATTCCATCCTGAATCCATCACTATCCTTGAGGAATTTGTTGTCTCCCTGTCTCTCAGGATTTACCGCAATCCAATCCCTAATCACTAGGCCCTAAACCGAGACACCACCCGTAGGCCTTACCATGTGTCCCGCCAAAACAAGTCAAGGGATTCCTAAGCCTTTGGGAATTTTCCTTGAGACCACCTCCACCCCAGATTTCCAAATCCATCTAGAAATTCCAAAGCTAAAAACTGAAATCAAAATCCCAACACACCATGGCATCTGAAAAAAGTCAAGGAAAGGCTGAAAATAACTTTCAAAACACAGAAAATCCATGCCACCGACAACAAGAGAACCAAATGAAAACATGCATAAGCCATGCATGTCCAAACCAGCTAGGAAATTACACATGCAACATGTTACCTGCAATTATTCCTGTTGAAGCTACTAGATCCTTCCCTTCCTTGCTTGATCCTTGATTTCCTTTCCTTTCCTTGTCCTTTCTTTGTTTTCTTCCTCTTTCTTGGCTCAATTCTAAAATGATCCACGAAAACTCTTAAGTATCCAAGAGTAGGAGAGGGAGAGAGAGAATAATGAGAGAGCTCCAAAATTGAACTGAAAAATTGGTTACACTGACAAAAGCTACCAACTAATCCTCAAAATCCTTTTTATCATTTAGGCCTTCATTTTATTATTTTTGATTATTTTCCTTAATTTTCCTCTTCACATGCAACCTGTGACCTTTTACCTTCATTTTCTCCTAATTTCCTTTATTTTCATTAATAAATGTGCCAAAAATACTGTTTCCCCTTTAATGCTTTAGCCATTTCCTTTTCCAATTTCCCTTATCCATAAACACATCTAGTGATTCCCATTAGGATATATTTTCCCAAAATTAAACTTGCAATATGTGTCCCTTAACCGTGGTCTTATTTTGCCATTATTAACTTTTATTACATGAAATTTTAGCCCGGGTATATTACAAAACCCTCCCCCTTGGGTAACATCGTCCTCGATGTTAAACCACACCCGCACCTTAGCAAAACCGCTGAAAGCAAACATACTGCTCATGGAGCGTTATAACTTAGCTCGATGCAGCATTTACAGTGAGTAACCTACTCAAAAGAAAAAACCATGATAAAATGACCATATACATCCATACCGCTTATTGGAGCTTTATAACTTAACTCATGGCAATATTTACATCGATATATATATATATGTATATATACCAAAACATATGACAAATATGTACCAAACATCAAACCAAAACAGCTTTGCCTAAACCAGCAAATAATAAAGGATAGATGGCCTGCAGCTGATTTGACATCTCCCATGTAGCTCCATTGGGCCCAAAGTGCTTCCACTACAATTTAACTTGCTCATTGGCTCTATTCCTGAGTATGAGTTACTTCCGTTACAATATGCACTGAGGTTCTGACAAAAATTATCCTTCTCCACCTGCAATATAGACCAATCAATAATATGATCAACATCATTTATATACCTTTTAAGTAATGAAACATGAGACACATCATGGGCTTTCACTTTTTGAGGTAGTGCAAGTCGATAGACCACTGTTCCAATCCTCTCAAGGATCTCAAAAGGTTTGCAATACTGTGGTGCAAACTTGGAACATGATCTGATCCAAAAGGAGCTCTTCTTGGGCTTGATGCGCAAATAAACATGCTCCCCAACTTGAAACTCCTTAAATACCCTATCTCGGTCTGCATAAATATTTTGTCTATCATGTGCTGCCTTTAGATTATTCTTTATAACCTGCATTTCCTTCTCCATGTTTTCCAACATGTATGGTCCAATCAACACCCTGTTAACTAGATCACTCGAACTAATGAGAGTATTACAACTCCACCCATACAGTGCCTCGAAGGGACTCATCCCCAATGACTCCTAATACCCATTTTTGTATACAAACTCAACCAATGCTATACACTCTTCCCACTTTCGTTATTTTGCAACACGTACGTCCTCAACATGTCCTCCATGATCATGTTGGCCCTCTCAATCTATCCATCTATCTGCAGATGATAAGCCGTGTTGAAGACCAACTTTGTGCCCAAACCTACAAACAACTCCTTCCAAAACATGTAAGTGAACTTTCCATCCCTATATGACATAATATTCTTTGGAACACCATGAAATTTGGCTATGTCTCTTATGAACACCTGTGCTACATCACTAGCTGAATAGGTAGTCTTCACTCGAATTAATTGTACAACCTTTGTCAACCTGTCCACAAAAACCATGATGGAATCATGTTGTCTCACTATCCTCAGAAAACCTATGATAAATTACATGGAAATGTCCTCCCATTTCCATTATGTAATCGCAATAGGTTGTAGTAGTCCACCTAGATTCCTACACTCTACCTTTACTTTCTAACAGTCCAAACATCTAGCCATGAACTCTACCACATCCTTCCTTATATTCGACCAATAATATAACCTATTCAATGCATTCAATGTCTTACGATAGCATGGGTGACCTTAATATGGTTTCGCATGAAACTTACTCACGATCACCTTCTTGAGCTTGCTATTGTCTGACACATATATCTCGTCTCTAAACCTTACCAATCCATCTACCGTGAGACAATAATCCACATCCTGTACATCTGCACCTATACCTGTACCACTACATGTACTTGTACCCTGCTGCAATCTGTGCCTAAGCTCCATATACCTGACATCCTTCTCACCATCCTGCAAGATCCTATCCTGTAAATCTATCCCATTGGAGCTCATATCTACAATGTGATTTAATTGTATCCTCCTACTAAGAGCATATGTGACCCTGTTCTCTTTACCCTTGATTTATTTTATCTCAAAATAAAACTCAATGATCATAGCCAGCCATCTATATTACCTGGAATTCCAATTCAGATGGTCAAACAAGTACCTCAGGCCACTGTGATCACTCATTAGTACAAACCTCCTACCAAGAAGATAGTTCCTCGACATCTTCAATGCATGTATGATCACTGCTACTTGAAGATCATGCATCAAATAATTATGTTTGTGTTCATTTGGTTTCCATGACTCATAGCATACAACCTATCCATCATGAATAAAGACTCCACCAAGCCCTCTCTTGCAAACATTTGTACATACTATAAAATATTTTTCCAGATCTACGATCTTTAACACTAGGGAATGTGTTAACAACTGCTTAAGCTACTCAAAACTAGCCTCACAGTCCTCTATCCATTCAAACTTCTTACCTTTCCTCTGCAATGATGTAATATTGTAAGCAATCTGTGAGAATTTCCTGATGAGCCTCTTGTAATAAGCTGCGAATCCCATGAAAGATCTCACCTCATCTACATTTCTAGGAGATGCCCACTCCATGATGGCCCTTACATTTTCTGGATCCACCGTTATGCCCTCCTCTGAGACAACATGTCCCAAGTAATGTACCTTAGTCTGAAAAAAACTACATTTTCTGAGCTTAGCATACAACTGATGCTCTCTCAAAAATATCAAAAGTTCTTCCAAATGATCGACATGTTATTCTTCATTCTTAGAATATACCAAGATGTCATCGATGAATACAATAAAAAAATTGTCCAGATAAGGATGTAACACACTATTCATCAAACACATAAATGTAGTTGTAGAATTAGTTAAAACAAATGGAACTACAACAAAATCATAATGCCCATACCTAATCCTGAAAGTTTTCTTTTAGATTTCCTCTTCTTTGATGCATACCTGATGATATCATGATCTCAAGTCAATCTTATAGAATATTATTTCTCCCTTCAGTTGATCAAACAAATCATCAATCCTCTTTAATGGGTACTTGTTCTTGAATTTCACTTTGTTAAACTGCCTGTATTCAGTGCACAATATGAGAGTGCCATCCTTCTTCTTCACGAATAAAACGGGTGTGCCCCATAGTGATACACTTGGCATAATGTATCCGTTATCAAGCATATCTTTCAATTACAATTTTAATGCTACAAAATTAGGCGTGCTCATCCTGTATAGTTTCTTTGATGCTAGTGTTTCCCTTAGTACCAACTCAATAAAAAAGTATAATTCTCTGTGAGGTGGCAAATCTAAAATATCTGGGGGAAATACATCCTAAAACTGTTGTAGAACTAGATATCTATTCAAAACATCTACATCCTCAAATTCCTTACCTTTGTCACTAGAGATATGTACTGCAAATAACACGCACTCTTTCTTGTGACTGCGCTTGGCCTGCATAACTATCATCGTCCTAACTGATGTGGCTTTCATCTTTCCCTGTAAGACTCTCAGTTCCCCATTTTCATCCAATCAATCAATGGATTTTTCATAACAATCCACCTTGGTCCTATGAAGGTATATCCAATCCATACCCAACAGCATAATGTATGATCCCAACAGAAATATTTTCAAGTGCATTTTTTTAGGCATGCCATTCAACTCAAATGCACAAGATCTCACCCAACGATGAACTCTTTTCTTTGTACCTATAGCCAACTGCACTAACCAAGATTCTGCATGAATTTATTTTCTCAAACCACACTTATCCACGAGGTCAGGATTAATATAACTATAATTAGATCCGGGATCAATCAAAATAAAAACAACTTGATCACAAAGCTTACCATCCATCTTAATGATAGAAGCATAACGATCTTCCTGCATGTTTTTCACAAAAAAATAAATCCAAGGAATGTTATTCCCAACATCCCCAACTGTCTTTTCATTTTATGCACTCTAGATATGGGGTATACCACCCTGATATTGCAGAAATTCCCTCTTATGATGATCCTTGACACATATCCAACACTACAATAGTGCTCTACCATCCCCTCTAGTTTGTTGTTCTCCTGATCCCTTCCTATTTGTACTGACAATCTTGTAAGGAACCACACTTTCTTTATCACCTACATCTTGTGGTTTTTCATGTTTTGGTGGCCATATTCCTTTATATTTCTCATTTCATTTCAAATAACGTTTAGGATCAACTTTGTGTTTTGATTGCTCATAAAAATAGTTCAGTTTTTGAATGGCCTCCTTCAACGATCTAGGCTCATCGAACTCAATCTAGTCTTTGTATGCTCTAGAAACCAACTAATGAATCTCTGAACCTTGGCCTTCTCATCCTTGAGGTAAGGGACATATCTCAATAACTCCAAAAACCTACTAGTATGCTCATCATTTTTCATGGAACCAATATGTAACTCATAAAACTCCTGAGCTCTAGCATCATAACACCTCTATGATAGATACTTATTTCGGAATAATCTATCGAACTCACTCCAAGTCATTTCATCCTCACAAATACCCCTGAAATTATTCACATCTTCCCACCAAATTATTTCTTTACCTTTGAGACTAAATGTGGCTATTTTGGCTTTCATTTTTTCTGAATAATCATGCAATCTTAAGAACTTCCTCATACCAAGCAACCATTCCTATGCATCTCGTGGTTTCTTCGTCTCTCAGTCAAAGGTAGGTGGCTTTTATTTCTTAAACTCATCCAAAAAATATCCCTTTTCACTCCTATAAATATGATAGTGATGATGATCATAGTGCCTATCAGAACCAAAACTAGAATGGTACATGTGTTTGTCTCCTCTCCTATCCAGAGTGTCCAAGAATATTCCATCTCTAATCATGTCATATATACTAGACCTATAACCACACAGATACCTACTTCCATATTCACCATTAGTTCCATCCTCCTGTCCATAACTGATCCAAAGTGGTCCTTGTCACTGCAAATCTGATAAACTATGACAAATTTCTGCATTTACTTCTACTTGTGTTTCTTCTACTTGTATGATTATGTCATTATATTCTTTACAGCTCCTTACCTATTCCTTCAAATTTCTCAGTGTATCTTATAAATCAAATGTGTGCCCAACACCATGCTTCTCATCAAATTCATAAGGAGAATATTTGTAGTATACCATCTTGCTAGCCATCTTTGATTTCTTCCTACAAGGCATCTCATGTAACCTTAAACCAAATCACAATAAAACAACATACCTTAGCATAATTCGAGGAGGATATCTCATCTGCAATATCAGCCAATCATATTAATACATGTATAAACATAATCATAACAACATATAAACTTGTAACACATGGTATGCCGACACATAAACATCATTCTAGTTAGAGTCCAGTCATCAATGCACAACCACATCAAATACACACCATGAATTCATGCATGAGAACCTCAACCATACCATTACACACTTGACAACATGTAAGCACCTGACATGTATAACCAGTCATATGCTCATGAAAACACATTACAACAACACCATCAACCATTCCATGGAGACATCGCTGCCACCATGAACAACACCATGTAGATGCAACAAATACATAGACCACAAGCATGAGAAACACATGCACGACCAAAATGAATGCATGACTACAATAAGCTTGAAAACATCAGACTTTTCCCAAGGAGAGCACAACCATGCTCTGATACCACCTGTAACATACACTTCCCCTCACATCTACAAATGTAACCAACCAACCGAGGGTGACTTTAAGGAAATGGAATCGACACAGAAAACCATAACAAAGACTCCCTACACCTACTATAGGACCCCCAGAGGGTAGAAAAATAATCAGGCTGACGTGTCCCTAGGTCCCACTGACTTTTTCTGAATAAAACCCTCATACGCTCCCTTGATATGGGCAAGGGTGCATCTGGAATGCTCTGGACGTTCCCACATCGTATGCATATGTGCATCCAGGGAATCAATTTCCTAGACTTGTGCCTGCATCCATGGGATTTAAGGCACTTTTTAATCCCAAAATCTTGGACACTACCTAGAATTTCATGTAGCTTTCAAAATCCATCAAACACACGAAGACAATGCCAAATAACCAAAAATTGACTCGAGGTCTAGGCCTGACCATCCCCAACTGAGACTAACATTTTTTCAAACACTTTCCATGAATGAAATCTACAAGTCTAGGATACAAGACATCTCAATGACCGAAAACTCTTGAGAGGCATTACAAGAACGATCACTACCCTCTTCCTTGAACAAATATGACATCGGTTAGGTCTTTCATGCATTATATTTACATTTACAAGTAAATACATGAAATAACCATGACATGAACCAATCATTTAACCATGTTTATAACCATCATAAAACCATGGAAATAATGTTGAGATAACAACCATTAAATCCACACATTAATAAGTACAAAATCAAGAGAAATTAACTTTCAATATACATAGGCAATAACTGACCAAGTTCAGGAATTCCATGTACCACACAACCATAAACATGGCTAAGCCAAATCTCTCTTCAACTAGTCACCCCCATGCCATAGTCCAAGAATAAATGTGGGATCTCATGGATAAACCAATCCAAAACAACCAAGGTAATCCATAGGTTAAACCACCTCCACCCTCACCATACCATGATCACACCAAAACTGATACTTCGATCACAAAACCAAACCGAACTTGGAATGCCATCTAGAATACATCATTATCCTTGAGGAATTTTTTGTCTCCCAATGTCTCAAGCTTTATCAAAATCCAATCTTGGATCACTAGGCCCTAAACCGAGACACCAACCTCAGGCTTTACCGTGTATCCTGCCAAAACTGGTCAAGGGATTCCTAGGCCTTTGGGAATTTTCCTTGAGACCACCTCTGCCCTAGACTTTGAAATCCATCCAGAAATTCCAAACTCAAAACCGAGATAAAAATAACAACACACCATGGCAACCAGAAAAAGGCAAGGCAAGGTTGAAAACCACTGTCAAAATCCAAAAAATCCATGCCACTGACAGCAAGAGAACTAAATACCAACATGCATAAGTCATGCATATACAAACCATCTAGGAAATCACACATGCAACATGTTACGTACAAGTATTCCTACTGAAGTTTATAGATCATTTTCTTCCTTGCTTTCCTTTCCTTTTTTTGTCCTTCCTTTCCTTTATTTCCTCTTTCTCAGCTTAATGCTAAAATTCTCCAAGAAAACTCTAAGTATCCAAGAGTATGAGAGAGAGAGAATAATGAGAGAGCTCCAAATCTGAACTGAAAAAAAGGTTACACGGACAAAAGGTACCAACTAATCCTGAGAAGCCTTTTTATCAATTAGGTCTCTATTTTCTTCATTTTCCATTATTTTCCTTCATTTTCCTCCTTAGATGCAACCTGTGATCTTGTACATTCATTTTCTCCTAATTTCCTTTATTTTCATAAATAAATGTGCCCAAAATACCTTTTTCCCCTTTAATGCCTTGGCCATTTCCTTTTCCAATTTCCCTTAGCCATAAACACATCCAATGATGCCCACTATGACATCTTTGCCCAACATTCAGATTGGAATATGTGTCCCTTAACTGTGGTCTTATTTTGCCTTTATTAACTTTTATTACATGAAATTTTAGCCCAATTCTGTTACACATTATAGTTGGCCAGCAAGGCACTTTGGTGTGGAAAAGATAGTGGCAGTATGGCATAATAATTTTTATTGGCCGAAACTTCAACATGATGTTTGCAAGTATATCAAGTCCTACATCGCCTATGTTATTTCCAAGCCAACAATTAAGAAGAAAGGCTTGTACACCCATCTACCTCTTCCTAATCGACCTTGGGAATCCATCTCTATGGATTGTATGTCTAGCCTTCGTTTTACCAAGCATGGTAATGACTGTGTGTTTGTGGTTGTCAATAGATTTTCAAAGATGACCATCCTGAATGCCTACAAAAAAAGTATCATAGGAGAAGCCACTACCAAGATCTTCTTCGAACAAGTGTAGGTACATTTTGGGGCCCTGTATACCATCATATCTTATTGGGATAACCGATTCCTATGTTCATTATGGTATAGCCTTTGGTCATTATTGAACACCAATCTCACCAAATAAACTGTCATTTTACCCCTAGACTGATAGCTAGATAGAGGTCTTAAACAAGATGATCATGCACATTTTGTGCATGTACAACTACAAGCATCCATGCACCTGGAATGAAATTCTCCCCTATATTCAACATAGCTACAATAGAGATATTCATAGCTCAAATGGACACAACCCCTTTTAGGTGGGATTGGTATTTTAACCATTAGGCCCCATTGATGTCTCACTAACCCTTACCACTACACAGGAAGAATTTGTACATGTTCAATTTGAAGTCAAGAAAGCTACAAATTTTATTGAATGTAGTCAACACATTTTCCAATAGGTCCATGATATCTTGCAAAAATCCAACACAAAGTATGAACAATGCCATGATTAGCATTAGGTGCCACACAAGTTTCAAGTGGGAGTCAAGGTCTGGTTGCATCTACAGAAGGAACACCTTGCAAGGACACAGAAATATTTGGGCACTTTTATATGTACCTTAAACCATCACCAAGGCTATGGGTGAAAATAATTTTGAGCTAAGTATCCCCCCATTCCTTGGCTTGCACCTAGTGTTCAATGTGGATCACCTTCGGCCATACCTACCACCATTATTGGAAACATCAGGAATTTCATAGAAACTGACACTAGTAGAAATCAACCCAAATAAGACACAAATAATCAAGTAATGTACACACATATTAAGATCATTTTCCAACATAACGCCCAGTTGTATTGAGTTATCAAAGCAGGCCAACTCCTACACCAAGGAAAGTGGCTCACCAAGGGCCAAGTTCAGCAAAAGTTTCCCCACCTCATGGAGGCACTCAACGCAATGGATACCATTTCTTCCTAAGGGGGGAGGACTAATATAGGTGCATATTGGTGGCCACCCAGATATTCCACTAACTCACAACACAATTTTCCTATTTTGGTAGTTTTTAGGTCCTAAAATTTTAGAGCCATTCTGAGGCTCTAAACAGAATTTTTGGTGGAGAAATGGGCCAATGATAGGCATAGAATATGAAAACAATTAGAAATTATACTCCTCGGATATACCTTTCGAACAGGCTATTGTGTGTGCCACATAAACATCGTATGCCAAATTTACGACCTTGGTAAGTTGACATTCCAACTTATCCCATCGAGGCCCATAAGTCTTAGGCACTTCATCTCCTAGGGTTAGATTTTTTGAATGTTTATGGTTTATATTTGCTTCTTCATAATAAATATTTCTCAAAGCATCGTTGTAGCATAGTTTAAATGGGCGTAGCCATCATATCTCTTCTTAGAGATAAGCTACCACCATTGAAGCTAGTTTTATTCATCCTGCATGTATACACTTTCAAATTTTCCATATATTAATTGAATTCAAGTTTCATTGTATATCTGTGTTTTGATTTTAAATTTGTGTTTTATTTCATTCACTTCATAAATTTGGATCAGATTCTTCCTAAAATATAATTTTTCCTTCACGGGTTAAATCCTATATTATTTGTCTCTTTCCATTGTCCATTTTTTGTGCATTGCATGTTGGGTTCTCGGGAGTCTCAAGAAAATTTTGTACTAACACTTCCTTTTAATTTTCAAAGGCGTAACAACTTTTGTTTTCTCTAACTAATAATGAGGAGGATCACAATCATCCCCATCTTTCGTTTATTCTACATTACTCTCTCTCTTCTTTCAACAATATGCTTATGACTCTTATGGATAGAAGAGGAATTACTATGGGGAATATGGGTAGAAACAACATCATGTTATTTTTATATTTAACCCTCTACTTATGTTTAGATAGATTATCCTTCTTTTGCAACTTAGGTTTTTTTGCACAAGTATTTGAGTTTGCTCATGTATTTACATCAACATTATAGATTTGCTTATTTTTCTTTGAAGTAGTCATGTTGGTATTGCGATCAATGTTATTGGCTCCTTCAGTAATATCTAGTGATCATATGACAGAAGTATTATAATCTACTGTGTACAAGTGAGTTGTAAAATATCCTTGCAAGTTGAAACCCTTGTATGCTTCAAATTCTTTTAAATGAATTTTTAAGTATAAAAAATCTCAATTATATTAACCAAATGAGACAATATTTTAGCAAAGCATAACCAATTTTAAAAGGTAAAGAAATGAATTGGTTCTTTCCCTTGTTTTCATAGAATAAATCCCAATACTTATACTATATACAAACTTCGATAATGAAAAAATTATCGTAGATAAAATGGGGAATGAGAATATTTCTTTATTCAAAATAAAAAAGTGTAATAAAGGAAAATTGTTGTTCATAAACATGCATTCCTTTACCATCCAAAAAATATATCTCCAGCTTAGTGAGCCTTTTGGGATTTTCTCCAATGAGCATATATCTAAATTTCATGAAGAAAAAGACTCTTGAATTTGGTAAAAAAGAAATGGATCCTTGTGCTTCCATAATATGGGGTATCAAAATCAACTACCATTTCTATACATGAAGGGCTAGGGTTTGAGTAAAAGCTCTGATAGATGTGGTAATCCAAGGCTTACAGGGTTTAGAAGCCTCATTCAGACCCTCTTCTCATTATTCTCTCCATACTACCACCCTTCTAGGCATGCTCATTATGCTTGAGGACGAGGTCGATTTCTCCTAGGACCCCCTAAAGGGCCAAAGCATTTGGAAATATCCTCTCATGACCTCGACACCTTCGATGGATTCAAGCACATGTTTTAAAAATCCTAGCATGTAAGGTTTGAAGTTGTTGACAATATCAGTGTGTGAAGGACTAAGGGGTGGGAAGGAGGCAAAATTATCGATTTTCACCCCCCCCTCCAATAATGATGGTCAACTCTCCTCCAAATGAATTACTCTCCCTAAATCCTAGCAAGCATACTCCCCCCCCTTTTCTAGACTCACCATGTTAATTAGTTGTGCCCTCTTCACCTTACTCCTTGTTAAATGTCACCATTTCATACTCCTATCAGTTCCAATGTAGCTTATCTTCACCAAAACTTCTCTTTTGTTGTTAGGCTACTTGCCCATCTCCCAGATTCCTATGTAACCTACTCACCATGTACATGCTTAGCGAAGCTAGTAAAAACCATAAATTCTTGTTTCTGTCACCTTCATTTATTGATGACCCATTGTTTTGTAATTTAACTGATGTTAAATTACTTCATAAATTATCGACCATGACTTGTAAATTGATGAAGTGTAAATGCACTGTTTGTGCTAGGATTTATTATTAGGTGAATAGTTTTCAAATTATATTAGGATGTTTCATGCATATGTTTTTATCTAATACTTATTCAAAGAAAAAAAACGATCGCCCTTGCAGAAATAAATCACACTTGCAAAAATTAAATCTTCACACAAACATATTTTGAAGAGTAAAAGCAAAGAAAATCAAATCTAAATCTACTTCACACTTGACAGGAAAGGAAAATAATATTAATAGCACACAAGAAAAAATGAAAATCTTCTCCACACCAACAAATCAAAAGTAAATATTTACTAACAAAAATGAAATTAAATCTTAAGTCCGAAATTAAAATGTCACACCGAAAAAACAAAATCTCACTGATAAAGCCTTGAAATAATTCTATTTCTAATTGAAATTTGAAATCAAATTAATTGTACTCTAACATCTACACATGCACAAGAATCCTTTTCGATTTATTTTGTTCATTCCTTACACAACGAATTGATCAAATATATGAAATAAATCCTTAATAAACTTCAATAAAAAATATATCACTATCATAAGCATTTACTATAAATCTAAACTGAACTAAAGGGTTAGATCTAATGCTACAGAACTGAAACGAGAAAATTGAATTATTAATTAAAAAAATAGAATTATAGTCTTACAGCTCACAGGGGGGCCTCCTTTGAGTTGTAAGTACGCAACAATCCTCAGATTCTATACACGCATTTGAACGCAACACATAGATAAATGACAAGTTTGAATTAACAGTTGCAAAGATTTTTTCAAAACAATAATCAGGTCTGTCTCATTGTGTTGAGAGGTGGGGTTTTTTTAAATTCCTTCAATAACTGTTTAGATATTTATGAGCCTATCCTACTCAATATAGATTCTCAAAATGACATAAGATAATATGACATGGTGATTCCTCATTATTTTCCATTGGAGAAGCAAATCATGAGGAAAAATACTAGCTCCATTAATTTCCTCGCTCGCCTGGTTCGCCTTTGGCTCCTTCTTCGCTGGGTTTACTTCCACATTGAACTGGCTTGTATGGCATGTTATGCGGATTAATCCCTCTTGCGGACAAGAACGATCTCCCTAGTATTCTACGAATAGATAGAAACAAACATCCATTTGTAAATCATTTTCTCTAGATTATTTGCAATTCAGAATTATTATAAGCAAAGAAAAAGGACATGCCCCTACCTTGAAATCCAACGTTCGATGCAGTATTTTATCCAGTCGCTCCAAAGAGACTTCTCCAGTAAGTAGAACCTGCAATCAAAGACAGACAAAAGAATTAGAAGCACCTGCAACATATAATAATTAAGAACAACTAATCTAACTTAGTGATCAAGAAGTCTAAGTATTGAATTATTCAAATAAGCACAAGAAAAATTCAATGAGAAAAGGGATCCATATGTATTATCTTGAATGAAAAGAGTAAATTTACAACTTGATGCCTTGATGTCATACAAGTTTCTCTTGGGGTCCTGAACAATCATTCCTCCTTCAGTTTGAAAAGCCTTCCTCTGTTTGAACCCACATGGAGTTATGGACATAAGGGTGTGATCATTCTCATGCCAACAACAACTAGTGTAGAGAGTATGCTCACTTTAGAATTTCTTCAGCAATTACCTTATACAAGCTACCCACCATCTACCCTTCAACCTGAAACTTAAGCTCAATTTATAGGTAAATGGAGGTAGTTTCAGTTCCATGAAGAGGGGGATGGATTCCTCTCATTAAAGGATTTGAGCTTCATGGACCAAGGGATAAGCTCCACTAGTGGATGGATAAAGCTCGAACCGATCACACCTCTAGAAGCTTCTAGTTGGGAGAATATTCACCCAGCTAGGCTTCTAGAATTTAATTATTCTTTAATTCGAATTTTTACAAGGGTTCACAAGTTTTATTAATAGAACGTGCAGGAGGTGCCGTAGGTTATAGAACAAGTATCCGCGAACCCGCAAGAAAAGGGTAGAAAAGGCGCAGAAGTAGAATTTTTAGGGTCTTAATGGGATTTTATCCAATTCCAAGACTTGGTTTAGGAACATTAGGGTTTCTTACTCTAAGAGAGCATGATATAGGTGGTGATAGACCTATACAAATAGTAAAATTTCATGGTGAAAAAATAACGTGTAACAGATTGCCCCATAAAGTGTGAAGTCTGAGGTTGTTCTGAAGAGCGAAGTGCTTTATCATTCTGAGGATTGGATTGAAGACATACCAGTCGAAAACCTGTAAAAAAATTCAATGCAAGCGCGTGTATATAGATATATAGATCATCGCTGAGGTAGACATTCCCATACTCAAATCAAAACTAACTAAATGTTCTGGTACATATATGATTTTAAAATTACATCAAAAGTAGACATATTATGGGCATAGCCATCTGTCATAAGTAGTCTACTGTATCATGGATAATAAAACTCCTCGCAGCCTAGATGGTGGAAACTAGATCCAGGGTCTTGATCTCCGCTTCCCGAGCTAGTACGATTCCATCCATGCGATTGATTGTGTCAAAGTTGAACATGGTAGAAACCACTTGATTACCAGTCAATGATGTGAACTGTTAACAAGTGTGAGAGAAACCACCAATAATGAAAATGGCTCTCAAAGTACTCCAGTACAATCTATAAAGTGTGAATGAATGGTTTGCAGTCGAACACTTCATAGAATCATTCGATCGAAGGTCAATGAGGCAACCTATCATTGAAAGCATGAAACCTTCCATTAAGGCATGAAGATCCCAAGGTATTGATAGGATTCTAGATCAAATTTCTACATGATGAGTTTTCGTCGATAGAAAGTGACCCGTCACAGGAAAGCCTACGACATGAAACCATTAGATCAAGTTTTGAAGAAATTTTTTCAAGGACTGACTCAGGGATGGTCAACACGAATGGAGACAAATGTTTGCAATGAATGGTTTATTTGAACTATTTCTTGAACACATAACGACACTATAGATGGTTTGGCAGAAATTGACCTAAAGTTAATACCTAGAAACTAGCTGAAGACTTTCAATGTGGTTTGATTAACTGTTAGACAAAGGATTTCCCAACCCAGGTACAAGTGTGACAAAGTGTCATGTTCAAGAGTGGCATGCTTCTTTTTAAACAAGGGTGAAAAATGGATTCTTTTTCTCTCTTCCCCCCCACCATTACTAGAAAGTACCTCTTTATTTTTGACAAGCTTAAGGAGGATAACATTTGCTTGTTTATATAAGCTCATCCTTCAGATGAGTCCATCTTAGTATTAACATCAAAACCTAAGAAGGAGTGGTTCAATCCTGTTGTAATCGACATGTCCGTTACTATTAAGTTTTAACGAGTCTAGTACATGAGAAATGCGACGTTTTTCAATTTTAGGGAGTCAAAATAAAAACATAAGTAAACTCCGTGGTTTTAATTTTTCGTAAATTTAGTCTCTCAAGCCTAAAAAAAGGATAAAATAATATAGGAGAGAAATCTATTGACCATGATTAGTCAACATATACCATTTTCGTAATTATTCCATTTCAGTTCGGAAAAGGGGTAAACTTATCCTGAAGGGACGATTGTTTATTCAGTTTAACGAGTTCGAATAGTGAAGTACTCTGCGATATTTTCATATTTAGAGAGCCTGAAAAAGGCTTAAAAAGAGAACTCTAGGGTTTCGCTTTTTCTTAATTTTAAAGAGCCCGAAAAAATGATAAAATTATACTCAGTGTGACCAACGTTGGGCCGAGAATAAGGTACGTTTTCACCCTACCTTTACCACGAATTGTTATGCACCTTTATGAATTTTTCCTCATCTTAACAGTTAAGGAAAGGAAAATTAATGTAAAATCAGGACAAAATGAACTGATGATAAAAGGGATGTTTACAAATGGGAAATTGACTTGGTGTCTCTTTATTTATAGGGAAACAAAGTAGCTGAATCGATGATAATCGAAAGACAACTAACAAATAGAGACTAACGGGATCATGATGACTCCCATGGGCCGGCGGAAGACAAAAATACACCTCCACGTCTGAAGAACTAAATGACATCCAAGAGCAGTAGGAAACCGTATGGAAAAGGCTGAAAACGAACAAGATAGAGAGCAGAATAGAGAATTTCTTCTGTAATAGACGTATCATGACAGAATTGTCCAGTTATATCAATGTATTAACTTTCAGCTTAATAAAGGCTTTGGCATTTTTTGGATAGTCAATCTCTGAGTTATTTTTAGTGGTAGACTTCTGGTGGTTTGGGCCTAGCCCTGGGAGTTTCTTCGCTAATCTCTGTGCTATACATTCAATTACAGAACTTATGTTTTAGTCGTCTAATATATTTCGTGAGATATCATTTAATTAGTTGAATTATGAACATAAGATGCTCTAGCTTTCTCTTTCAGGAGAATAGTTCGTCATTTGTACCTCCCTGCTTACAATCAATAATTTCATAAATATTTAGATGCTTTCATCATTTCCCGACGCTTTATGCGAATTTCATTAGTTTTAGCATGGCTGCTGTTCAATTCTGTACATAGGTAAAGTTGGATTCTTTCATCATTACTGTAAGGCATCTAGTTGTTAATTGATTCAGAGAGGTGTCATCTATTTAATTTAAAAGAGAATTCCATTGCAAATTAGATAAACAATTGCTGCTCAATTTATTGAAGTTTTTGTTCAATTTAGTAGGACTACTGTTCAATTCATCAGTGTGTTGTTCAATCGTAGGTTGCTCCTTTCTGTGCTTACTTAGACAGAATAGTTAAACATCATTCTATAATTCCATTTCACTTTGAATTGATTGAACTTCGAGAATTAGATAGTCCTAGTTATGATAACGTAGAGTAGATGTTCTTCTGTTCTTTGATATCACTTGCATATACTGTGCTCACACTCTTGAAATAATAAGACTTGCCCTGGGTTGAAAATTGAATGAGAAGCATTGATGTTGCCTATAACAAACACCTTTATGACCCAACATTTTTGGTGTCGTTTCCAGGGAGAGTGTTTAAGAGTGATGTCCTTTATTTCTTCTTTCTTTTGCTGTGAAGAATTGGGTATTAAAAACAAGAGGTAAGAACCTACGTGCCGACAAGAAAAACGCTTGCTCTCCAACCTGATTCTTAGAAATTTTGCAGAAGCTAGTAGAATAGGTGCTCTTATTTTATGACTAGAAAGAAAAAGATAGAAAAAAATAAAAATCATCCACTTAGGTCTACGAAACCCAAAGGACCAGTGATCCTTGGTAGAACAACATATATAAATGAAATCATTAAGAAGGTTGAATCCCAGGCATTCGTATGACCCAGAACCATTCCTATTCAAAGTCCTACTGCACTCCCTCAGGCAGCAACCTCACCATATGCAGCCCACGTCAAGATTCACAGTGACACAAAGGGATATAAACAAAGCCTTCAGACTATTGATCACATAAGTACTGATCCTTCGAGAGTGGGAGGTTCTTGTAATTTATAGGAAGGGGAAGGATAAAACAGCAGTGCAGTACAGGTAAGACTCCAGAGCCTAAATCCCCTGAGAGAGTGGTCGAGACATAGACACTCGATATCCCAGATCGAGGAAGTGTTGTAAGGCTTGCTCCGCATCCTCCCCCTAGTTCCACTAAGATTATTCCTCCAGAACAATAAATCCCCGAAGATTATTGGCATATCTTTGATCAAATGGCAAACAATCAGAACCAGAATCAAAGGCAGACATCAACCTCGGAATATCCCAATGTTGATCATGCTGTGAATTCCCCTATGAAAGTCATTCCCTTACAAAACATACCCACCTTCCATGGGCTGACCTCAGAAGATCCTGATGCATTTTTATTCAAATTCGATGTCTTATGTATGGGATATGACTACACCACTAACCCTTAGAAATTGAAATTATTTCCCTCTAACTTGAAAGGGGCCACATTACGTTGGTTCATGGGGCTCGGTGGAGGAACCGTAAATAACTGGGACTAGATGAAGAAAACTTTCCTTAACAAATATCAAGATTATTGCCAGACTCGAGAATTGAAAGATGAAATCTTCAATATGTCTGCAAAAGACAATGAGACATTAGAAGAGTACGTTGAAATATTTCAATATAATTTACAAAGGTCTCCATATACTGCACTATCCAAAGAAATCTTAAAAGAAACAATGATTAAGGGAATGAAAGAAGAATGGGTTGAAACACTTAACATAATGGGAAAAGGGGACATCTACCAAGAATAATATGATGATATTGTTTCACTGTGTATCAGGTGCTCTCGAGTAGTATGTGAAGTAGGCCAATCGGATGAGACTCAACTACAAGGGATCCTAAGCAGTCTGGTGGAAACTTGACCAGAGCATAATTTGGTAATGTTTTATAAGATTTCAAAACTGACATCTTGGGCACCTTGACAACACAGCTAGATGTCCTACAAGCCAAGAAAAAGCAAGCTATAGTAGAACAAAACTTGGCCATCTTCTACCCATGCTGTCAAAAGAAGCACAACCAAAGGGAATGTCCATTAGACATGGTCTAGACATGCCCTATTTGCACCAAGGACCATGCTATGGACCATTTCCCTTCGCTTCTGAGGCTGAAGGTAGTTTTTAAAGAAGAAGAAGAAGAGAAAGAACCAGTCTATCTAATGAACCAGCATCGACAGTGGCAAGCACGACCATGTATGCCACAAGACCCGCCTTAGTTCATTTCTTACCCCTCGTTTAACTAGCAAAACCCTGCAGTAGCTTGGAAGAACCAACCACCTTTCTCCACTTGGCCATCTCAAACATTTCCTATGCCACCTTGGCCAACACAACCCTATTCTGGAAATAATTGGCCAAGTTTTCCTTGTTCTCCCCCTTATTGGAAAAACACCCCCTATCAAACCCATTGGCCAGCCTCCCCTTCACAAACCACAAATTGGCCTCAAAACTAGCAGCGACCCCTGGGAATGACCAACCTACCGATGGGGACAAGAGTTCAAAATCAACCAACATTACCAACTCCATACCCAGTCCAGCACAACCCTCAACCTATCATGTGCCCTCAATTTATGACTCACCCCAATCCTAACCCCAACAATAGGTCGATTCAACTAATTCAAATTGTAGAAAACCCAAACCCCAAAACTAAACAGAAGTAATGCAATGAACTAAGGATGAGATCAAGACGTATTATTTCACCAGCAAAAGATACTACCCTGCCACAACTTGAATCTGGAACTTCAACAGAGCCTAGACAAACAAATATGATTGAAACAAAAGTAGAGCGGGGAAAGGAAATGGTTGATCAGGGAGAGCCTGAAAACCTTAGGATTTCTCCCCCTCCATTCCCTTAAATATTAACGCTTCCTAGAACTATAGTCTCTCCAGATTTCGATATCCTAGGGGAATTAAAAAACCTTTGCATTAAAATTCCTCTTTTGCAAGCCATACAAGACATTCCCATCTATACTAGGACAACTAAAGAATTGTGTGGAAAGAAATAGGTGAGGAAAGAAAAAATTGCACCCACTGTTCATGTGGTAGGGGCACTATCTGACTTATTGTTGGGTAAGGAAACACCCGTGAAATATGAGGATCCAGGGGACCTCATAGAAATCACATAAACTTATTAGGAGTAAACAATGAGGAGACCATTTTCCTCACTAAAGAAGAACAAGGCATATATACACCCTATGATGAAGAAAGCCCAGAATCTAAAGATTACAAGCAAGGCTTTGAAAATTATATAATGGAAGTGCATAAACAATATGACCTTAGAAGTAAAAAGAATCAAGACACTTCCAAAAATAAACCCTATGAAATTTTTGCGAGGAACAATCCTGAAAACATTCCTAAAAAGACAGCAGAAAACAATAAAACCATGGCTAAAAGTTCTAATAAAAACAAAGGAAAAAGCACCCTAAACTATGACAAACCTTGTGGTGACAAAAGTAGCACAAGCAACTTAGCTAATGCTCCTACTAAAACCATTTTAACTGCTGTCCATAATAAAAACCAGCAAGCTGATTTTGCTGAGAAAATAGTGACTAAAAAGGCTAATTTAAACATATTAAAAACTCAGATACCTTTTAGCATCGAGAGTGAAATTGCTAAAATCAGAATCCCTGTTCCTCTTATTGAGTTAGTCACCCAAGATGTATACAAAACCCAACTTTTGAGAGCTTTAAAAATAAGAGAACAAACTAATTATGTCAATGTGACTGATGACAAGCCTGAGCTTTTGTTTGGGCCAGAACTAGAAGGAAAATTTCAAGAAGGAGGTGTGCCTCCCTTTTATGTCAGTCTAAACATCCATGAGAAGATTTTTCACAATGCCATGCTTGATTCAGGAGCCTCCCATAACCTTATGTCTAAAGTATTAATGGAAAGAATAGGCCTTGAAATAACTAGACCATACAAGGATTTATACTCTTTTGATTCCAGTAGGGTTAAATGTCTAGGCCTAATCAAAGATCTATGTGTAAACTTAGCACAAATACCAGCCAAGAGCTTAGTGATGGACATTGTGGTGGCTGATATACCTCCTAAATATCGCATGCTCCTTTCAAGGTCATGGGGTGCTAAAGTCCAAGGTACCCTATAGATGGATATGACTTATGCAACCATCCCTGTCTTTAGTCAACCAAGAAGACTATATGGGGAGACACACATGAAATATATGGTTAGTAGTAAAGAAAAACTAGACAACTCCCCACTTTATTCTATTCACACAGATCTTGACTCATTCATTCTTTACAATGATGAAAATTTTAATGAGTAAGAAGAAGTAGATGACAAACTAATAATAGGAAAAGAGGGAGGAAAGGAGAAAAGGCCTAAACAGTTTGCTAATTCAGAAAATTACAACAATCACAAGGAGGATCCTATGCAACAAATTAGTCACCAACACAATGTTGATCATGAGAAACAAAAGAAAATCCTAAACACAATGAAAACCATGAGGAACAAGACAAAGCTCAACATAGTGAAAACCCTAAAGAACAACATAGTAGCAACCATAGTGGCAGCTATTACAAACAGGACAAAGAGGACAGACATGACTTCAATGAAAAATATGAGCATGAACCCCTTTGGAGTATGAGTTTTGATGGGTCTTGTAGCAAAACCGGTTCAGGTGCAGGCATATGGGTACATAACACAGAAAATAATCATGCTGAGGGTCATTCATACAAGCTAAACTTTCAATGCACAAATAACATAGCTGAATATGAAGCTCTCCTCTTAGGACTACAATTATTGAGAAAATTAGGAGCCAAGAGGATAACTGTCCATGGAGACTCAGAACTAATTATTAAACAAGTGAATGGAGAATATACTGGCAAGCATCCAAGATTACAAGCTTATAGAGATGATGTTATAGACCTTTTAAAAACATTCATAGAATATGAGCTTAATTTTGTCCTTAAAAACCAAAAAATTCTTGCCAATGGTTTAGCATTTGTTGATAGTACATGTGTGAAACCTTATGAAAGCAAACAATACACAGTCCAAGTTAAATATATGCCACTTGTCCCTAATAATATCAAATATTGGCAAGTCTTTGAAGGAGATAAAAAAATAGAGGATTTCCTACAGTCCAGAAATGGGTTTGAAATGTCCAATTCAAACTCAGAGTATGAAGAAGACTGTCCTACTGAGGAAGAACCTTATAAGGAAGAAAATCCTAACATTGCTGATATAAATCTGTTAGCTAAAGAACACCCACAGAAAACAGAGCTGAGCACTAATTTAGAACAAGATTTTGAAGTACTGCGGTCCCACATTGATAACTTACCAAAGGGATTGGTGCCTCTAGAAGAATTATTTGACTTCAATGATGTTGCCAAAAAGCCTAAAATGGAACCCACTGAAGCTAAAGTAGAAGACTGCAATATAGGCAGTATAGAAAAGCCCAAAATTATTAAATTATCCAAAACATTACCAGCTCATATAAAACTGAAATATCTTGAGCTTTTTAGAGAATTTTCTAATGTGTTTGCTTGGAGTTATGAAGACCTAAAATCATATGATACTGAGATAATCCAGCATAAGATACCCCTCAAAGAAAACCAAAAACCATTTAGACAAAAATTACGTAGAATAAACCCTGTGCAATTACCCCTGGTTGAGAAAGAAATCAAGAAAATGTATGATGCTAGAATCATATTCCCAGTGAGATACTCAGAATGGTATCCAATATTGTATCTATGAGAAAGAAAATAGGAGAAATAAGGTGTTATTTCCTAAATCTACCTCAAGCTGAAGGAAGGCAGAGTTCAGAGTAACATCAAACCACGCTCAGTCTGGTAGCTAGCCCTACCAGATCAGGAGAGGGCTCTCTCCAGGTAAATCTCAGCAAAGATAATCAATAAGGCTTGAGATGACTTGAAATAAAGGCTAATTTTAAGCTAGGTATATAAGTAAAAGAGTTTGATTTAATTTTGAGGGTTTTTGTTGGAATCAAAGGGAAAGGCAGTTTTGGGTCCGGGGATGAGGCCTAGTTTTTGCAGAGTTCTGAATGGGGAAAGGAAGGCAATTGTTTTGATGCTTTGGATTGAATGAATGGATAGTTAAAATTGGTGAGGATTTGAAGAGGGAAAGAGGCTTTCAAGAATCCTCTTCAAACAGATGAAAACATGGAAAATTAAACAAAACTCAAGGCAGAGCAAAGCAATCTAATGAATTCCACCTTTATCACTCATTTGTTTAATTTAAGAAGAAAATAGGAAGGGAAATGGTACACATGAAACATCAGTAAAATTACAATCACAGAGAGAAAAACATCATCAAAACATAGAGCCACATGGATCCCAAAGAGTGCTGCAAACATTGGTCTATTCCTTTGCCAAAATTGCAGAGATGAAATGTACAATGAAGTGCCAAGCAATCCCAAGTGTCCAACCTTGAAAATGACTGAAGAATTACAAGATATAGACAAGCCTAACTCATCCCCATGCCTCTAAGGGTCGATCTCACCATTCTAGGAGCTGTTTCAACCATATCTAAACTAAGAACTGGAAAATAGGCAATGAAACAACTTGCCTCTATATGATAGGAAACTAATTCATTCACTTACATTTCACTTTTTGGTGAATGAATCTACTTGGATGAGTAAAAATGTGCCAAAATTACATCATATTCATGAAATTACATCAATTTACATCAAGAGTTACATGAAAAATTCAAACTGGCCAAAACTAGGCGAAAAACTGAGCTGTTGACTGAAAAATAGGCCAAATTTCCCAATGCGCTGCGCCTGAAATCTCTATGTGTAGCGCCACTTTGAGGCTGATTTTGAGGGCCTTCCCAAAGTCCAAATTGAGTGCAGGATAGCTCGTTGGAAATCTCTACCTGTCTACTTTCCAACCCAAGTGGAGTTTCTGAATTTGGTTGCCATTTTCCCCTCCAAAAATCCAATCTCCCAACACTGCTTCCTGTGTGTCCAAAAAGTGGCAGAAAGGCCATTTTTAAGGTGTTTTTGACCCTTTAGGCAACCCAAAACTTGTCAAAATCCTTAGGTAATGGGTAGGAATGCATAAATTTTGATGAGAAATCAAGAAATGAAAATTTTTCTTCAAGAGGAGCTGCCAATTATAAGCGCGCGCCAAGTGGCGCTACGCGTTGGGCAGAAAAATCTGTGTTAAGGCCAAAAAATTCAAAATTGACAAAAAGTTTCACAAATTTCTTGAAATTTGGGCTGAATGTCCACCATCAAGCACTATGCTGGGCCAAAGAAGCTTCGGCCAGAATGTGGAGTCTATCATGCCTTTTGCGACACTTTAGTGTCTTCTTTAGTCTTGCTTTCAGGATCTTGATCCTCGCTTTGCAAACATGATTTCACGCCCAATAACGGTTCTTCATGTGCCTGAGCATGTTATTTTCCTTGTTTGCCTTCTCCAACAGCTTCTCAAGATGAATATTGACCCTCTCAAGCCAAGTCTCTCTATCAGCCTCAATCTCTCGCTCAATGGGTGTCATCTCTATTTGGCTTCTTTGGGCAGCTTGCCGGTTTTCACGGATGTTTTGCAACTCCATGATTGTTTGCTGATCTTCCAACTGTTTGTTTCTATGCTCCAGGTAATTTATGATCCATTGGGCTCTCTGCAATTTGACATTCAATGTGTCAATCTCCGCCTTCTGCTCCTGAATAGTCTCTCTCAACTTTGAGCTTGGAGAGCTCAAATCCTCATCAATGAGTACAAAATTAGTATCCTGGCCTCCTAAAGGGCCGTCATCCTGCATAGGCCTCTTACCTATGTCCTGTACCTGTGCTGTTGATGATGGCAACGAGACCCCTTCCACCCTAGGTGGAGATAGTACTCGTTGGGCTGCTGCAAATAATCCTCGAGTGCCTCTCTGATAAGTGACATATGTCGGTACACTAGTAGTCTCTGCCTCCTAACCTCCATACTGATGTGAAGGTTCACCTGCATCATGAACAACCTCTAGATGAACTTGAGGAGATGTGAAGAAATCATGGGAAATGAAATCCTCCCATGAAATGCCCTGCAATCCAAGCTGATGTACAACCACGATCTTGATGAGTGCATAGTGATAAATACTGTTGTACTACTGCTCGGGAGTTTTCTTCTGCACAAGAGTGGTCATTCTATACGGTATTCGCTTTGTGAAAATAAGGTATTCGTCATCCTCCTCTGATGAAATGCATCGACCTTTGATGTGGTAGGCATAGAGGGCGTGAAAGCAAATACTCCCCAACTGAAATATACGATAATGAGTTTCATCGGAGGCGCATAAGTTCGCTTAGGAGCTTGGAATGGTTTCACCACTATTTGAGTTGCCTCACAAATCTAGGCGTGATGTATGGTTCATAATGCACTTTGTCCACCTGCTGTCTTTTTTTCCACTTTTCACCCACATTCGGTATTTCGGTTGCTTGAGAGATGGTTTCCAGTGTCAAAATGAAATTTACACCAGCAAGAGTTACCTGACCATCATGTAAATGCAACACAAACAAACGAGCCAACTCCCGATGATGATGGATCCTAGAAATCATTTCACAATACTGATAGCATGACTATTCTCGAAAACATGCCATGGCAAGTCGACAAGCCTGCAATTCAGTCAATGAGGTGGGCTCCTCTCTCACATGTCTGCCACCTTTACGAGGCCTTCTAGGTGCATGTAGCTCTGTGGTAGAATCACTATCTCGGTCATATGATGTGTCAGTATTTGTCTCCATGATGTCCATGCAAGGTGTATGTTGGCTTATATGAGAGGAAAATGAGAATTTGGTGCTTTGTTTCAATTGCCTAATATATGGTGGTAAGAGAGGGACTGCGGAGAAATAGGGCAGTGGGAACAATGGGATTTAATCAAGTGATAATTTGAAGTATACGGATAGTCACTTGACTGTTTGGAAAACTTGGGGTTTGGGAATTTTTACAAGTGAAATGAGAAAGTGTAAATGATAGGAAATGAAATGACTTAGGGATAGAAAAATAGGCTTAGGAATGAGTGACTTGGAATATAAAGTGAACAATGAAATGGACTGTTGTGATGAGATAACAGTGACGGGGATGGAGTATGTGGCACAAAATTACCTTTAAAGAACCAAATTTAAAACCCTAAGGGAACAATTCTTAACAAGAGAATAGGGTTTATGGTTTTGGCATTCAAACACTCATATTCAATCTCAATCAACACCAAACATTGGTTAATGGAAATTACAAAGTCACATAAACTTACTTGGAGCAAAGGAGACCAATTCGTTTTGATGATTGAGAGAGATGGCAAGAATTTTTGTGTTTCGGCCCTGTGCGCCGCGCAACAAACCCAGTGCATCGCAACCCTTGTATGCGCCACGCTGGTTCAAAAATACACAGTGCAGAGCGGCTCTATGCGCCACGCTCAGCCAGTGCGCCGCGACAGTTGCCCAGTGCACTGCGCTCTACAAATGACACACAATCTGCCCTCCAAACGACTGCTTCGTTCCTCCATGATTTTTCTTGGCTTCACTCTTGTCTCTTGGCATGTAAATGGGGTTTGAATATTATATATATCAAAGAATTTGATTTTTCATTTGGGCAAACCCACTTTCTAATGTTGCAGACTTTGACACCTTTAAATGAACTCTGTTTTGTTTCCTTTGTGCTTTTGAATGATGAAGAACTTCTTGTCTGTCTTTGCAGGGATAGCTGGCATGGGGTTTTAGCAAAGGTGACCAGGGCTGCGCATGGAGTACTTTACAACTGAAGAAACTTTGAAAATTCCATTACATTTATTGCAAAAGATGAAATAGACGATTTTTCTTCAAAACAGAGTTTTGAATAAAAATCACTATCAAGCATTATGATGATGAAATTTTTGCACTGATAACTTATTTGAGGCTTCCTCATGTGCCTGCTGGCCATTATTATGCATCTTGAGACCTAATTGAAAAAACCCTAGACCTAATGAGACTAAAAACCCTAAAATGACTCTTCGCCAATATCGAGACCAAACGTGACTGTAAATGATTTTAAATTATTTTGATGAACAGACACAGCCCAACAGGTACATGACATGAGGGATATGAGTGACAAGACCCTTCCGTCAGATGATCCATGCTCCTAATGGAATGCAGCTAACTGAACTGAGTGAGACACCTAAAATGAAATGCAGTAAGAAAAATTTGATCTTTGATGGAGGGATGAAGATACCGACTCTAACATAAGGCTTTGTATAAACTTTAGAAACTTAAAGAAAGCCTCTTTAAAGAACAACTACCACTTGCCCAAAATGGATCATATTTTACAAAGGGTAGTGGGTTCTAAAATAATTTCTTTGCTAGATGGCTTTTTGGGATATAACCAAGTGCTGGTACATCTTGATGATCAACTTAAAACAACCTTCACTACACCTTGGGGTACTTTCATGTATGTGAAAATTCCCTTTGGTTTAATGAATGCTGGTGCCACATTCCAAAGAGCCATGGATATTGCTTTTTCAGAGGAGATAGGCTTCTTCATTGTGATATATTTAGATGACATTACTGTCTATTCCAAAACAGATGAAGAGCACCTCTCTCACTTAAGAAAAGTCTTTGAGAAATGCAGAAAGTATGGTCTATCCTTAAACCCCAAGAAAACTTTATTTGGCCTCCAAGAAGGTAAACTTCTAGGCCATATCATATTTGAAGAGGGAATAAGAATAGACCCCAAAAGGATTGAAGGCATATTGAAAATCAACCATCTTAGAAACATCAAAGAACTGCAATATTTCATTGGAAATATTAATTTCTTAAGAAGGTTCATACCAAACCTTGTTGAACTCCTTAGAAACATAACAAACATGCTTAAAAGGGAAACATGAGTTAAATGGATCATTGAAGCAAAGAAATCCTTTGAACTGGTTAAGCAAGCACTCACACAAACACCAGTTCTCATTAGCCCTGACTTCAAGAAATATTTCTTCATTTTTTTCCTTTGCATCAGAACATCCAGTTGCTATTGTCCTACTCCAGAAAAACATAAAAGGACAAGAGCAGCCTATTGCATTTTTCAGCAAGGCTTTAAGAGATGCTCCTCTTAAATACAATATAATGGAAAAACAATATTTTGCCTTGATCAAAGCCTTGAAGGACTTCAGAGTTTACATTTTATAGTCACACATTATTGCATTTGTCCCACACGCAGTTTTCAAAGACATTTTGACACAAAATCCTGATGGAAAAAGAGGAAAGTGGATTGTTGTAATATTAGAATATGACATGGAAATCAGGCCCACTAAACTAATAAAGGGACAAGGACTTGCAAAACTTATGGCTGAATCAAACCTCAAAGCCTTAGATATGAATATGGTTGATGTTTTAGAAGAACAAGAAGAATGCACATCCCCTCATGTTGAAGAAGTATTGCTGAATTCCCTTTGGTATGCTAATATTTTGTATGTGCTCTTCTATCTTAATGTTCCTCCCGGTCTATCTAAAACAAAGGCAAGATTTTTAAAGTTAAAAGCTGTAAATTACTACATTGTATATAACTGGTTATATTGGAAAATTGCTAGTGGTATATTGCTTAAATGTTTTCCTGAGAATGATGCTGAGAAGATCAAACACGAGTTTCATGAAGGGGAATGTGGAGGCCACCTCTATTGGAAGACAACTGTAAACAAAATATTCAGAGCTGGCTACTATTGGCTCACCCTCTTCCAAGATATTCCTAAATTGGTAGTTGCCTGTCACCAGTGTCAAATCTTTGAAGGCAAAAGAAAACTCTTACCCTTACCTCTACATCCTATCTCTGTTGAAGCTCCTTTTCAACAGTGGGGCCTAGACTTCATTGGGGAAATTCAACCTTCTTCATCTGCCCAAAAAAAATGGATCCTAACAGCAACTGATTACTTTACAGAATGGATAGAGGCCATCCCCTCTAGAACTACCACTGATCTAGTCATCATTAAATTCCTTGAAAACCATATTTTGTCTAGATTTGGGTGTCCTAGAAATATTATCACAGACAATTCAGCTACCTTTAGATCCAAAAGTATGGTGGAATTTTTCCACAAATATCATATTACATTGGGTCATTCCACAGCTTATTACCCTCAGGGTAATGGGTTGGCAGAATCCCCAAACAAAAGTCTAATAAACACCATCAAGAAGTTGCTAGAGGGAAACCAAAAGTCATGGCACAACAAGCTAGTACATGCATTATGGGCTGACATGTTAACATGCAAGAAATCCATTAGAATGTCTCCCTACCAGCTAGTTTATGGGGAAGATGTAATTTTTCCAACAAGCCTAGGAGTGCTAGTCATGAAGCTGATCCAAGAAGTGCAGTCTGAAGAAAATTACATGATAAGAAGAATAAATCATACCATACAGTTGCATCAAACAAGAGAAGAATTCTATAACAGAACACAACAAGTGCAAGAAAACATCAAGAAGTACATGCATTATGGGCTGACAAGTTAACATGCAAGAAATCCATTGGAATGTCTCCCTACCAGCTAGTTTATGGGGAAGATGCAATTTTTCCTGGGAGTGCTAGTCATTAAGCTGATCCAAGATGTACAGTATAAATAAAATGACATGATAAGAAGAATAAATCAGACCATACAGTTGCAGCAAACAAGAGAAGAAGTCTATAACAAAACACAACAATTGCAAGAAAACATCAATAAGTACATGCATTATGGGCTGATAGGTTAACATGCAAGAAATCCATTGGAATGTCTCCCTACCAACTATTTTATAGGGCAGATGCAATTTTTCCAACAAGCCTAGGAGTGCTAGTCATGAAGATGATCCAAGAAGTGCAGTCTGAAGAAAATGACATGATAAGAAGAATAAATCAGACCATACAGTTGTAGCAAACAAGAGAAGAAGTCTATAACAGAACACATCAAGTGCAAGAAAACATCAAGAAACTGTTTGAGAGAAGGACAAAAGCTAATGATTTCCACATTGGTGACAAAGTGCTCAAATGGGAATCAAGGAGAGAAGACAAAGGAAAACATGGTAAGTTTGAAAATCTGTGGAAAGGTCCCTATATTATCCATTCTGCTAGAGGAAAAAATGCATTTTTCTTACAAGAAATGGATGGAACAGAACTTTTTGGAGGTCCTGTCAATGGTAGGATGCTCAAACATTATTTCCATTAGTGATGCCAAGTTTAGATCTCTATCCATTGTATATAGCACTGTTTAAATGAAAAAATCAAAGAAAAGATAAGTACAAAAAATAAAAAAACAAAGAAAAGAGGGCAGATAAAAGAAAAGGTACAACCTCATACCAAAAAGAGAAATATTTGAAAGTGTGCAAGTCCAAATGCCACTACATTGAAAAAGAAGATATTATTCAATCATATAGCCTAATCTTGATTGAGTAAATTTAAATTTATGCTGATAGGTTAGTGAATGAAGATCTGCCAAACAATGTAAACTTGGCTTATCAGTAGACTAGATTAGGAAAGAGAGAGTGGTTCTAAAAAGATCAAAATCTGAACCAATGAAAGAAAGAAGGATGCCTAACAATTTCAGATCTTAAGCCTTCACAATTTTGTTTTAAAGTTCTACAAAATAAATTCTATGTGCAGATTTGTAAAAAGTATCATTACTTATAACAAATCAGACTATTTAATTCTGATTTGGTTATTTTTTTAATTTTCTATTTTAAATTAGAGAATAAAGACTGTCAAACAGTTTAATCTTGGTAGCCAAGTAGTTTTGGTAGAAAATAAAAGAGTTCAAGAGCTTAATCTAAAATCCTGTAAGAAATAAGGATAGAAATAGATAGTTTATTTATGTTTTCAAAAATAAAATGTCAAAGAGTTGCTAGTCCAAATGCACTCAAAGGAGAAGAAAAAATGTTAGAACTAGTGTGATGGGTAGGTAGAGGTTGAGTTGGAATTAATCATGTTATGATTCAAATACTGCAGATCACTTCTTCAAGGAAAAAAATCATCAAGTTTAAGGAGGTCTGTCAAGGTGCAATCAAGACACTGGTCTACTTCTTCCAGATATTTGTTTCTGAGGTTCTTGACACCTCCTAAAGAGAGCTGCCTTCCCCAACTGGAGCCACTGTTATCCTCTTGTATTCTACAGATTTCACTAGATGAATGTGGATGTTCTACAAGCACCTAAAGATAGCATTATTTTCTCATTAGATATCTTTAGAGGCCTCATTTCCTTCATCATCCTAAAAATGACTATTTTTCACCAAGCCTTCCTATCTTCATGCCTCATTAAAAGATCACCTTGTTGTCTCAAAAATGCTCATTTCAGGTTGTTTCCCTCATTTCACCCCATCACTTATACTCTCATCCATTTCCCCTTTTCCTCCATAAAAACCCTTTCATTTCATCATTCTCCCTAAAAAAGGCTTTAAACCATGAAAAACCCCTTTACTTGGTTTTAAGTAACTCTTTTTACCCTATCGGAGCCCTTTAAATAGCACTAAAAACCCTATTTTTAGTGCTAAATCCGATTATTTGCAAATAAGGCCTTTTAAGCACTTTTTTGGCTTAAACCTCAACCCCTTATCTCCATATGACTTGGGGTCCGACCACCCGCTACCCCTCGAGCTCCCCTCATCCAAAGTCTTGGTCCTTTTCCCCCCACGGAACCATTTCCCCCGCCTTCCCTTAGCCTCCTTTCCTTATCCTTCATCCCACGACATTTTACTTTCCCCCCAAAAGTCACCTCAACCATCGATCCTACAGATCTGATGGTTATCGCATCTCCCGCATCTCCCTCATCCACCCGATCATCCTCCCATCTGTCTACCCATTGGATAAATCTCCACCGTCGATCATCTTCGATCTGACGATCATCATACCTCCCCACCATTTTAACCCTACTCCCAACATTCCCACTACCCGACAAAGAATCTACATCACCCCTCTGGCCCACTTTCCACTACTCCCACTGTCGACCAATCTCCATTCGCCACTTGTATCCCACTACCGCCCTTTACCAACCTATTTCCCCTATCGGGTTTAACCCGCACTATTGATCTCACTCCCTCAGATCTAATTTCCAGCATGCCATATCATGCAGAATTCGGTGTCGACGTTTAACGACCCTTATCTGCGTGAACTAGGTTGTATTGGCTCGGATGTGTGGCGACCATTCTATGGAATCACGTTCCTCCGCCCCTAAACCGCTTACCGCTAAAAAGCCACACGATAAACCACCTGGTTTCCATAAAACCGCCTTGCCTCCTCTTCACACCATAATTCAAAAACATTTGTTTCTCCCTAATTCTGCCTATGGGACCTCTCCCCTGCTTCTCCCCTTCCTCTGCAAGTCGCTCCAAATGCCTCATAAACCCCCTGAAAGTAGTTTTAACCCAAAAAACGCAGGATTTAAATTAATTTTTTGTTTGTATTTGTTGCAGGTTTAATGGTAGCCCGAGCCTAAAAAGCCATCCCATAGTAAATTAATTGGTGGAAGTCTCTGGATGACGATCCAAGGGGCCAGAAACATGAATAAAAAGTGACCCAGGGTTAGAACTAAAGGATAAATTGATGATTCATGACAATCGATTAAATCAAGGAACCCACCAATGCACAAAAGAAACCCTGCACACAGACAAATCAAAGAAGCAATAAGATCAATGATGAAAGAATGAAGAAGAGAAGGTTAAAGGGATAATCTAAGATCAAAGCATAAAAAAAATAATTAGCCCTTAAACAACGATTAAAGATAAAAGTTAAAGGCTTAAAGACGAAGAATAGATGGAAAAACAGTCATAAAGTAGAACAAAGGATTAAAGACAGTAAGGCAGATTATTAAAGATAAATCTAGGCTAAAGGCCTAATACAGAAGATTGATGGATAAAACAGAGGAACATTACCCAAAGCCAACTTTGAATTACTCAACAAAGGAGCAATTACTTCTCCAAAGACAAAATTTGCCACCTACAACATTGTTTCTTTCCACAAAGGCATCAAATAGTTATTACTCAGTTAGAGATATTTTGAAGAAGCTCAACAATTATTACACAAGTTATCACAAAGCCTTAAAAGTCAAATATTTTAGCCTAATTAACTTAGAAGTTAATGCATAAGTTATTATTCAAAGTAACTCTTTCAGATATTTTTGCCTTGGGCCTTGCATGGTCTCAAGGGTCAAAAATCATTAACTCTGTAATAAATAACATTTAAACACCCTAGCTTAGCAGCACCTCCTCATTTTTCATATAAATACTGCATTTGAGCCTCATTGTAAATGTTGGTTACTTGATGGTTTTTGGACTGATTTCTGCTGCTGAGCTAATTTAGGAATTCTAGGCTGAAGTGAAGAAAGATCTGAGTTGCATAGAGTTGTTGTACATGGAGTATTGTAACTGGTTTGATCATCAATAATACAAGCATGTTCACTGGATCCTTGAGCTATATCAATGGTGAAGTTTTCCTAATTGTTACTATTTCTTCTTATGTTTTCCATTATGTTCATATTTCTCTAATAAAGAAGCTGAAGTTTTAGATTAGGATTTGCTGTTTCAACACCTTATTTCTGTATGTTTTCTTTATATTCATGTTTTTTTCTTTATAGGTCTGATTAGAATATTCTTAATTGCCTTCTAGTTATATATGGCTTATTGTTTTGAGAATGATTCAATAGAGTGAAACCAAGGAAATTATGGTAAGCCCATGTTCCTTTGAGTAAGACTTGAGATATTGTTTTTAGGACCTTTCTTTGAAGTACACTTATTAGAGTCTGAACCAGTGAGGTTTATGGTATGCCCTGCCCATTGGACTGTCTTGAAATGTTGCTTTGAAGAGTCTTTGAGAGTTGTCAAAAGCAGATTAGATTATTTCTATTTGATCTTAGGCCACTCTTACTGTTTATCTTATATGTTTTCTTTATCTGAAAGTAGTTCTTCAATTACTGGATTGTTGTCTTAAAATTTTTCTTATTAAAGTCTGTCCAAAGATAATTATGGTTTGTCCTACCCTTTGACTTGCTCCAAACAATTACTTTGAAAGGCTTTTCTTGTTTAAGTAGAGCTAGAAGATTCTTAACTGACTATAGCTTTGCTGCCTTCACAACTTCTTATTGTTTCATATCACAAACTAATCTAAAGAATCCACTTGATATAGTTAGCTTGCCCTATGAATTCCCTTGCAGAGTCGATGAACAATTAAATCCTTTTATGACTCCATTTCCCAATGAATTTATGTATTCTCACAGTCTATTTGTTCAGCTGAAACATTCTCTCAATCAGTCACACCATTGATCCTTCAATCTATCATTTAATCCAACAAAACCAAAACGAGTCCTTATAACTTAATAACTAGCCTAATATATTAAAACCAAGAACACAAAGATATATCAATTAAAATACTTTTTAGAGAGATTCCTCTCTGAATCCAGGAAGGCTAGGTCCTAGGATTCCAAAGCGGTTCTGATGTGGCCCCATGCAGTGTTTGTACTTGCCAATCTTGCAAATCACAAGGAGCCAACATAATGGCGACCATATTGGGGAAATAATGAGTAATAAACATTTTGGATTCACTCAAAACTTAGAAAACCTCATTAGTTTAAAATGAATCAAGTGTCATCCAAGATCGGTTCCTGATTATTGATGGTGGACAACAACCAATCCTATAAAACAAGTAAAAATCCTCCACCTGGTGACTCCACTAATTTCATTGACTCCATTGGGAAACTTACCTTATCATCAAAGCATTCAACAATACCCAGTTAAGAATACTTGTGGATTAAGTATCTCTTTTTCAGTTTGGTTTGTCTTTTAAGACTATTATATCTCTAAAAACCTTTCTGAATTACTGGGTCCAAAATACTGGCTTCTAAAAGAATCCATACTAGATCCCATCCTGATCCAAATCCTCTTGCAATAGTTGACAATCTTGAAAGAAGCCACACTTGATAGACCAAACTAAGTCACAAAATGGTATAGACCAGATAAACCTTGAGCTTGTAGATTCACAAAAAAGTAGCAGCAGGGAAGCCTCTCCTTCCACTCCTCCAAATCTCTATTTTCTCCATAACTTTGGCTTCTCTCATCCTAAATCTGCTCAACATCACTTAGCTAGTCCAAGTACTTTAGCTACACCCATACATACACCCACTGTTCAAACCACTCCACTTCATCACCTTCCTCCACTTGTTAACCCCCCATTGTTTCCACAAGCTCATATTATGTCAACATGGTATGCTTCCTTAATCCTTCCTTTACCTTTAGTTGCTCTACCATGGGACTATCAGTCCAAGATTCCATTATATGATACTAGTAGTTGTACCACAACTCAACAACATGTGGACATAATGAATGACTACTTTGACAGCCAAGAAATAGATGATGAAATTGTTAAAATTAGAATGTTTGCTCAAATATTAGGGGGAGAAGCAAGAAAGTGGTTCAAAGGCTTAACCCCTAATAGTATAAATGAACTCCCTGCTTTCCATCAATTATTTCTAAACAAATGGGAAGTCAAGAGAAACCCCCTTCAAATCCTGTCAGAATACAATGATCTTAAAATAAATACTGGAGAGAGTGTCCAAGATTATTGAACTAGATTCAATAGTGTTTATAATGCACTCCCTCCACAAATGAAACCCCCACAAGGCTTAGCCTTGATAAAGTTTCCTGAAGGATTTGACCCAGACATGTGTTATCAATTAAGGGAGAGAGAACCCCTCACATTAGAAGACATGCAGAAGGGGGCAGTAAGTGTAGAAGCTAACCTAAATGCCATAAGGGCTAGATTGAAAGCAGAGAAAAAGGTTACCTACAAAGATGAAGCAAGACCTTCCACATCAGACTCCAAAATTGATAGTCTAGTTAGAACCATGGAGATGATGATAGAGAGAATAAACATGAATGAGAGAGCTTATCCTAAAGAAAACCAAATGGCTACTCAAAACAAAAATCAAAATCAGAACCAAAACTTTAGATGGAATCCCCCTCAAATTAGACAAAGAGGCCCTGATCAGCAAGTTAGACCTCCTTTCCAACAGAATTATGCTGATGAAGATGAGGGAGTGATTGAAGAAACAGAGGGAAATCACATAAAATTATTAGGAGTAAACAATGAGGAGACCGTTTTCCTCACTGAAGAAGAACAAGGCATATATACACCCTATAATGAATAAAGCCCAGAATTTGAATATTACAGGAAAGGCTTTGAAAATGCTATAATTGAAGTTCATAAAAAATATGACCTTAGAAGTAAAAAGAATCAAGACACTCCCAAAAAGAAACCCTCTGAAATTTTTGCTAGGAACAATCCTGAAAACATTCCTAAAAAGACAGCAGAAAACAATAAAACCATGGCTAAAAGTTCTGATAAAAACAAAGGAAAAGGCACCCTAAACTATGACAAACCTTGTGGTGACCAAAGTAGCACAAGCAACTCAACTATTGCTCCTACTAAAACCATTTTAACTGCTGTCCATAATAAAAACCAGCAAGTTGATTTTGCTGAGAAAATAGTGACTAAAAAGGCCGATTTAAACATATTAAAAACTCAGATACCTTTCAACATCGAGAGTGAAATTGCTAAAATCAGAATCCATGTTCCTCTTACTGAGTTAGTTACCCAAGATGTATATAAAACCCAAATTTTGAGAGCTTTAAAAATAGGAGAACAAACTAATTCTATCAATGTGACTGATGACAACCTTGAGCTTCTGTTTGGGCCAGAAGTAGAAGGAAAATTTCAAGAAGGAGGTGTGCCTCCCTTTTATGTCAGTCTAAACATCCATGAGAAGGTTTTGCACAATACCATGCTTGACTCACGAGCCTCCCGTAACCTTATGCCTAAAGTATTAATGGAAATACTAGGCCTTGAAATAACTATACCATAAAAGGATTTATACTCTTTTGATTCCAGTAGAGTTAAATGTCTAGGCCTAATAAAATATCTATGTGTAAACTTAGCACAAATACCAGCCAAGAGCTTAGTGATGGACATTGTAGTGGCTGATATACCTCCTAAATATGACATGCTCCTTTCAAGGTCATGGCGTGCTAAACTCCAAAGTACCCTGCAGATGGATATGACTTATGCAACCATCCCTGTCTTTAGTCAACCAAGAAGAATATATAGGAAGACGCACATGAAATATATGGTTAGTAGTCAAGAAAACCATAAAAATCCCCACTTTATTCTATTCACACAGACCTTGACTCATTCATTCTTTACAATGATGAAAATTTTAATGATCAAGAAGAAGAAGATGACAAACTAATAATAGGAAAAGACGGAGGAAAGGAGAAAACGCCTAAACAGTTTGCTAATTCAGAAAATTACAAAAATCACAAGGAGGATCCTAGGCAACAAATCAGTCACCAACACAATGCTGATCATGAGAAAAAAATAAAAAATCCTCAACACAATTGAAACCATGAGGAACAAGACAAAGCTCAACATAGTGCAAACCCTAAAGAACAACATAGTAGCAACCATAGTGGCAGCTATTACAAACAGGACAAAGAGGACAGACATGACTTCAATGAAAAATCTGAGCATGAACCCCTTTGGAGTATGAGTTTTGATGGGTCTTGTAGCAAAACTTGTTCAGGAGCAGGCATATGGGTACATAACACAGAAAAAAATCATTCTGAGGGTCATTCATACAAGCTAAAATTTCGATGCACAAATAGCATAGCTGAATATGAAGCTCTCCTCTTAGGACTAAAATTATTGAGAAAACTAGGAGCCAAGAGGATAACTATCCATGGAGACTCAGAAGTAATTATTAAACAAGTGAATGGAGAATATACTGGCAAGCATCCAAGATTACAAGCTTATAGAGATGATGTTTTAGACCTTTTAAAAACATTCACAGAATATGAGCTTAATTTTTTCCCCAGAAACCAAAACATTCTTGCCAATGGTTTAGCATTTGCTGCTAGTACATGTCTGAAGCCTTATGAAAGCAAACAATATACAGTCCAAGTTAAATATAGGTCAGTTGTCCCTAATAATATCAAATATTGGCAAGTATTTGAAGGAGATAAACAAATAGAGGATTTCCTACAGTCCAGAAATGGGTTTGAAATGTACAATTCAGACTTAGAGTAGAAGAAGACTGTCCTACTGAGGAAAAACCTTATAAAGAATAAAATCCTAACATTTCTGATATAAATATGTTAGCTAAAGAACACCCATAGAAAATAGGGCTGAGCACTGATTTAGAACAAGAAGATTTTGAAGTATCGCGGTCCCACACTGATAACTTACCAAAGGGATTAGTGCCTCTAGAAGAATTATTTGACTTCAATGATGTTGGGAAAAAGCCTAAAATGGAACCCACTGAAGCTAAAGTAGAAGAGTGCAATATAGGCAGTACATAAAAGCCCAAAATGATTAAATTATCCAAAACACTGCCAGCTCATATAAAACTGAAATATCTTGAGCTTTTTAGAGAATTTTCTGATGTGTTTTCTTGGAGTTATGAAGACCTAAAATCATATGATACAGAGATAATCCAGCATAGATACCCCTCAAAGAAAACCAGAAACCATTTAGATAAAGATTACGAAAAATAAACCCTGTGCAATTACCCCTGGTTAAGAAAGAAATCAAGAAAATGTATGATGCTGGAATCATAGTCCCAGTGAGATACTTAGACTGGGTATCCAATCTTGTATCTATGAGAAAGAAAATAGGAGAAATAAGGCTTTGTATAGACTTTAGAAACTTAAACAAAGCCTCTTTAAAGGAAAACTACCCTTTCCCAAAATGGATCATATTTTACAAAGGGTAGTGGGTTCTAAAAGAATTTCTTTGCTAGATGGCTTTTTGGGATATAACCAAGTGCTGGTACATCTTGATGATCAACTTAAAACAACCTTCACTACACCTTGGGGTACTTTCATGTATGTGAAAATTCCCTTTGGTTTAATTCCAAAGAGCCATGGATATTTCTTTTTCAGAGGAGATAGGCTTCGTCATTGTGGTATATTTAGATGACATCACTGTCTATTCCAAAACAGATGAAGAACACCACTCTCACTTAAGAAAAGTCTTTGGGAAATGCAGAAAGTATGGTCTATCCTTAAACCCAAAGAAAACTTTATTTGGCCTCCAAGAAGGTAAACTTCTAGGCCATATCATATTTGAAGAGGTAATAAGAATAGACCTCAAAAGGATTGAAGGCATATTGAAAATCGGCCATCTTAGAAACATCAAAGAACTACAATATTTCATTGGAAAGATTATTCTCTTAAGAAGGTTCATACCAAACCTTGCTAAACTCCTTAGAAACATAACAAACATGCTTAAAAGGGAAACATGAGTTAAATGGACCATTGAAGCAAAGTAATCCTTTGAACTGGTTAAGCAAGCACTCACACAAACACTAGTTCTCATTATCACCGACTTCAGGAAAGATTTCTTCATTTTTTGCCTTTGCATCAGAACATACAGTTGTTGTTGTCCTACTCTAGAAAAACATAAAAGAACAAGAGCAACCTATTGCATTTTTCAGCAAGGCTTTAAGAGATGCTTCTCTTAAATACAACATAATGGAAAAACAAGCTTTTGCCTTGATCAAAGCCTTGAAGGACTTCGGAGTTTACATTTTACACTCACACATCATTGCATTTTTCCCACACACAGTTGTCAAAGACATTCTGACACAAAATCCTGATGGCAAAAGAGGAAAGTGGATTGTTGTAATTTTAGAATATGACATGGAAATCAAGACCACTAAACTAATAAAGGGACAAGGACTTGCAAAACTTATGGTTGAATCAAACCTCAAAGCCTTATATATGAATATGGTTGATGTTTTAGAAGAACAAGAAGAATGAAAAACCCCTCCTGTTGAAGAATTGTTGCTAAATTCCCTTTGGTATGCTGATATTTTGTATCTGCTCTTCTATCTTAATGTTCCTCCCGGTCTATCTAAAACAAAGGTAATATTTTTAAAGTTAAAAGTTGTAAATTACTGCATTGTAGATAAATGGTTATATTAGAAAAATTCTAGTGGTATATTGCTTAAATGTTTGCCTGAGAATGATGCAGAGAAGATCAAACACGAGTTTCGTGAAGGGGAATGTGGAAGCCACCTCTATTGGAAGACAACTGTAAACAAAATCCTCAGAGCTAGCTACTATCGGCCCACCCTCTTCCACGATATTCATAAATTGGTAGTTTCCTGTCACCAGTGTCAAATCTTTGAAGGCAAAAGAAAACTCTTACCCTTACCTCTGCATCCTATCTCTATTGAAGCTCCTTTTCAACAGTGGGGCCTAAAATTCATTGGGGAAATTCAACCTTCTTCATATTCCCAACACAAATGGATTCTAACAGCAACTGATTACTTTAAAAAATTGATAGAGGCCATCCCCTCTAGAACTACCACTGATCTATTCATCATTAAATTCCTTGAAAACCATATTTTGTCTAGATTTGGGTGTCCTAGAAAGATTATCACAGACAATGCAGATGCCTTTATATCCAAAAGGATGGTGGAATTTTGCCACAAATATCAGATTAAATTGGGTCATTCCACAACTTATTACCCTCAAGGTAATGGGTTGGCAGAATCATAAAACAAAATTCTAATAAACATCACCAAGAAGTTGCTAGAGGGAAATCAAAAGTCATGGCACAACAAGCTAGTACATGCATTATGGGCTAACAAGTTAACATGCAAGAAATCCATTGGAATGTCTCCCTACCAGCTATTTTATGGAGTAGATGCAATTTTTCCAACAATCCTAGGAGTGCCAGTCATGAAGCTGATCCAAGAAGTGCAGTCTGAAGAAAATGACATGATAAGAAGAATAAATCAGACCATATAGTTGCAGCAAACAAGAGAAGAAGTCTATAACAGAACATAGAAAGTGCAACAAAACATCAATAAGTTGTTTGACAGAAGGAAAAAAGCTAATGATTTCAACATTGGTGACAAAGTGCTCAAATGGGACTCAAGGAGAGAAGACAAAGGAAAACATGGTAAGTTTGAAAATCTGTGGAAAGGTCCCTATATTATCCATTCTGCCAAAGCCAACAATGCATTTTTATTACAAGAAATGAATGGAACAGAAATTTTTGGAGGTCTTGTCAATGGCAGGATGCTCAAACATTATTTCCATTAGTGATGCCAAGTTTAGAGTTCTATCCATTGTATATAACACTATTTAAATGAAAAAATCAGAGAAAAGTTAAGTACAAAAAATAGAAAAACAAAGAAAATAGGGTAGATAAAAGAAAAGGTACAACCTCATACCAAAAAGAGAAATATCTGAAAGTATGCAAGTCCAAATGTCACTACTTTGAAAAAGAAGATATTATTCATTCATACATCCTAATCTTGATTCAGTAAATTTAAATTTATGCTGATAGGTAGTGAATGAAGATCTGCCAAACAATGTAAACTTGGCTTATCAGTAGACTAGATTAGGAAAGAAAGAGATGGTTCTAAAAAGATAAAAATCTGAACCAATGAAAGAAAGAAGGATGTCTAATAATTTCAGATCTTAAGCCTTCACAGTTTTGTTTTAAAGTTCTGCAAAATAAATTCTATGTGCATATTTGTACAAAGTATCATTACTTATAACAAATCAGACTGTCTAATCCTTATTTGGTTATGTTTTCAATTTTCTGTTTTAGATTAGAGAATAAAGACTGCCAAACAATTTAATCTTGGCAACCAAGTAGTTTAGGTAGAAAATAAAAGAGTTCAACAGTTTAATTTGAACTCTTGGAAGAAATAAGGATAGGAATAGATAGTTTATTTCTGTTTTCAAAAATAAAATGTCAAAGAGTTGCTAGTCCAAATGCACTCAAAGGAGAAGAAAAAATGTTAGAAATAGTGTGATGGGTAGGTAGAGGTTGAGTTGGAATTAATCATGTTATGATTCAGATACTGCAAATCTCTTCTTCAAAGAAGTAAATCATCAAGTTTAAGGAGGTATATCAAGGTACAATCAAGGAACTGGTCTACTTCTTCCAGAGATTTGTTTATGAGGTTCTTGACACCTCCTAAAGAGAGCTGCCCTCCCCAGCTGGAGCCACTGTTATCCTCCTGTATTCTACAAATTTCACTAGATGACTGTGGATGTTCTACAAGCACCTAAAGATAGCATTATTTGCTCATCAACTATCTTTAGAGGCCTCATTGCCTTCATCATCCTAAAAATGACTATTTTTCACTAAGATTTCCTATCTTCACCCCTCATTAAAATATCACCCTGTTGTCTCAAAAAGGCTCATTTCAGTTTGTTTCCCTCATTTCACCCCCTCACTTATAATCTCATCCATTTCCCCTTTTCCTCCATAAAAGCCCTTTGATTTCATCATTCTCCCTAAAAAAGGCTTTAAACCATGAAAGACCCCTTTACTTGGTTTTAAGTAACTCTTTTTACCCTATCGAACCCATTTAAATAGCACTAAAAACCTTGTTTTTAGTGCTAAATCTGATTATTTGCAAATAAGGCCTTTTAAGCCCTTTTTTGGCTTAAACCTCATCCCCTTATCTCCATATGCCCCGGGGTCCAACCACCTGCTACCCTTGAAGCTCCCCTCATCCTAAGCTCCTTGTCATTTTCCCCCCACGGGACCATTTCCCCCGCCTTCCCTTAGCCTCATTTCCTTATCCTTCATCCCACGCCATTTTACTTTCCCCCAAAAAGTCATCTCGACCATCGATCCTATAGATCTGACAGTTGTCATGTATCCCGCATCTCCCCCATCCACTCGATCATCCTCCCATTCGTCTACCCATTGGAGAAATCTCCACCGTCAATCATCTCTGATCCGATGATCATCATACCTCCCCACCCTTTTCACCCTGCTCCCAACATTCTCGCTACCTGACAAAAAATATATGTCACCCCTCTGGCCCACTTTCCACTACTCCCACTATCTACCAATCTCCATTCGCCACCTGTATCCCACTACCGCCCTTTACCAACCTATTTCTCCTATTGGGTTTAACCCGCACCATTGATCTGACTCCCTCAGATCTAATGGCCAGCATGCAATATCACGTGGAATTCGGTGCCGATTTTTAACGGCCCTTATCCACGTGAAATAGGTGGTATTGGCTCAGACGCGTGGTGTCCATTCTATGGAATCACGTTCCTTCGCCCTTAAACCGCTTACCGCTAAAAAGCCACACGATAAACCACCTGGTTTCCACAAAACCACCTTGCCTCCTCTTCGTGCCATAATTCAAAACCTCTGTTTCTCCCTGATTCCACCTATGGGACCTCTCCCTTGTTTCTCCCCTTCCTCTGCAAGTCACTCCAAACGCCTCATAAACCCCCTGAAAGCAGTTTTAACCCAAAAAACACGGGTGTTGAGGACGTAAATCCCCTCTGCGGATAGAGGCGATCCCTACTAGCCAAGAACAGGTCTAGAAACAATCATCAAATGCTACAGCGCAAGTTCCTAATTGCGAATAAATAGACCAACGATGGAGGCCTACCTGGAGTCCAGTGCTATGATTCGTAGAAGAGATAGTGTTCCCGTTCCTCAGCTTCGGCAGATCACGATCCCCACGATCTCCGTGAATGGACACCTGCACATGCAAGAAACGACACGAATACAAGCATAAAATCCAGAATACGCAACTATATATCAGTCAGAAAGGATATAACTCATCATCATCATAAGTGAAAAACAGAGTGGAACCATAACCAGTAGTCATTCATTAATAAACAATCGAAAGAGAGTACAACCAATGTTCTGACGCTAAGGTCTCCGTCGGAGGGGTCTCCAGTCGTACACGTCTCGCAAAGCCTTCCAGGGATGGGACAAGCCTCTCTTAGAGTCTCTCGACGATAGTCTCCTTAATTGAGTTTGGCCTTAAGGGAAGAATGAGGGCTCTTGCGGCATTAAGGCTCTTGGGAATTTGAGAACTTGGAGATTCAAGATTTAGGCACTTCAAGACTAGCTTGCAATGGCAATGGGCAAGCTTTTATAGATGGAGGAAGGGGAGTTGGGATCCCTATAATTGTGGGATTGGCCCTATCATCAAGGAAGCTTCCATGAGAGGTGGCAAACCACTTCCTCTCTATGGAAATCCGTAGCCAAACCTCCCAACTCAAGATAGAAATTAGTCCAGGAATTTGTCAGGATGAAACTTCCGCCTTCTTATTTTAAAAAACACTCGTTAAATTGGTTGGCGCGACTGCGACTCTGGGACAGAGCGCTAGTTGGCGCGACCTATTTGTAGGATTTTCCTCATTGGTGTGAGTGATGAACTAGTTACCCGCGCCAATGCAAAAAGGGATGTTTTTATGGTTTTTTGCAAGGAGATGTCTTCAGGGCAATTGAAGCTCATGTTTAGAGGAATGCAATGATAATGGTTTCAAGGCATGACATTGCTCACAGGTCACAGAATGGGCCTTACAATGTGCGGGACGTGGAAAGGTAGGGACGGTGACAAATTACTGTGTAACAGATGCCCCCTAAAGCATGAGGCCCGAGAGAGAGAGAGAAGGGTGAAATGCTTTACGAGAACGTGTCCAACTAAAGCTCCGCTGGCGGAAAAACTGCGTGGAGAAATACAACTGATATCTCAAGTACATGATGTATATGTGGTATGGACGCAACCATCCAAAACAGAGTACACAATAATCCAGATCCAAGGTATGGTCGCAGCCATCCAGTGAGGATCGATAAATAGACTCAGGCATGGTCGCAGCCATCCAGTCATGTGAATAATAATCCACAAAATCGCAGCCTGGATTACAATAGACACAATCCAGGGTCTTGCGCTCCATCTCGACCCGAACAAAGTACAAGTTCAAGCATGCGAATATGTGAGCTGAAGTCGAACATGCAAGAACATCGTCTGATTACCAGCCAATGATGAAAGCTGTTAACAGACGCGAGAGGAACCACCAATAATGACGATGGTCCTCAATGTACTACAGGTACAATCTACGGCATGTGAATCAATGAGCTGGCGTCGAACACCCATAGATTCACTCGATTGGAGGCCAATGATGAAAACCTCATGTCGAATGCGACGAACCTGCCATTGAGGCATGCAGGCTCCAAGGTACCATATAAGAGTCTCTAGATCAGCTTCCTGGGTAATGAGCTGAAGTCGACAGGAAGTGATGTTGATCGAAGGTGGGCCATAATGTTTCCCACATAATCGACACGAGAGAGAGGAACATGATGTTTTTGTTGTGAATCAGGATTATATGAGAATCAGAGGAAGGTTGATATTTGCAGAGGTCAACTTCTCTTGAACATGTAAACGACACGACAGTGGATTTGGCAGTATTTGACATCAACGGACCAGAGGTCATGGTGACAAGGCAATAAGCAGATGAGAGGTCAAAAGGGATTATCCAAACCCACGGAGGCAAAGTGAAGAACGAGATGAGATGTTCCCAACCCGACACGAATGCAGACAAGTGCCATGTTCAAGAGCGACATACTGCCGACACGACAATGATGATGGTTCCATTTTCCCCCCACCATTTCTGGTGAGTACCCCAATTATTTTTTATAACAAGCTTGAAGGGGATAACATATGCTTGTAATATAAGTCCACCCTTCGGGCGAATCCATCCTAGTACATTTAACGAGCCCTAGGAAGGAGGAACTCGAAGAACGTCATTTCGACTGAATCTGATGTCATCAGGGTTTAACGAGTCTGACAAAGGGAGAACTCAGCGTCTTTTCATGTTTAGAGAGTTTGAAAAGACAACAGAAAAGTAAACTCCAAAGTTCCCTTTTCGTAAATAGTTCCTCGGACCCGAAAAGGTAGAAAACAATATCCGAGAAAACCTCCTAGTCGTGATAGGCTAGGGTATTCCTTTTTCGTAAATAATCTATCCCAGCCCGAAAAAGGGGTAAACATATACTAGGTAGATTTCGTTTCGGGCCACTTTAACGAGATCGAAACGACAAGGGCCTCGACAATCTTTTCATGTTTAGAGAGTCAGAAAAGAGCTGAAAGGTGACTCCTCCTAGAGGAACGAGTGGTATAAAGGGTAGCTACTGGTTCCGGTAATGGTGGAACTTCTCAGAACATGATAAAAGTCAAGAGGCTGGCTAACAAGACCACTCATCGTAGCAGTTCCTCAGGAACGGGTAAAAAAACCAAGTGAAGGCATATGATCGGCCACGCAGATAGTGACGATGGAGTGAGAAAACCAAGGCTCATCTGGCAAAACAGGCTAATAAAATGGCAATCACAAGAGGTAAAATGGGAAAGGTTTCATTTTTACACAAGCTTGAAATCAAAAAAATTTGCTTGAATTTGGTATCATTTTTACACAAGCTTGAAACAAAGATAAACTATGCTTGAAACTGGTTTCATTTGCACAACAAACAAGATAAAGCCGCGCGAGCCGGTTCATTTTTACACAAACGAAACGGGCGCTTGTGTGAAAAGTAAGCATGCTGACATGGTGACTCCAATTCAAGGTACATGCCCCAAGCTTCGGTTCTGAAAGGCGGATGGGTGAGATTTGGGTACGAGATCAAGGAACTCGGTACAGTATTTCTGAGAACTTGTCGAACTCGGGTCGGGCTTGGGGAACGTGTTTCATTATTTGTGAGGGTTGAAGCATTAAAAGAACTATCCTCGGGACACCTTGTTTCATGGTTTAGGAGCTTGGCAGAAGACAAAAAAGGAGCTACGCTCAAACAACACAGTTCATTTTTAGAGCTTGACACGGGCAAGAACCATGCTCCCGGCCGGACCGCCATCATAATGAACAAGAAGTCATCGCTTCCAGAGTTCCACTCCAAGAGTTCCACTCCCGATGGAAGGGAAACATCTTGGAAGTCGGGGACCAGTACTGACGCAGTGCAGCACAACACCATCAGCAAATGTGGGCACGGGGTAAGTAGCCACATAGTTGACCTACGGTGGGGCAGATACAATGGGTGGATAAAAACCAGAAAGGGATGATGGCGGGCCAGCTGCCACATCAGGACCAAAGAACGAAAGCTGATCAATGGTCATGATCCGTCCTTCATGTGGAAAACAGACCAAACGAAAGAGGGAGTAGACAAGCACTCCCATGGCATAGGTGTAATCGCACCCCAAAATCAGATTAAAATCCAAGGGGCCTGGAACAACCATCACGTCCATAGGGACGGTTTTACCTCCCAAAGTAACAGGTAACCTTGGAAGGATCCCTAACGATTGACTCGTTCTTCTGTTAAATGCCAATAGATTCTGCGTAACAGGCGCAAGCGGCGGCGAAACGAAAGCTTGCCAGGTAGTTGAGGATAAAATACTAACAGACGCGCCTTGATCTATAATGGTGTTGGGTACAACCATACCAAAAGCCTGTACTGTGATCTCGAAAGGCACATAAGACGGGAGGCGGTATCCTGCAAATCGAATCCAATCAAAGGAAGCGACCAAACTACTCGGAGGGGCTACCCTCGAACCAAGATGGTCTTCCCCTGGTGTTACAGAAGAAGAAGAAGCATCCTCCACGACCTCCATCTAGAAGGTAGGAAGGGAATCCTCCGGGGCCTCCATCACAGGAGGAGGAGGAGCCGCTTCTTGAGGTATGGGGACAGGAGAATCTTTCTCCAAATCCGAGGAATCTGAAGAAACAAGAAGAACCTGGGGGGTGTGAGGTCCACTCTCGACGGAAAATACCTGGTGCACCGTAGACGGGGCCAGGTCAACCGATCCCATGACCAATGGTTGGTCGGGAATGGATTCCTGAATCTGAATTTCCATGGGAGCGGGATCGACCAAGGATGACTCTTGACCAATCATAGGATCAGCTGGTGGAGGACTCAAAGAAAGATGATTATAACCAGCTGGAAGGCACGGTGTAGAACCGGTTAAATTGTCCAAAAATCTCTTGGCTTCATCCATATACAGACAAAGGTGAATGGCACGGTGCCCTTCACACAACTTACAGGGATTGGTAATATTACCCTGCTTTGTAGGAGCCTTACCAGCACTAGCTGAACGCGTGCCCCCAACCTGACTCCCGGAAGCCAAAGGCAATGACGGGCGACCGTTGGACCATGCTTCAAGCACCTTGGGAATGCCAGGGCAGTCTCGAAGAAGATGGTCTCCCGTGCACAACATGCAAGGGAATTTGACTTTCTGTGGAGGGTTGGAAGGTTTATCAAGAGGAGACTTCTTAGGCGCAATAGCCGCAGAGCTAGCCTCTCCTTTATCGGACTTCTTCTTCTTTGTCTTCTTCTTCTTCAGCCTTGGCCACAGTTGCACTCGAATCACGGACTTTCACCGGGAAAAGTAGAGGCCGCGCGAGCGGGCGAAGAGAGGGAGAGAGGTCCACCTTGGAATCAACATGATGTTGTTCGAGCGGAGGAGCAGTTGAGCAGTGGCAGGTTTCGTCGGGACCCACGAGTTGGCAGGCCGAAAGCGAGCCGAAACGCGTTAACCCGGAAGGGGACAACGTTGCCATGTAAGGAGCACCAACATTTCCAAAAAGGAAAAGGACGAGGATTCCCATTGGAGGGGAGTCCTTGGTTGGTGAACTCCAGAAAAGTTTCCATTAGAAACGACCCAAAACAACACCCTAAGGAAACTAACTTTAACCGGGAATATTTCATGGGCAGTTACTTTTTAAAACATTGAAACAAAACTCTGTTGTTTCATCTTTTAAGAGTCGAGAAACAGGCAAAAGGTGACTCTATCACTTTCAGATTGGAAACAAGCGTGAAAGGACAAGCGCTTGATGACCTTTTCAAATTTAAAGAGTCAAAAAAGATCAAAATGACTACTCAGGAATACTAGGCAAAAGGGTGTACCAAATAACCGTGAACTACAATATACACCTTGGTTTCAATAATGAAAGAGAAATCAACCAAGGAATTTTTGTATGTGCAGGCAATCTCCCCGAATGCTGTGTCTGGTGTATCACAGGTATAGGGCGGCAAACTCGGCTTCCTATGGATAAAGGATTGAAACCTAGAGGGGTCTCCCTTTATATACACGACGGTACGGGGAGCACAAGTCCGTACTAGTGTTGTCTAAAGCCAAGAGGCGAATGACAGCTACTAGGTTTTAAGACACCGGAACACGTCTCTAGCCTAGACCTCTAAATGTGTTTCGTTAGATTTCAATGCTTCCTTAGGTAAATTGAATAAATTTTAAGGTTGATCTTCAATTATGTTTCGGTTTCAAGGCCCTAGCGAATGTCATATGACAATCTCCCATATGCAGCTATATGAGAAAAGAAAACTTTTCAATTCGATGAATGCTATCTAGCTAAGGGAAGAGCTTCAAACAATGATGCAACAATCAACAACACTGAAAACGAAACTTTTTCCAAACTAGATGACTTTCACTATCCAAAAGTAATTCCAAACATTCAACGATGCGAATAATGCAATGTAATCTATGCAAAACCCTCTTTTTTTTTCGAAAACTATGCAATTGTAATCTTATGCAAAATTTCCTTTTCTTTTCAAATGATAAGAATGCACTCAATGCATTTTTCGATGAAATGAGAATCTACTTAATGCATGCTTTCAATGAAAGAGAATGCACTCATAGCGATTTTTAGCTTTCAATCATTAAACAATGTGATCTAAGTTCAATGATGGATCTAAAAAAAAAATACTTTTCAATGCAATGTGATCTAATGCATTTTAACGAAAAGAAAACACTTTGAGACGAAAACTAAATAAACACAAATCTCCTTGATGAATGCAAAAGAGATGTAAACAAACACTAAGAATGCAATCGTTGTTTCAAACACTTTGTCACGAAATCCTTCAAAAGGCGACAAGACATATGAGGCCAAACACAACAAGGACTTCCAAAGCGAGAGATCAAAACAAGGCATTCATCCCCTTTTACATCAAAAAATCATGGAAAGAAGACATCCCAAACAATGAGCAATGTAATCTATGCTCATACAAGGTAAATATTGGAAGGGAAAGACACACTGGTGAAGGATTTAGGGAAAAAATCTCAATTTTCACACACCCTGAAATTGGCTCGACTTGTACATTGATAAGTAGCACCAACTAGCGCGACTTGCACATTGACAACTAGCGCCAATGGCCAGTTGGCACAGGTTGCTAACTGACAACAAGCGCCAACGCCTAAAAATGAAAAAACAAAGAATTTCTCCCAACCAAGACCAGACTCACCACTTCCAGCAGAATCTAAAACAAACCCAGAAGAAAAGTACTGACCAAAAGAAACTTCCAAACAAGGGTAACCCTACCACCTACAGGAAATGGTGCGACTATTTGGCTGTAATCCACGCCAAACAGGGGATGGTGCGAGTGATGAACTGGCAACTTGCGCCAATTGGCGCGACTGTCAGGCTAGAAACCGCACCAATCAAGCCAACCATTAAAAGGTGAAAATTTGAAAAAGTAAAGGTCAGATCTGATCCTCTGGGGCTGAACCAAAAGCCAAAACACAAGAAGAGCCAGCCCAAAAGAGCCGATCAAGCAAGGAAAGTCAAGAATCGACCGAAAAGGCAAGACAATACTCCAAGTTGTTCAATCCGTAAACTAAACCGGAGATTGACTGAAGCAGCGTTGATCTACTCCGCTAATGCAGAGAAAAAGTGTTTCGAAGGCTATCTGGTTATACTTCAGGCTCCGTCTATAGTTTACAAATCAAACAACAAGCTGAGTCTCCAGCGGAGCCGCCAAATTGTTAAGGATGTAAATCCCCTCTGCGGATAGAGGCAATCCCTACTAGCCTAGATCTGGTCTAGCAACAATCAAACATGCTACAGTGCAGGTTCATAATTGTAAATAAACCGACTTGCGAGGAAGGCTTACCTGGAATCCAACGCTGTCATCTGTAGAAGAGGTGGTGCTCCCATTCCTTCGCCTTGGCAGATCATAGCCCTCACGATCTCCGTGATCAGACACCTGCACATGCAAGAAACGACACGAATGCAAGCATAAAATCCAGTACATACAACTATATGTCAGTCGAAGAGGACATAACTCATGAACATGATCAAGAACAAGAGTGGAACCATAACCAATAGTCGCTTATCATTAAAGAGTCAAAAGAAGAATACAACCATAGCTTCGACGCAGCACTCTCCTTTAGCGGGTCGTCAGCAAAACATGTCTTGATAAAGCATATCAGGGATGGGACAAGCCTCTCTCTCTGGATACTTGGCAATAGTCTACTTGCTTGGATTTGGCCTTAAGGGAATAAAGAAGGCTCTTGGGAACTTGGAGATTCTGCAACCCTTTGGAACTAGCTATTCAGCCATTCCGCCCTTCAACCCCTTCATCAATGGATGAAGGCTATATTTATAGAGGAGAGGAGGAGGTTGGGATCCCTACAATAGTGGAAGGGAGTCCTTATCCCTTGGGAGGTTCCCCATAAGGTGGAAACAAGAGGTCAAAGGAGGAAGACCGTGGTTATTCAGGCGAAACCACTCCTGATGACTCATCCACGAAGTTGTTGTAATCGAAACTTCGCCTCTTTTTTTAAAAAAAATTCCAAAAGCAGATTGGCGCGGGTGCTTAATAGGGACAGAGCGCCAATTGGCGCGGGCTCAGTGTTAATTTTCCCCCATTGGCGCGAGTACATAACAGGCTACCAGCGCCAAGGCAAAAACAAGTGTTTTTAGGGGTCTGCTCAGGAAATGATCAACAGAAGAAATGTTGTCCTCATGGAAAGGGATGCAATGATGGTATTTTTAAGGCATGACACTACTTATTGGTCACAGAAACGACCCTCCAATGGGCGAGATGGGAATTGCAGGGACGGTGACAAATTACTGTGTAACAACGGGATTTAAATTAATGTTTTGTTTGTATTTGTTGTAGGTTTAACGGTGGCCCGAGCCTAAAATCCATCCCACAGTAAATTAATTGGCGAAATTCTCTGGATGATGATCCAAGGGGCCAGAAACATGAAGAAAAAGTGACCCAGGGTTAGAACAAAAGGATAAATCGATGATTCATTACCATCGATTAAATCAAGGAACCCTCTAATGCACAAAAGAAACCCTACACACAGAAAAATCAAAGAAACAATAAGATCAATGATGAAAGAATGAAGAACAGAAGGTTAAAGGGCTAATCGAAGATCAAATCATAAAACAAATAATTAGCCCTTTAAACAACGATTAAAGATAAAAGTCAAAGCCTTAAAGACAAGGAATAGATGGACAAACAATCATAAAGAAGAATAGAGGATTAAAGATAGTAAGGCAGAATATTAAAGATAAATCTAGGCTAAATGCCTAATACAGAAGATTGATGGATAAAACAGAGGAACATTACCCAAAGCCAACTTCGAATTACTGAGAAAAGGAGCAATTACTTCTCCAAAGACAAAATTTGCCACCTACAACATTGTTTCTTTCGAAAAAGGCATCAAACAGTTATTACTCAGTCAGAGATATTTTGAAGCAGCTCAACAGTTATTACACAAGTTATTACGAAGCCTTAAAAGTCAAATATTTCAGCCTAATTAACATAGAAGTTAATGCAGAAGTTATTATTCAGAGTAACTCTTTTAGATATTTTTGCCTTGGGCCTTGCATGGTCTCAAAGGTAAAAAATAATTAACTCTATAATAAATAACATTTAAACACCCTAGCTTAGCAGCACCTCCTCATTTTGCATATAAATACTGCATATGAGCCTCATTGTAAATGTTGGTTACTTGATGGTTTTTGGACTGATTTCTGCTGCTGAGCTAATTGAGGAATTCTAGGCTGAAATGAAGAAAGCTATGAGTTGCATAGAGCTGTTGTACATGGAGTATTGTAACTAGTTTGATCATCAATAATAAAATCATGTTCACTGGATCCTTGAGCTATATCAATGGTGAAGTTTTCCTAATTGTTACTGTTTCTTCTTATGTTTTCCATTATGTTCATATTTATTTCATAAAGAAGAAAAAGTTTTAGATTAGGATTTGCTGTTTCAACACCCTATTTCTGTATGTTTTCTTTATATTCAAGTTTTCTTCTGCATTGGTTTGATTAGAAGATTCTTAATTTCATTCTAGTTGTATCTAGCTTGTTGTTTTGAGAATGATTCAATAGAGTGAAACCAAGGAAATTATGGTAAGCCCATGTTCCTTTGAGTAAGACTTGATAAATTGTTTTTAGGACCTTTCTTTGAAGTACACTTATTAGAGTCTGAACCAGTGAGGTTTATGGCATGCCCTACCCATTGGACTGTCTTGAAATGTTGCTTTGAAGAGTCTTTGAGAGTTGTCAAAAGCAGATTAGATTATTTCTGTTTGATTTTAGGCCACTCTTACTGTTTATCTTATATGTTTTCTTTGTCTGAAAGTAGTTCTTGAATTACTAGATTTTTGTCTTAAAAATTTTCTTATTAAAGTCTATCCAAAGAGGATTATGGTTTGTCCTTCCCTTTGACTTGCTCCAAACAGTTACTTTGAAAGTATTTTCTTGTTTAAGTAGAGCTAGAATATTCTTGACTGACTATAGCTTTTCTGCCTTCACAACTTCTTATTGTTTCATATCACAAACTAATCTAAAGAATCCACTTGATATAGTTAGCTTGCCCTATGAAAGCCCTTGTAGAGTCGATGAACAATTAAATCATTTTACGACTCCATTTCCCAATGAATTTATGTATTCTCATAGTCTATTTGTTCAACTGAAACATTCTCTCAATCAGTCACACCATTGATCCTTCAATCTATCATTTAATCCAACCAAAACCAAAACAAGTCATTAGAACTTAATAACTAGCCTAATATCTTAAAACGAAGAACACAAAGATATATCAATTAAAATACTTTGTAGAGAGATCCCTCTCTAAATCCAGGAAGGCTAGGTCCTAGGATTCCAAAGCGGTTCTCATGTGGCCCTTGCAGTGTTTGTTCTTTCCAATATTGCAAATCATAGGGAGCCAACATAACCCAAAGAGTAGGATGGATGGACACCCCTTGATACATGGCCGACCTTGGTTGGCAATAGCCGATGCTTACATAGGTTGCCAGACAGGTAGCATGACCATTTCTAGAGGAGATTCCATAAAAATACTATCATTTACTCACCTGCCAAGCCAATTCTACCCACGATAAATATTCATAGACATCCACATACATACTGGGAACAAAATATCTGTTCACCACTGACCGTAGTTGAAGCTATTGAATTTAAGGGTCAAACTGAAGACGATGTAATCAATAACTTCATGAATCGTCCATCTACACCTGAAAGCTTAAAATGACAAATGTTAAAAACAGTTCTTGATGATGAACCACATGGACATCCCTTGGAAGACCTTGATAATCAACACATACCCACAACCGCTATGCGCAACATCATACCCATTGAAATTGAGCCAAGGGAAATTTTAAATATGAATGGCAATCTATATAGTAACCAAAATCAAAGGCTGATAAAGGTTCTACATAAGTATCAAGGAGCATTTGCTTGGGACTGCCCAGACATGAAGGGTGTAGACCCTCAGCTATGCACTCATCACATCTATATTGACAAGGAGGCCCGACCTATTCAACAACCTCAACGAAGGCTAAACCCACATCTGAAAGACATTGTAAAAGACGAATTGTAGAAGCTACTGGATGTAAACTTCATTTATCCTATCTTAAACAACAAATGCGTCTCTCCCCTAGTAGTTGTTCCTAGAAAAATGGGAAATGGAGAATATGTATGGATTACAGAGAACTTAATAAGGAAACATAGAAGGACCACTTCCCCCTTCTTTTATTGACCAAATCCTTGATACATTGGTAGGAAAAGGTTCTTTTCCTTTCTTGACGGGTTCAACGGTTACAATAAAATCCAGATAGCCCCTGAAGACCAGGATTAAAAAAACCTTTACCTGCCCATGGGATACATTTGCCTACAGGGTATTACCATTCGGATAATGAAATTCCCCAACAACTTTCCAAAGAGCCATACTCAACATTTTTTCTGATTTAATAAATGAGGGACTTGAAATTTACATGGACTACTTTACCCCATATGGAGATGACTTCGATCAAGTGCTAGAAACACTACAAAAAGTATTGGAACGATGTATTTCTACCAGATTATGTTTAAGCAATTAAAAATGCCATATGATGATGACCGAAGGAGTAATCCTAGGGGCACTACATCTCTATAGTCGGAATACAGGTAGACCTGAAAAAAAATAGAAGTAATCCTTTTATTGGCCACACCTTGTATGCAAACAAAGGTACATAGTTTTCTTGGATATGCGGGGTACTATCACAGGTTTATAAATAATTTTTTACAAATCGCTGCACCATGGTATGCATTAACTGGAAATGTTGAATTCCATTGGTCTGATAAATGTGACACTACTTTTACATACTTGTAGAAACTGGTCTCAACGAAACCAATTCTACGCGGTCCTAACTGGAATTTGCCTTTTCACATTTCTTCGAATGCATCCGACACAACGATAGGGGAAGTTCTTGGTTAAGAAGAAGACAAAAGGCCCTATGCTATTTATTATATCAGCAAAAATCTTACTCCTACTGAATTAAACTATAAAGTGACTGAGAAAGAGTTCTTGGCTGTCATTTATGCTATCAATAAATTTAGACATTATATAACTGCCTATCAAGTACTCCTGTATACTGATCACTCTGCCACTAGATATCTAGCCAATAAACCAATTACAAATGGGAGAATAACTCATTGGTTGCTAATTTTGTAGGAATTTGATATAACCATTAAATACTGTCCAGGAAAGGAGAACGTGTTTGCAGACTTCCAATTGAGGGTTCCTAAGACAGATGACACACTAGCGGTGGATGATCAGTTTCCCGATGAACATCTATTCGTTGTAGCCACAAAAACACCATGGTACGCAAATGTAGCAAACTACCTGGTAGTAGGAAAGCTGCCCAGACATTTAACATAAAGGAAATGAAAGCTAATTTTTCAACGCAGTGCTAGGTTCTCCTGGATCGGCGGATACCTATTTCATATAGGATCCGATATTCATATACGCAGATGAATCCGGGAAGACAAGATTTATGACATTCTACGGGCCTATCATGATGAACCTTGTGGTGGCCATTTTGCAGATCATAGAACAAGGCACAAATTATTACAATTGGGTTATTATTGTCCCACGATTTTTAAAGATACAAAAAAATATGTCCAAGCCTACGATAGTTGCCAAAGAATGGGTTGGCCGGGCCAAGCTGATGAAATGCCACTATAACCACAATTGGTAGTAGAACCGTTCAAACGATGGGCACTAGACTTCATTGGGCCATTCAACCCGCCATCGAACTAGAAAATATACATACTATTTGCCACAGATTACGTAACAAAGTGTGTAGAAACAGTGGCCTTATCAAGAGCTATGGAAGAGTCCGTGATTAAATTTCTTTTTGATCTATTTATGCGATATGGTTTACCACGGGAAGTGATAAGCGATGGAGGGGCACAGTTTGTGGGTAATAAAATTACAGCCACCCTGAAGAATTATCACATCATCCATAGAGTCACGTCTCCCTACCACCCCCAGGAAAATGGGCAGGTTGAAAGCACCAACAAAGCCCTTGAAGCAATTCTTACCAAGACAGTATCAACACATCGCTAAGACTGGGCTACTAAACTACTAGAGGCCTTGTGGGCTTACCGCACAATGTGGCGAAACACCACTGGATATTCTCCGTATCATCTAGTATTTGGAAGAGAGCCTATTTTTCCTATTGAGTTTGAGATAAAGACTTTAAAGACAACACAAGGGGCAGGGCTGGACTTGATGGAGGCCTAGATTATAAGACTCCAACAAATAAATGAATTAGATGAGATACGGTTATTGGCTCTACAACGCACTACAATCATCCAACAACAACGAGCTAATTGGCATGAAAACCTCATAAAAAAGAAGACATTTAAGAGAGGAGATTGGGTGCTTCTCTATGACTCCATATTCCAAGATTTTCCAGGCAAGTTACAAACAAGGTGGCTTGGCCCATACGAAATTCAGGAAGTACACAACAATGGTACCCTCACCTTGACCACCATAGACGGGTCTGGTTCTACATTTCAAGTCAACGGGCACAAAATGTGCTTCTATCACAAACCTCTTACAAGGGAGTCTTTCTGTCAGCAGGTATGCAATGATCCTACTATCCAAGTTTTAGTAGAAGGGGGTGATAGCCCCACAACTTTAAATACATGAGAGCTTGCTACTTCCTTTTGTAAATATTGTATATAATTTCCCTACAATTTTTAGTTTCTTATTTTTTTGTACATTCTTCATATTCACAATTTTATCCTTTTCCTTCATCACCCCTTGTGTTTTTACTTTTGTTGTTTAAATATTTGAACGACTGCTGTTCAATCCAATTAAACATCTGTTCTTCAATCAGATTGAACAACCGTATTTTTGTGTTTTTACTTTTGTTGTTCAAATCTTTAAACAGTTGTTGTTCAATCCAATTGAACAACTGTTGTTCAATTGGATTTAACAGTCGTGTTTTTGTGTTTTTACTTTTTCTGTTCAAATCCTTCAATGGCTGCTGTTCAATCCAATTGAACATCTATTGTTCAATCGAATTGAACAACCATGTTTTTGTGTTTTTACTTTTGCTGTTCAAATACTTAAACGACTGTTGTTAAATCCAATTGAACAACTATTATTCAATCAGATTGAACAATTGTGTTTTTTCGTTTTTACCTTTGTTGTTCAAATCTTTGAAGGACTGCTGTTCAATCCAATTGAACAACTGTTGTTCAATCGGATTGAACAACCATATTTTTTCATTTTTACTTTTGTTGTTCAAATATTTGAATGACTATTGTTCAATATAATTGAACACTTAATGTTCAATCATATTGAACAACCATGTGATTTTTCATGTTTATTCAATGCTGTTCAATCGAATTGAACAACTGATTTTTTTTCCTCCCCCTCTTTAAGCATGATCCTTCTTTCTTTTTTGATGATCTCTCCTCACCCTGCACCCTATCTGTAAAACACATTTCTGAGTGGGAATGGGCACCTAAAGAGGAGAAAATAAGTAATATTACTAACATGATGATCCTTTGAAACTTTAATGGAAATATCTACCCTGGAAGGTGACATGGTACATCTATGCAATGAAGGGCTAAGACATCTCCTACTCACACATGTTATCACACAATACATAGTCTTATAATGGTATATATTTCTACACTCTCGAGTAGTATTTCCCTTTGACATAAAGTTTTAGGAATAAGGAGTATTAATTGTATTGGCATTATTTTTACTTCTCACACCATCCCCAACTCTTAAGGAGTTAATGAGCCTTCCTTCATGTATAAAGAATAAATATTATGTTTGCATACAATTTTTTTAAGAGAATAGGGGGTCTCATCTCTAGCCAACCTACCATGATCATAAGGGTTTAGCAGGTGACATGCCCACAATGGCCAAAACACTAGGGTAATGACCTTCTCGACAACTCCAACTACTTGAAGGACATGAGGTCTCATCATGAGCCGATCTGATCACTCTGTTACAATCCCAGTGAATGGAACTGTGACTCTCAGGCCACCACACCAGCACAGTGGTCTCTTCATAAAACAAAGCAAAATTCATACTTTTCAAAAAGAAGTATTATGTATATATGAAATTTTTTAAGAGAGAATAGGGGGTCTCATCACGAGCCAACCTACCATGATCATAAGGGTTTAGCAGGTGACATGCCCACAATGGCCAACGCACTAGGGTAATGACCTTCTCGACATCTCCAACTACTTGAAGGAAAGGAGGTCTCATCACGAGACAGCCTGATCACTCTATTACAACTCCAGTGAGTGGCACCTTGACTATCTAGCCACCACACCAGCACAATGATCTCTCCATAAAATTGGCAAAATATCTACTTTTACATAGAGGATTCTGGCTCATTTTTTGGGTTAAAATAGAAACTATGTTGAGGCTATGAACGCTTGCTGCCAGCAATGGCTTTGCTTGTGGTATGAAAGTATTTTCTAACGATAGCCAATTACTCTTATATATACCTTATCTTCTATTTCCATCCATTTCCAAGATAAATCCACTACTCGAATTAGTGACAATACTATTTTACCGCATAAGTAACTATAAATGAACTATGCTTTCATGTTTGAATTACAAGATGATGACACCAATAATTATCTATCACAGTCATGCTTCCGTCACACCATACCATTAAATAAGGACATCCTATCATAATAGTTTCTTTATTGCTTTCTTCCCTTCTACATGTCACTTCCACATGGGATAAACTTATGATAAATTCCAATTCTAACCTTTACACTGCATGTGTTCATAATTTTTGCAATCACTCCTCTTTTCCTGAGCTCCAAGGCCATGGACACCATTCTCGCTTACATACTGTGATTACCAATCTTTGACATTTTCCCCTTTATATTCATGATTTATCAAATCTCTCTGATACTTAAGGATGTGGACACCCGTATTTAGAGAGACGGGGTATAAATATCCATAAGTATTAAGCATGGAAATTCCCTGCACAAATTTCGTTGGTTACGCTGATAAGACCAAAAAGATCATTGCAATTACGATATGAAGTTACCTATATTTACGACAGAAGGCTGCAATCTATTTTTCTCTTGCATGCAATGTTTATTCTAACCAACAGGGCTGAAAATAAACACATAAAAAGGGAGAAATTAGCTCAATATAATGCATCAGTCATGGGAGGAAACTCTCTCTGAAATGAACCTACGACCTTCCCAATCTCAGATGTAGCTCGCATCATTCTTCAGCAAGTTGGTTGGCTGCCATACTTACACAAATTGCAAGGGTTTGACATAGAAATAGCAGTGGAATTCCTGCAGAACCTATAGGAGGGACATACAAGACTCAGAGGAAGGATTATACCAGTCACAGAAGATATCATTGCTGAAGTCTCAGGACTACCAGCAGAGGGAGAAAGATGGACCGAAAAGCACCTCCTTCTACGAGAGGCAATCGTAGCATACCAGGATCTAGGAAAACCATTGGAACGGAAGGAAAAGGGGATCAACCTTGCATCCCTACAAAAACCTTGGCAGGAATTGGCAGCATTCATCTAGAGATTAATCATATGCCATGGATGCCAAGACGTGGTAAAACCTCGAAAACTGAAATTGTTAGCTATTCTTAAACAAAAAATTTTAGTTGATCTGCCTTCTTTCTAGAATTCTGTATTACACGACACTGTTGTTCGAACGAGAAAGGCTAAGAACCCCTAAGTAGTCATCAGCCACCATGGCTTAATCAAGTTAATTATCATTCATGAGCTAGGCAGACAATAGACATCCTCATATAGTTTTGTTAACCCTACTGAACATGTCCCTGAGGAAAACCATGTCGGCATAGAAATCGAGCTCCCTAGAACAAACATAACTATGAGTGCAAGAGGAAAAAATACCTGTGCTTTGACTTTAGAACCAGGAAAGCGAAGACGGTCCGAAAGAATGCAATTAAGGCAAAACACATCAGAATTTCCGAATGAGGTAGGGCCATCTCATACACCACCTTCAAGCCCGCAAAACATACCTTTGTAAGACTATGAAGAAGATATGACTCAAGTCCTAGAGCAAATGCGGGCATCCTGTGAAATGAGAAGCCCATCTGAACAAGCTGAGGAGCAAGAGGAACCATTGAACCAATCTGCCACTGCCAATAGCTTTGGCCACACAGAAATATTATCCCACCAAGATGAATCACAGGCTTTTAGAGCCTTATCTCCTCTCGAGAGTTATTGGGGGAATAGGGAAGAGTAGGCAGAAGGGGTAGCTGAATCTGAAAACTAATCAGGAGACACCATTCCCTTAGAACAAAACGAAAGCATGGAAACAGTCCCTCTAACGCCTGAAGGGAATAATATCTCATCCAGCTGAGACAATAATGAAGAAGTAAACTCCGGAGTTCAGGAAGGAAATATCATCACTGGTAACTCTGGAACTGGCACCACCATTCTTGGAAACGAGGTTGTTGCTCGTCCATCCCCTTCCAAAACCATGACAGAAGAGAATTTAGCTAAAAAGAAGTTAAAGAAAATGAGAAGAACCTACAAAAGGTTAAGGAAAATGATAAAACATTTAAGGAAACAGTTGAAGGAAGCAAGAAAGGCTCGGAAGCCTAAGCAAGAATTTGTCACCACAGAAACCAAAACAGAGTTTGTCACCAATTTGATAGGCACTGTTGACGTTGAGGTACAGACTGACCTAGAAAACACTATTGAGATTGAGGTACAGACTGACCTAGTGGAAACTACTGAAGCCTCTGTGCAGACTAGGCTGGAATTTATAGAAGAAAAGGAAACCCAAATGGAGGAAGCACCTGCCTACGCTCCCTTGGTAGAAAAGGCTGCCAAGCAAAAATTTCATAATGAATTAATTCAAACACAACATGAATTGGCACAATGCAGAAAGGAAGTAGTACTCGCACAAGAACATAAGCCACTATTGAAGAAATTCAAAGACCTTTCTGCAACAAAGGATGAGACATTTTCTCAACTCAAAGAACAGGATCAAGTGGAACAAGCCAAGAAGAAAACCAGTATGGTTTTCTCTCTATACTCTGATGTGCTAAAATGTAGGGCACCAGCCAACAACTATGCCATATTTTTAGTAGAATGGTATCTATTACTGAAGATCAAGGCCATCAGGGTAGGGAAGCCCACGAATTTTAAAACCATAGAGGAATTCTTCCATTGATGCAATGAAAAAAATGAGCAGGTCCAATAACTTTTGTGTGAATTCTACATGCACAACTTCTTCTTAGAGGAGGACATGGACAATAATCCCAACTCCTTTATAGGAGACATTCAGTTCTAGGCTTTCCTCTCTTTTGCTAAGAACTAGACTCGGTGGGATAAATCCTACAACATTTTCCATAAGAGGGTGCATGACCTAGACCTGTGGGTTAGAAGGGAGCCTACTAGACCCCTGCATCTATTCACCCAACATAAGAATTTCATTTATAGAAAGGGAGAAAGGACTAAAATGGGGCCTATCCATAAGGACATTATACAACATGGGTGGGAGTATTTCGAAGACATTCAAGAAGAATATCTGGTAGTAGCCAAGCAGAGGTGGATGGCCTCCAGGAATAATGTGAAAAATAGAGAGCCATTTGGCTACAAAAAATTCAAAGCGGCTACCTCCAGATTCCTTTTATACAGCAATTTGATCTTCAAAATGGGCCCTACATGGATAGGATGCAGGTATAGATTCCCTCTCATATAATACCCCCCTGAGGGTTATGATCATGATTACGAGCTGCTAGAAGGGCACACAAATGCCGCCTTTGAAAATATTAGACATAAACATGGCTTCAGATCATATAAAGAAGAATTCTACCCTGCATATTCTCTGACCCAGTTACACCTCAATCATTTGTTTTCAGAGGACCTGCAAATAGGTAAGCAGGGGAGTATGTTGGGCTGAGAATAAGGTACGTTTTCACCTTACCTTTACCACCAATTGTTATGCACCTTTATGAATTTTTCCTCATCTTAATAGTAAAGGAAAGGAAAATTGATGTAAAATTAGGACAAAATGAACTGATGGTAAAAGGGATGTTTAACAACTGGAAATTGAATTGTTGTATCTTTATTTACAAGGAAACAAAGCAACTGAATCGATGATAACCAAAAGACAACTTACAAAGAAAGACTAACGGGATCATGATGACTCCCATGGGTCGTCGGAAGACGGAAAGGCACCTCCACGTCTGAAAAACTCAAATGATATCCACGAGCAGGAGGATCTCGTATGGAAAAGACCATTACCACTATTGAATTCACATTTAAAAGGCCGAAAACAAACAAGATAGAGAGCAGAATAGAGACTTTCTTCTGTAATAGACGTATCATGACAGAATTGTCCTGTTATATCAATGTATTAACTTTCAGCTTAATAAAGGTTTTTGCTTTTTCTGGATAGTCAATATCTGAGTTTTCCATGGCGGTAGACTTCTGGTGGTTTGGGCCCATCCCTGGGAGTTTCTTCGCCAATATTTGTGCTATACATTCAATTACAAAACTTACATTTCAGTCATCTAATACATTTCGTGAGATATCATTTAAGTAGTTGAATTGTGAACATAAGATGCTCCAGCTTTCTCTTTCAGCAGAATAGTTCGTCATTCATACCTTCTTGCTTATAGTCAATAATTTCATAATTATTTAGATGCTTTCATCATTTCCCTATGCTTTATGTGCGTTTCATTAGTTTTAGCATGGATTTTGTTCAATTCTGTACATAGCTAAAGTTGGATTCTTTCATCATTATTGTAAGGCGTCTAGTAGGTAATTGATCCGGAGAGATGTCATCTATTTAATTTAAAAGAGAATTCCATTGCAAAATTAGATAAACAATTTAGTTCAATTTATTGAAGCTACTGTTCAATTCAGTAGGACTTCTGTTGAATTCATTAGTGTGTTGTTCAATCGTAGGTTCCTCTTTTCTGTGCTTACTTAGAAAGAATAGTTAAAAAACATTTTATAATGCCATTTCACTTTGAATTGATTGAAATTCAAGATAGATATTCTTCCTTATGATAACGTAGAGTAGAAATTCTTTAATATCACTTGCATATACTGTGCTCACACTCTTGAAATAATAATAGTTGCCTTGGGTTTAAAATTTAATGAGAAGCATTGATGTTGCATGTAAGAGTCACCTTTATGAGCCAACAACCGACTTTCAGTTTATTTACGAGCAGGAAAAGACGAAAAATAACTCGACATTTTCATGTGTTTTACGAGAATGAAAAATATCAAAATAATCTCAGGATTTTCATGATTTAATGAGTCTTGAAAATAATAACTGAAATGGACTCAAGATAGGTTTCATTTTTATACAATCTTGAAACAAAGGAAAACTATTCTTGAAAGTAGTTTCATTTTTACACAAGCTTGAAACAATGGAAATTGTGCTTGAGAGTGGTTTCATTTTTACACAAGCTTGAAACAAAGAAAACTATGCTTGAGATAGGTTTGTTTCATTTTTACAAAAGCTTGAGATAGAGAAAAAATTGTGCTTGAGATAGGTTTGTTTTATTTTTACACAAGCTTGAAACAAAGGAAAAATCATGCTTGAGATAACTTTGAATGCCCCCCAAGCCTAACCTACAAGAGCATATGCCCCCCAAGCTTCATTTCATTCACCTAAGTGGACTACTAGGTGGATGGAAAGAAGGTTCATTTACGAGATTAGATGAAAGACTCGACTTGACACTTACGAGATCTAATCAAAGACTCGACTCAATTAGGAGAGGATTTGTTTCATTTTTTAATGAGATTGACACAGAAAAAGAACTATGCTCATTGCCCGATTTATTTTTTAATGAGGTTGACACTATAAAAGGAACTATCCTCAAGGTGACCTGTTTCATTTTTTAACGAGGTTGGCACAAGAAAATATGTATTCTCATTGCCTGATTCATTTTTTAACGAGGTTGACACAAGAAAAGAACCATCCTCATGAAAACTTGTTTTATTTTTTAACGAGGTTGACATAGTAATAGGAACTCTCCTCATAGGAACTTGTTTCATTTTTTAACGAGGTTGATACAGGAAAATAACTCTCCTCATGGGCCTATTTCATTTTTTAACGATGTTGACAAAGTAAAAGAACTATCCTCATAAGGTCCTGTTTCATTTTTTTCAACGAGGTTGACACAGTAAAAGGAACTATCCTCATGGAACCTTATCATGGCTTCCAACTAGAAGAAACACATGTCAAGGGACAAACCTCGATCATGGCTTCCAAGAGGTCTTCATTAGAAGGAAAAACAGTTCTTTGGAAGGAACACATGTCAAGGGACTCAATAGGGATAAGAAAATCGCGTTCAAATAATCCCATAGGGTTTGCCATGTCAATTACCAGATCTAAGTGAAAGGAATTTGGGAAAACAGTGAGAGGCTCACTTGCATTGGTAACTGAAAACATGGGACCGATGTCCACATAATTAACCCGTGGTGGGGTAGATACCACTTCTATATAAGGAAAATTCAGGGATGTCAGATTATTGGTAGTCGAATCCAGAATATCAAATGAAAGCTGGTCAACAGTCACAATGTTTCCATTGTGAGGGAAAGACATCACGTGAGGGGCCTCTGACTACCATAAGATCAATACAGACAATTTTACCTTCCAAGGTAATAGGAAAATTCGGAAGGATCCCTAAAGGTTCACTAATGGTTTTGTTAAAAGCTGACAGATTCAGTGTAACAGGCACAAGCTGAGGGGAACCCAAATCTTGCCAAGTAGTTGAGGATTAAATACAAACAGAAGCACCTTCATATACATTTGTGCGATGCACATTCTTACCGCAAGCCTTCACAATGATTTGGAAAGGGATGGAGGAAGGAAGACGAGGTTCTGTCAGTCTATTCCAATCAAAGGAAAAAAACTCAGTACTTGGAGGGGGTTATGAAGAAACAGGTGAAATGCCCCCTGGCGTAGAAGAATCTAATGTAACAAGAAGAACCTGTGCAGTATGAATTTCACTCTCTTCAGGGAGAGTGGGATGAACCGAATGTGAAATCAAGTCGACCACTTGATCAACTAATGGATCATCAACCTGAGTGATATGAGTTTCACTCTTCAATGGAGGAGCGAGATTGACTGTACTTGGAATTAGATCAATCACTCTGTCAGTTGACGGTAGGTTGGGAGAAAGTTTTACAGTAACCAGTTGGAATTTTTTTCTATGGAACAGTAAGGTTTTCCAACAATTTTGAGGCTTCATCCATGTGAGGGAAAATGTGAGCTTGATGACTCTCTTTGCATAACCTACAAGGAAACCTAACTTTACTCTTTTTCCCAGGAACCTGACTGTCACTAGTTGATGGATCAATAGTAAGTTGATGAGATTTTTCGTACCATACTTCCAAGACCTTAGGAATAATAGGAAAATTGATAAGGAAGTCGTCACCCTTACAAAGTTTGCAAGGTATTTGGGTTTGCGATGCATGTTGGAGGTTTCCTCAACATTACCAACACTTACAACCATGGTTGGTTGGTTGAATTTTTTCTTATCTTGCTTCTTCTTCTTCTTAGCCACCCAGTTACTAGCGTCAAGGATTTTACCAAGTGAAGAAGAAGAAAGGGAGGAAGACATGTTGGCCGAAGAAGGTAAAGGTTCAACATGAGGTAGGTGATGTTGAGATGGTGAAATTTTTTGAGGTGAAGCATCCGGTTGAGGTGGAACAATTTCAGTATTCAAGGCCAAAAAAGTTGAAAATAACCATACCGGTAAACCTATGGTAAATCCAAGTAATGACAATGTAGCCATATAAGGAGGACTGACATTTCCAAAGCAAGGAAAAGTACTAGGATTCTCATTAAGAGGGATTCCTTGGTTGGTAAATTTTGGAACATTTGCCATTAGATTCAAATTCAGTGAATTTTTTTAACAATTTAAAAATATTAACAATTAAAATTCACAATCCACACATAAGGTCTCTAAAAATAAAAAACAAACAAATGAACACACGCTATCAAATCTAGGAGTCAAACCACACACAAACAGTATGTTTCCACAATAAAACCACTAGTTGGTGATGAAATCCAACGTTGCAGAAATTAATGTGGAAAACTAGTGTTTGGAACAGTTACCCTGACAACCTGCTTAATGAAACAGTCTGATGCAATTAACTTCACTATGCCACCTCGAAGTGAAGAGTACCCTCCGGAAAGTCCAAGTGAGTCTAGTCAACGTCAGCTCCAAGTACAGTGGGACCTTGCCTCCACCATCACCTTGGGAAAAATCCTAAATATTATGGCCACTAAGGTCACCAACTGAGACAAACGCACCTGGGGGAACAGTCTATGATCTGATATACACGCAAGGGAAGATTATTGAGCTCAATCCCCATGAAATCTCCTCGACATGGTAAATCCGAGGTTTTCTAACAAGTGACCCCAGGTTCCTCGACAATGGTTAATCCGAGGTTTACCATTTGTATTACGTGCATATCTTCTATCTTTGCCAATGAGATAGGTACGATTACCTCACTGGGTCTAACATGATCTCGTTCTTGACTCTTTTAAGAAGAGCTTCCCAGAGCGCAATTACAACAATTGGAATTTTTCCTTACTGCAAGATACTATTGTTTGTTTACTTGCTTTGGAAAGTTAACTACAACTTATTCCAAAGCACTAGCCTAAGCTAAATTGGTGGAAAGAGCCCTAGAAAATATAAAAATTTCTACATGAAATTTATTAAGCGCAGTGTTATTTGGGCTATTATTACTCAAAAGGTAAATGGATATGAAACCAATGGTGTTATGACCTGACCTGAAACTGAATTCAATAGAGTATGATAATGTAATATTTTCAATTTGATGAATCCTAATTAAAGTAAGGAGAGAGTTTCCATTCACTTCCAACGATGTAAAAATTGATAAATAAGAGAAAATATAACAAATTCTCTAATGCACTAATTTCAACAAGAAAAACTAATTCTAATCAATTCCAATTTTTATTTTTATGTTTTAAAACAAGCATAAAAAACATGTAAATTAAAATAAAATAAACTCACCTAAATCTATGATTGATTTTTCTAGAATGTAAACTATGCAGCTGTAATATATGCACAATTCACTTGAAAACTATGCAAATGTAATCTATGCACATTTTTTGTTCATATTCTGAAAATGAGAATTCTAACTATGCAAATGTGATCTATGGAAGAAAATTCCCAAACACAAGATGATTCCAATTCAGCGAAAGAAAAACAACAAGAGTATTCTCCTTCACTAATGTAATCTAAGGAACCAATCAAGTGTAAGTAAATAAAATTGGGTGAGAATTCCAAAGGTCAAAAATAAAAACACTCAAAGGAAAAAAAAAGCAAAAAGATGCAAAATTTTTAAGAGACTGAGACAAACCTCCAAGTAAGGACCAAAGGAAATAAAATTAAGAATTTCTCAAAAAATAATATTCAAAACACCCAATTAACTTAGCAGAGACTGACGCAAAAGTTGCTGAAAAGAAATTCACACATAAGATTAGAGAGCTAAGATAGACTGGGGCAAACACAAAGAATCATGTGATCTGGCTCCTAAAAAGAGAATACTTATTTTTTCAAAAAATTTCCAAAGGTCCTGTTATCACTGTAATAATTCTTAAAGTTGTGAGATTTGTAGTAAAGAATATTTGAGGTAACCACAAAACTACTTTTGGATAGTTTTAAAGTGGAAAGAAAAATTATTAAGTGGACCCATCCCTTAATAAGTTTAATTAGAACTTAGTTTTAATTAAATTTAACCCCCGCTTAATACATTTCTCAACATTCATCATTATCTCTCTCCATTTATTAAGTTTAATTAAAATTTAGTTTTAAATTAAAATTAACACCCTTACCCCACCTCATATTAATTTCTTCATGCACTGATAATTAAACTCCCTTCATTTTGATATGCCTCGATATTTGTAAAAAATAAATGAATGGTTAAAATCCATATCACACTCTCATCTCATCCAACACTTAACACTCAAAAAGCATGTGAAATGGGCAGTTTATTATTACTGGGTTTTACCAGTTGTCACTCACACATTCTATCGCGCTCCTCCTCAAAATACCACATACTACTTTTTCCTCACACGAAAACCATTAATCGTTTTGGTTTCCAGTCTTATAAATGTTACGGGAATATAAGGTGGATTAATGTCAAGTGAAATATTAGAGATATGACGGTAAGGTAAAATTACATAGCTATAGGCGAAACCATATTGGAAATAAAGAGGAATAAATGAATATGAGGCTAAGGTTGTGAAATATGTTTCAAAAGGTAAAATTAATGTACAGGTGAGCAAAGATAGCATTCAAGAAAAAGCATTTCACAATAGAAAATTAAGTTGAAATCAATTTACAGGCAGGGTGAAATCAATTTACAGGTGTAAAATCATGTTGCAGGTGAAAGTAAAAGAGTAAGGTGAGAATACTCTTCCAACCATACAAATCAACACGTGGTTTTGCAAAACCCCCTATTGGGGTGCCACGAAGAAATGAATGAACGGAGGTTGGTGCTACGTAGAGGCGCACACCTGACCTTCCGTAAGGGTTAATTAATGAAACAATGCAGGCCTATCCTTGGCATGATCGACCATAATGGAAACTAATAAAAATGTAGGAGGCCAACAAAGCATGTTAGAGAAGACTGGGAAAATACGCCGGTTGCGGAGAGGGGTAACACATAAAACACAATTGCAGAGAGGGAATGTTAACGGAAGATAGTTTGAATATCAGGTCGAATAAGTGGAGGATGTTCTACAGCAACGTCGACGTCGGATTAATTGGTATGTAATGGATCTTGTTACCCTGATATTTCAATTCCCTGTTCCTGTTCTAAACAATGAAGGCGAAGTTGCTGGTTGCAATGAAATTTGTGCACTGTTTTGTTCCTCTAATGGGATATCTTACCAGTCTAGTATGGTCTTCTGTTCTTCTGTTTTTAAAGTAATTGAAGGGTTGGTCATTGAGGTTTGCATGCTTCCCCTCATAACTCTTGTCCCGGATATCGAACCCTGCTTTAGAAACCCTTCTATAGAGAATTCTCTATTTTGTTGCCAACTACAATTCCAAGCTAAGGCCGGTATGTATTTCTGCAAAATTTTAAAGCTCAGTATTGTGGTAAAGTCTTATCATCTGAGTTTATATTTACCTTGCTTGTATTGCATGAAAATTCGTTCTATGGGGTCAGAATCCTAGGATACCATCAATGAAAAGCGTCATCAGGTTTATGAGTAGGCTTGCATGTTTAGTAATGACAATTTACAAACCTTCCACCTACCTTCGCAGTATAAATTGAAAGTCTTCCTTCAATGTCAATGTTGGCCCAGTTGTAATCTGTGTTGGCTCAGTCAAGTTTTCCCTTAGTTTCAGTGTTGGCTCAGTTGTTATCTGCGTTACCTAAGTCATAAATGGTGTTTAATAAGAGGCATCTGCTGTAAAGAAAACATGCAATTTCCTTTCTACAAGATGGTCTATGTAGTGAACATTCTTACCATACATACTACTGTTTGCACGGCAATGAATGAGGCTCCACCTGTTAATATCAGTGTAGAGGGTTCCACCAATGCTCACCAGAACTATTTTATTGATTTTACTCTGCCATATACAGGATTATATTACACTTTTACAGGGGGATATTTCTGCCAATCTATCATAGCAAAATGACAACCCGGGAAATGAAAAGGAACAGGAAAAGGAAAGCAGAAACAAACAGTTCAGAATGAGGGTCCAAGCAAGTGGGGAAGGAAAAATAATAAAAAATTTCTGGAAAATATATTCAATCTTTATGAAGCTACAAACCAACTCAAATCCGCAATACCATTTATGGATGGGAAAGAGAGATAAACTATGATGATGAAGACATCAAACAACAGGAGGCAACCTTGGACTTCCTCTGTGACTCGGGGAATACAAGAGGAAGGGTATCTCTATTCCATAAATCTATTAACACTTATTGGAAACTCAAATGTGTCTTAGCAAAGGCCATGAAAAGCATGCAGGAAATAGAAGGAAACCTAGCAATGGTGTCAGAATTATAGCAGATTAAACAGGAAATCCAAGAAATTTCCATGTCTTAGTATCATGCTACGGAAAGAATTGGGAGGATTGAACGTCAACTTCAAGGAATGAAACAAGTAGAGATGTCGGGATCCATTGCAAAATACCCAACTCTAATTGACTCTTCTGATGGGTGATATTTACTTTTAATATTTTTAAATGATTTTTGCGGCAAGTTTTAATAACTATTGTTTAAACTGCAACTTTTATGGACATAGTAAAGTAGTTATAGCGACAAGTAGAAGGAAAAAAAATCCAATACTAGATGGCTTTTAATTCCCTCAGGTGGCAACCAATCCTGGTTTCCTTCGGGCAGGTTGAGGCTACTACATGCATCAATATTTGTATAGAAACCTGCTTTTTGATAAATAGAAAATAGAAAGGCTCTACGCAATTTACAAAAAGAAAAAAAACACACGGTTTTGCAAAACCATCTGAGTATTCTACATGGTAAAAGGAATTTACATATAGATAAAATGAATTTACAGAGGAAGGAGTAATAGAAACAAAACTACACATGGTTTTGTGAATTCAGGGAAAGAGAAAACAAAACCATGGATTGGAAACAACACATGGTTTTGTAAAAAATTAATTATAAATTTCATTTAAAATATTTGGGAAATATTATTCAAATATATATATTATTATATATTTTCCAAAATATTTTGTGACACTAATGGACAATTAAAAAATAGGGCATTCATATGATCAACCATCTATGAGGGAAATGTTAGATTTTTTTAGTCAGAGGATCAACAAGCAGTTGAGTGAATTACTAGAAAAAGGGAGATACATCCAGATCTTCCAATTCATCTACCGGCCAACCACAAATTTGGGTCCACATCCCACCTGCTCCCACTTCCACAGCAACAACATTTGCACAACACATTCCACCAGAACTATTAATCTGCAACAGTTAGAGCTTTGTAATTCATCTATAGTCTAAAAATGTCTTGTTTTTTAGAGACAACATTTATTGTTAATAGTTTGTAAATTTTTTATAAATACTTCTATTTTTGAAGTATTAGAGGTCGATTGTTTGAGATCAAAAATATTAGTGATCTATTGGAGCATTGTAAGATTTTTTCAAAGAATTAGAGCATCAATACTAAGCAGACCATTCATAGGATTCTTGTGGTTTAAATAATGGTGATGCTTTTCTTATGTTAAAGTGTTTCACTGTCATCTCTTCATTGTAATCATCTAAATTCCAATTGAAAAACAGAAACTGTGATGAATAGGATTTAATTTTGAGTACCTTATTCTGGCTGCTTTGCAACATTATGTTTTCTACTGAAGGCCACTCTAAAGAATTCTTAACTGCTCTTTAGTTCTTCCTGATCGACTGAATGCCACAATAAAGAATTCTTAGTTTCTCTTTAGTTCTGTTGAATGTTTTCATTGTTCTGCCATCACCCTCTTATTATTTTTAAAGATCTAGTAAATATTCCTAGCTTTCCCTGAGTTTACTTTGTGAAAAATTGATGCAACCATCCAGTTTACTAGTTGACTCCATTGCCCAATAGATGCTAATTAAATTGAATAAAATCAGTCTTCCAAAACCTAAATCAAAACCCAAAACCCAAGTACAATCATAACTCATATAATATTTTCAAGCAACAAAGATAAATTTTACAAAGAGATCCCTCTCTAGGATTGGAAGGATTGGAAGGGCTAGATTCCCATCCCAAAGTGGTTTGATGTTACATTCTTGTGATTTGTCCTGTAACCTTCAAATTACAGAGTGATAACAGGTCTACAGGTTCTAATGAAGAACAAAGCAGTACCGCACTGTTCTGAACTACAAACTGCGGAGGCTGCCGCACTGTTTTCAGATAAAAGCTATGGAGGCAAGGAAAAGTACAAAAAAAAATATTCAGCTTTTCTTTTCAGGGATTCTTAAAAGTTATCTACCCAAATCAATCTAAGAAAAACAAAAATCAGAAAAATCTCAAAATTCAAACTGAAAAATAAAAAGGAAAACTAAGCTCTATTCCCTAGTAGAGTCGCCATTTTGTTATGCGGATTAATCCCTCTTGCGGACAAGAGCGATCTCCCTAGTATTCTACAAATAGCTAGAAACAAACATCCATTTGTAAATCTTTTTCTCTAGATTATTTGCAATTCAGAATTATTATAAATAAAGAAATAGGACATGCCCCTACCTTGAAATCCAATGTTCGATGTAGTCTTTTATCCAGTCGCTCCAAAGAGGCTTCTCCAGTAAGTATAAGCTGCAATCAAAGACAGAAAAAAGAATTAAAAGCACCTGCAACATATAATAATTAAGAACAACTAATCTAACTTAGTGATCAAGGAGTCTAAGTATTGAATTATTAAAATAAGCACAAGAAAAATTCAATGAAAAAAGGAGATCCATACGTATTATCTTGAATGAAAATAGTAACTTTACAACCTGATGCCTTGATGTCGTACAATTTTCTCCCGGGGTCCTGAAAAGTCATTCCTCCTTTAGTTTGACAAGCCTTCCTCTCTTTGAACCAGCATGGAGTTATGGACATAAGGGTGTGATCATTCTCATTCCAACAACATCTAGTGTAGAGAGTATGCTCTCTTTAGAATTTCTTCGGCAATTACCTTATACAAGCTACCCACCATCTACCCTTCAACCTGAAACTTGAGCTCAATTTATAGGGAAATGGAGGTAGTTTCAGTTCCATGAAGAGGGGGATGGATTCCTCTCATGAAGGGATTTGAGCTCCATGGACCAAGGGATAAGCTCCATGAGTGGAGGGATAAATATCAAACTGATCGCACCTCTATAAGCTTCTAGTTGGGATAATATTCGCCTAGCTAGGCTTATAGAATTTAATTTTTCTTTAATTTTAATTTTTATGGGGGCCTGTAGGTTTTATTAATAGAACATGCAGGAGTTGCCGCATGCTATAGAACAAGTATCCGCGAACCCGCAGGAACAGGGTAGAAAAAGTGCGGAGGTAGACTTCTTAGGGTTTTAATGGGATTTTATCCAATTCTAAGAATTGGTTTAGGAACATTAGGGTTTTTTACTTCTAAGGGAGCATGCTATAGGTGGTGACATACCTATACAAACAATCAAATGTCATGGTGACAAAACAATGTGTAACATGGCATCATTATCATCGATATGGATCAAGGAGATGGGTACATATCATTATGACATTTGCTAGCCACCTGTCCATACATTTCATTCCTCAACTAGAGTTTCGGAACCCATAGAACCTTCGAGTAAGCTGCAGAATCAGTCATTAGCTACAAAATTGATGCAATTTAGTAGCTTATGAAAATATTATGTCAAATAATAAAGAAAAATGAAACTATGAAATAAAAGATGATTAAGTACCTGCTTTTTCCAATAACCTTGTAAATTGATACTCAATTAGAATTATTAAGGTAAAAAAGAAGGAGAATGGAGTGTAAGAAGGTTGTAAAAAAGGGACAATTTTGGTCTTCAACACCCACCAAGGCAGAAGAGGAAGTGCATTAAAATAAAGGCCGAATATCTTTATTTGGTACTAGATAAGGATGTGCTATTAAATGAGATTCATAGTATGGATGAGGCAAAATTTGTGGGTTGATTGACAAGTAGAATAATTTCCATGGAAGTACCGTGAAGGTGGAAAGAGAAAAAAATTCAAACATTTCTTGGATATGCACCAAATTTTTTTATATTAGCCAAGTAGTGGATGACGTGGCTAAAAAAGGCATAAGAGGACACACAATGACTCTTGAGAAACAATGGTTTTTTGGATCTCAAGAATTATACCTGAAACCCTATATTCATGTGAAATTGGAGAAATAGGCATTGATGGCTTTAGGCTCACATTCTAGGATTGTCCCAAATTTTCTAGTTCGAGGATGTATTCAAGGAAAATTTGGAACACTTTGGGTTTTTTTATGAAGCATATTATTCCTTCCAATATTAGGCTATATGGGCATGCCTCAAATTTTAGTTATATGGAATCTCACCAAAGGGCTTCTGGCCTTAAATTCTATTATCTTAAGGACTTTGAAACACCATCAAATTATATAATTTGAGGGGCTTCCGTCACCTTGAAAGAGTAGTTGATGCCATATGCATGGTTATTTAATAAAGGAATTATATGTAGGGAAATATAGCAAGAGATGGATAAGGAAGGATGCATTGTACGTAATTTCTCCTCCTCCCCCACCTCCAAAATATGGTTAGTTTTCTTCTATATAGGAAAGCTCATCGTGTTCATCCTAGCATGAAATGGATTCAAACCCACTCGAGACCTTGAGACCTATCATCCCCCCTCCAAATGATAGTGTGGAACTTGAGCTCCAATATCTATCTTTTAAGGAAGACCAAACCTACAATGGTATGATATCGGTTTCGTAGGCCCCCTTATCTTTCAATTTTGATCTGTTTTCAAACCCTTTTGATACTTTTCATACATCTTCTCCCTGTCCAGTTGATGCCCCTTTGACTAAGCTCCCAAATTTAAACCACATATTCTCCTCTCCACTATTTTACTCTTAATTAAATCCTCTCTTCATACCATCTTCTACCCCTATTGAATATATTTCACTTTTTTCATCCATAGTTCAACTCCCTTACCTAATCCTCTGGCTTGCTCCCCCAAGTATAATTTACAATATTTTTTGCATCCGCCTATTTCACTATCTTATGACTCCTTGGAATTCCTTATACCTAATTCAAGGGAAGTGCTAGTATCTTCCCCATGCATTACTAAAAAATAATCCTGCAAATGTATAAAATCCTCCTTATCCATTACACAAAACTTTACTAATTTTGAAATCAAATCTAGAAAATATAAATTCACTATTAATGCTCTTAGAGAATCTATCCCTGCACCTTCTCCAAAATGAAGCTACTCTCATTGAATTACAGGGGACTAGCCAACCGTTAAAAACAATTGGCTATCAAAAGTTTGGTGGACCTTCACTCCCCCTACATTAAGTTGCTATAAGAATCTATGAGGGAAGCATCAAAGATTATTTTCGCTCTCAAATAGATTCTCCCTTTCTGGTAATTTCTTGATCTGGATGTGACCATCATATCATGGGGCATTATCTCAAGATGGGATATAATATGGGTTTTGTAATAGCCACGGTTACATTTACCACTTATTTTAAATATTGTAAACTAGTTGAGTTAGGGACACAAGTTCCAGGGTTGAGGATAATTTATGCTTGGGATATATTTTGGGGCTTTTTCTTCTACAACCATAGAGGGTATTCTTCTTGAGACAAATGGAAGGTAAGGAGTAGGAGGTTATGTGGCATTAATATTATTGGCCTGCAATATTTGGTATGCATGCATAAAAACCAACAAAGGGATGACTAGGCCAACTAATAAAAAAATATGGAACTTGAGTGGACAAATGGATAAAGGTTGATTGGTCCAGAGGATATGGACTAGGTTGGGGAAACAACCACCAAGGAATATAATTTGGCCAGTGAATAAGAAGAACACGTGGGGGATCATCACGAAACATACATGCAGAAATAAAAGCTCATGTTATCTCACTCTATGGGGGGATTCAACTTGAATTCTTGCACTCATATATTCCAATGATAGCGCAATAGTGTAGAGATTCGAGTAGTTACAATAAAAGAGGGATTTCACTCAGTGGACATAGGTTTAGTTACTTTTCTTCTAGTTTCATTCCCCTGGCTATAATTTGTGTTTATTTTGTTGAAGATAGGGTCATATTTTCAGTGTTCTTCCTAGGTTTGAGTTACTACTAAAAAGGGAATCGAATCCTCCCTTCCTTTGTTGGTTGAATATCTCTTATTTGGATGGAAACATTGTCCTATAGAGGCTGAGTGTTATATTATTTATTGGGGACCCATGTTATATCTGATGGCACAAGTTTGTACTTGAGTTTGAGCTAGCACTGAAGGGGATGAGTAATGTTTGTTGTAATCTTGGAACGATGAGAAGAGAAGCGCTTAGTTGAATGTATACTGTGGTTATTTTGGTTTCCATACACTATTGAAGAAGAGGATTGGTAATTGAAACCATATGGAATACTCCTAACTAGGGTTATTTTGGGTGTTTTCCAAGGAGGAATATTTTAGACTGTTGGTGGAAAATCATCCCGGAGAACTAAGGTTGGAGGTAGTTTCTATCTCTAGAATCCTTGTTCACTTGGTAGATTTTTTTGGTCCCTGGTAAATCTTCTTAAGCCTTGGAAATTTTCTTGAGGGTAAATGGGTTGCAAGAAATACCATAGTGTATATGAATCTAAGATTGGGTGGAGAGTGGTGGTCCTAAACTCAGTTTCCTAGCTTCATTTGAGATAAGTGTCTCTCACATCAATTTGAACAATGAATCTTTTAGCTTCCTTCATTTGAATCAAAATTACGGTGGTTGGTTTACCGTCAAAATAAATCATACTTCAACGAAACATTTCATTGGAAGAATAATGGAAGTAGGAGTCTTTTAGTGTGCACGATCAATAATTAAAATGGTTGGTTTATCACCAAAAGAATAAATAATTTGAAGAAGTAGGTCATCGAAATCCTGAAAAAGGTAGGAGTCACGCTACTGACATCACTGGGTATAGTAGTCCAAATACTAACAAAATAGTTAGCGTCGATAAACCGACGACCACATATTTTTTGCAACAAACTTGTTATATTGTCGATGATTTTCCTTCAATGGTTATAGGTTCCATACCATCACATGACTGAAACTAGCATGACTCATCTTGTATCATAATACCAATGAGGCAAGCTTTCAAAAAATATATATTTTCTTGTACTATGCCTCCTCATACTTGTAAAAAAATGCACATTAATTGAAGTTTTGAGCCTAGTGTTGATGTAGCTTGCAAGAATCCATTTTTCTTTGCCTAGGAAAGTTTATTATGGGCCACAAGAGAGTTCATAATAAGTGAGAATAGTGTTGAGAGAGTATTCATGGTGCTAAAAAGTGAACCCATTTTAAGCGTTTCAAAGTTTGATATTCGCGGTGACTTAAAAGCGTCGCTCAAATTTAACTTGACTTGCACTCCTTCACCCTTAAAAAAAATCAAAGCTTCGTAATGGAGCACACAAGCCAAATTTTCATTTATGTCAATCCATTACCAACTCATAAAAACCAACTGGTGATAGGATTCACATCAACCCAAGCAATTTGGGCATAAGGCGCAAGGGTGGTTGGTGCATAATGAGGGGTTGTGCATCTATGCAGGTTCATTTAGGGGAAGGGGAGGGGTGCCCCTAGCTAATAGGGTTGGAAAAAATAGGCTTAATTTCAACATAATAAATCCATGATAAGAGTTATCTAAGATTGGATTTATAATGAAGCCAAGGCCCAACATTTATCTGAGATCATAATTATTCGTTGGAAGGGAGACTCAGGTAATATGTTACTAAGATAAAGCTCTAGGGTGGTCTCATTGGGCCCTCACTTTGGTGGAGAAAGGTTTGTATTTGGCCTTCCCTTGAGCATTGTTGGGATTATATTTTTCTAATCTCAGACAATGATTTGGACTCCCCCTCCTTGTTGGTCCTATCCATGGCCTTCCAAATTATGCCCTCATTAGGGTGAGGTATGCACAACCATTAATTCTATTGGGTTAGGTGCCAAAAGGAATGTCTGTTTTTTCCCATTCCACAAATCTATGTTATTATGAATGGATTGAATTTCCTTCCCTTCAACAAAAGACCCTCAAGTTCTAGCCAATGTGAATCTCCCTAATATAACAAGATAATATATCTTATTCCTAATATGTGTAATGTTAATTCTTGTAATGAACATATCCCCTAAGATATACCCACTTTCAACGTCTTACTCAGGGTAAACATGAGATGAGGGGCTGCTATGACAAAACTCAACCTCCTAGGTGACCTTAAGGAAATGGAGTCGACAAAAAATACCTTATTGACTTCCCTTAGGTGCCTCAAGACCCTCTAGGAGTAACCCAAATCCTCCAGGCATCCATCCCTTGAGCCAACTTAATGTTTCCCTGAGCTAGAGCCCAAGTCGCTCCCTTTACAAGCCCTCCATGCAACTAGAAACCCCTAGTCGCTCCCATAAGCCTGCCTCCATGTGACTATGGAATTTTCTACTTAGTGTTGTTCCAGCGAATGCAGAATTTAAGGTTATTTTTTAGGCCTGGGGCTAATGCTCTTCCTAGAAATCCATATAATTTTCAGAAATCATAAAATACATTATTACAATGATTATAAACTAACACTAAAACTAATACTAAACCTGACCATCCCCAACTGGGATTGACATTACGTCTGTTGAAAATGCAACAAGATGATGGAGCTTAGTGAAAAGAAGTCACCTTCACTAAGTGGGCCCGCAGGCTATTTTTGGCGCAAAGTCTATTTTTAGACATATGGATCATGGTCTATGAGTTGCAGGGTGCTATTTATGGATGATTGGTTGAGTTGGTAAAAATAGATGGACCTCTATTTTTAGACATTGGGCGGAATCTATTTTTAGACTGCCGGGCTAAAAATAGAACAGTCAAATATTATTAACCCTTAATAATATTTAGACTATAAACATTATCTTATCCTCTTGGAGCACTTCAGGTTGATGCTTGGATGTGGCACATGCAGCTGACAGAAGGAAATACGCTTTTCCTAAGGGTTAGTTGAGCTATTGCATGGTTGACTTCAGTTAGAACTCATGTGGCAGAGTTTGGTGGAGTTGATGAGACAGTTGGTGGAGTTTTGTTCTGTTTAACTTAGTTGAACTAGTTGTATTTAGTCTAACTGATAAATACACTAGTGATGAGTGGTGTGAATTAATTATTAATTAATTCACTAATTATTAACTCAAAAATCAACTAAAGAATACATCAGTTAACTGCAATGCATGGACAGTTCAGTGGAGACCAGTGTTAGAGGTGGGTGAAAGGGTGAGTGTGGCTATCAGTTGTGACTATACTTGTGCATGAGATTTGCACACACATTGATGGAGATTGCCAATGAGGATTGCGCAGTACAAGCTAGGGGATTCAAACTTGGATCTCATTCATTCACATCTTGGATTGCGCAGTAGAGGCAGGCAGACTTGTGGAGAAGATTTGAACTTGTGACTTGTTCTATATCTGAGCTAGTTTGTGTGTAGCATGGGAGATAGTGCTGAGAGCTGTGAGAGCTTTGTGCTATGTATTGTTACATGTTCTCTATCATTATAATATACATATAGTTGGGGGTTTTCAGCTATTGCTTTCCCCATTACATATTGTGTTGATATGTGTGCTTGATTATGTTTTAATGTGCGCATGCGACTGTTTCTATTTCCGCAAATTGATGATCAATTGTAGAAGAGGTTATGTATTATGCATGAAGCTTAAATAGTGTGTAATCAGGATAATCTCGGTGAATAATTTAGCTATTATTCAAATTTCTACAACGTCAAACACTTGATAGATAGAAAACCTACATGTCATGAATGCAAGTATGAGCATAAGGGACTAAAAACTACTATGAGACTTAACAATAATGATCACCACTCCCTCACATTAGTTGTCTTAACATTAATTAGGTATTGCATCCTTTATTATTTTAGTTACAAGTAAAAACATAAAAAGAGCCATGACTAAAACCAGTCATATATCCATGCTTATAACCAACATATAAACATATAAATAACCATAATATAAAAACCATTAAAGCCACATAATAACAAGTAAATTTAACAAGAAAAATAAAGAGAACTTAGATTTCATACATAGTCAATAGAAAAACAGGTTTAGGACTTCCACATACCACTCGACCATAGACATGGTTGAACCAAATATTTCTTTCAGCAAGTCATGCCCATTCTAATAGACATGGTTGAACCAAATATTTCTTTCAGAAAATGGAGGTTTAGGACTTCCACGTACCACTTGACCATAGACATGGTTGAACCAAATATTTCTTTCATCAAGTTACCCCCATTCCAATAGACATGGTTGAACCAAATATTTCTTTAAGGAAACAAAGTCAACAAAAAAGACCTTACTGAATTCCCTCAGGTGCCTCAAGACCCTCTAGGAGTAACCCAAACCCTCCAGGTATCCATCCCTTGATCCGACTTAATGTTTCCATGAGCCAGAGCCCAAGTCACTCCCTTTACAAGCCCTCCATGAAAATGAAACCCCTAGTCGCTCCCATAGGCCTACCTCTATGTGACTATGGAATTTTCTACTCAACATTGTTCTAGTGACTGCAAAATTTAAGGTTAATTTTCAGGAAATAATAATAAGTAATAAACCTTACCATCCCCAACCGGGACTGAAATTACGTCAAACACTTGGTAGATAGGAAACCTACATGTCATGAATGCAAGTCTGAGCATAAGGGACTAAAAACTGCTATGAGACTTAACAAGAATGATCAACACTCTCTTACATTAGTTGTCTTAACATTAATTAGGTCTTGCATCCTTTATTCTTTTAGTTACAAGTAAAAATATGAAAAGAGCCATGACTAAAACCAGTCATATTTCCATGCTTATAACCAAAATATAAACATATAAATAACCATAATATAAAAACCATTAAATCCACATAATAACAATAAAAATAAAGAGAATTTAGATTTCATACATAGGCAAGAGAAAACCAGGTTTAGGACTTCCACATACCACTTGACCATAGACATGGTTGATCCAAATATTTCTTTCGGCAAGTCACCCCCATTCCAATAGACATGGTTGAACCAAATATTTCTTTCAGAAAATGGAGGTTTATGACTTCCATTTACCACTTGACTATATACATGGTTGAACCAAATATTTCTTTAAGCAAATCACCCCCATTCCTATAGACATGGTTGAACCAAATATTTCTTTAAGGAAATGGAGTCGACAAAAAAGACATTACTGACTTTCCTTTGGTGCCTCAAGACCCTCTAGGGGTAACCCAAACCCTCCAAGTATCCATCCCTTGAGCCAAATTAATGTTTCCCTGAGCTAGAGCCCAAGTCGCTCCCTTTACAAGCTCTCCATGAAACTAGAAACCCCTAGTCGCTCCCATAGGCCTGCCTCCATGAGACTATGGAATTTTCTACTCATTGTTGTTCCTACGATTGCAAAATTTAAGGTTATTTTTCAGGAAATAATAACAAATACTAAACTTGACCATCCCCAACAGGGACTGACATTACGTCAAACACTAGGTAGACAGGAAACCTACATGTCATGAATGCAAGTCTGAGCAAAAGGGACTAAAAACTGCTATGAGACTTAACAAGAATGATCACCACTCTCTCACATTAGTTGTCTTAACATTAATTAGGTCTTGCATCCTTTATTATTTTAGTTACAAGTAAAAAAATGAAAAGAGCCATGACTAAAACCAGTCATATATCCATGCTTATAACCAACATATAAACATATAAATAACCATAATATAAAAACCATTAAAGCCACATAATAACAAGTACATTTAATAATAAAAATAAAGAGAACTTAGATTTCATACATAAGTAAGAGAAAACCAGGTTTAGGACTTCCACGTACCACTCGACCATAGACATGGTTGAACCAAATATTTCTTTCAGCATGTCACCCCCATTCCAATAGACATGGTTGAACCAAATATTTCTTTCAAAAAGTCACCCCCATTCCAATAGGCATGGTTGAACCAAATATTTCTTTAAGGAAATGGAGTCGACAAAAAAGGCCTTAATGACTTCCCCTAGGTGTCTCAAGACCCTCTAGGAGTAACCCAAACCCTCCAGGTATCCATCCCTTGAGCCAACTTAATGTTTCCCTGAGCTAGAGCTCAAGTCACTCCATTTAAAAGCCCTCCATGCAACTAGAAACCCCTAGTCGCTCCCATAGGCCCACCTCCATGCGACTATGGAATTTTCTACTCAGTGTTGTTCCAGTGAATGCATAATTTAAGGTTATTTTTCAGGCCTGGTGCTAATGCTCTTCCCAAAAATCCATATAATTTTCATAAATCATAAAGAACATGATTACAATTATTATAAACCAACACTGAAACCAGTACTAAACCTGACCATCCCCAACCAGGACTGAAATTACGTCAAAAAATTGGTAGATAGGAAACCTACATGTCATGAATGAAAGTATGAGCATAAGGGAATAAAAATTTCTATTAGACTTAACAAGAATGATCACCACGCTCTCACATTAGTTTTCTTAACATTAATTAGGTCTTGCATTCTTTATTCTTTCAATTACAAGTAAAAACATGAAAATAGGCATGACTAAAACTACTCATATATCCATGCTATTAACCAACATATAAACATAAAAATAACCATAATATAAAAACCATTAAAGCCACATAATAACAAGTAAATTTAATAATAAAAATAAAGGGAACTTAGATTTCATACATAGGCAAGAGAAAACTAGGTTTAGGACTTCCACGTACCACTCGACCAGAGACATGGTTGAACCAAATATTTCTTTCAGCAAGTCACCCTAGAACCCTCCCACTTGGGGAACGTCTTCCTCGGTGTTAAACCACACCTATATCTCAACAAAACTACTAAAAAGCAAACATACTACCCATGGAGCTTTATAACTTAGCTTGATGTAGTATTTACAATGAATGACTTGTTCAAAATAAAAAACCATCATGACAACATGACAATATAACAACCATACCACTTATTGAAGCATCATAACTTAGTTCATGGAAATATTTAAAATATAAACCATACATAAATATGCACAAATACCAAAACTGCTTTGCCTCAACTAGAAAACAATGAAGGGTACATATCCCGCATCTGATCTGCCATCTCCCATGTAGCTTCTTTGGGCCCATAGTGCTTCCATTGCACTTTAAATTTATCGATGGCTCTATTCCACAACTTGAGTTGTTTCCGCTGCAATATGTACTGAGGTTCCGACTGGAATTATCCTTCTTGCTCCACCTGCAATACAGACCAATGAACAAAATGATCAACATAATTTATATACCTTTTAAGTAATGAAACATGGAAAACATCATGGAATTTCACTGTTGGAGGAAGTGCAAGTTGATAGGCCACTAGTCCAATCCTATCAAGGATCTCAAATGGCCCACAATGTTGTGGTGCCAACTTCACACATGATCCAATATTCAAGGATCTATTCTTGGGATTTATGCGCAAATACACATGCTCTCAACCCTGAAACTCCTTAAATTCCTTGTGTTGGTCTGCATAAATCTTATGCATGTCCTGTGCTACCTTTATATTCTTCCTTATAACCTTCATTTCCTATTCCATTTCTGCAAACATGTCAGGTCCAATACGTACCCTGTTCACTGGATCACTCTAGTTGATGGGAGTATTACAACTCTACCCATACAGTGCCTCGAAATGACTCATACTCAATGACTCATAATAACCATTTTTATATGAAAACTCAACCAATGGAAGGTACTCCTCCCATCTCCTCTGCTAGTGCATCACATACATCCTCAAAATTTCCTCCAAGATCTTGTTGACCCTCTCTATTTGTCCATATGTCTGTGGGTGATAAGTTGTACCGAAGACAAACTCTATCCCCAAACCTGCAAACAACTTCTTCCAAAACTTGGAAGTGAACTTGGAATCCCTTTCAAACACAATATTCTTTGGAACACCATGTAATCTCACAATCTTTCTGATGAAGATTTGTGCCACCTCACTAGCTGAATTTGTAGTCTTACTGGAATAAAGTGAGCCACCTTTCTCAACCTATCGACCACAACCATGATAGAATCATTGTGCCTCGTTATCCTTGGAAGACTTGTAATATGGAAATTACCTCCCATTTCCATTCCAAAATTGAAATAGGTTGTATTAGACCACCTGGATGCTTACATTATGCCTTCACCTGCTGACAATCCAAACATCTAGCGATGAGATCTACCACTTCCTTCCTTATATTTGGCCAATAGTAGAACTTCTTCACCATCGTCAATGTCTTATGATATCTTGGGTGAGTTGAGTATGGCTTGACATGAAACTCCATCAAGTTAAGCTTCTTGAGCTCACTGTCATATGACACATAGATCCTCTCCTTGAATCTTACCAAACCATCTGCAATGAGAATATAGTATGCATCTTGATTACCTATACCTTCACTTTCACTTGTACTTGTACCTGTACTCTTGTGTAACATATTCCTGAGATCCATATACCTGTCATCCTACTATTATTCTTGTAAGATATGATCCTATAATTTTTTTTCATAGGAACTCATAACTGCTATATGATTCACCTGTACTTTCCTGCTGAGAGTATCTGCAACCTTGTTCTCCTTTCCCTTAATCTATCTAATATCTAAGTCATAATCACTAAGGGTGGAAAAACATCTAGCTTTCTTGGCATTCATATTTGGTTGGCCAAATAGATAGCTCAAACCATTTTAAACATTCATCAGTACAAATCTCCCACCAAGAAGATAATGCCTCCACATCTTCAAAGCATGAATAGTATCTGCCAACTTAAATTCATGAGTCATGTAGTTCTGCTCATGCTCATTTAATTTCCTGGACTCATAGCATACTACCTTTCCCTCCTGCATAAGGACTCCACCAAGTCCTATTTTACAAGCATCTGTACACACTACAAACTCATTCAAATATGTGATCTTAAGAACTAGAGCATTGGTCAACAACTTCTTCAGCTCCTTAAAAATAGTGGCACATCATTTTGTCCACTAAAAATTATTACCTTTTCTCTGCAAAGATGTAATAGGATATTAAATTTGTGAGAAGTTCTTGATGAACCTCTTGTAGTAACCTGATAATCCCATAAATGATCTAACTTCCTCCACATTCTTAGGAGATACCCACTCCATGATTTCCTTTATCTTTTCCGGATCTACTGCTATGCCTTCCTTGGAAACAACATGTCCCAAGTAGTGTACCTCTGTCTGAAAGAAATTGCACTTGAGAAGCTTATCATATACCTAATGCTCTCTTAGAAATCTCAACACTACTTCTAAATTCTCAACATGCTCTTCCTTATTCTTATAATAAACCAATATGTCATCAATGAATACAATAATAAACTTGTCCAGATAAGGACACATCAAACTATTTAGCAAACACATAAATGTGGTTGGGGAATTAGTCAAAGAGAATGGAACTAAAAAAAAATCATAATGCCCATACCTAGTCCTAAAGGCACTCTTGTAGATGTCCTCTTCTTTGATGCATACCTGATGGTATCCTGATCTCAAATTGATCTTTGAGAACACTACTACTCACTTCAACTAATCAAACAAATCATCAATCCTTGACAATGGGTACCTATTCTTCATTGTCACCTTGTTCAAATTCATGTAATCAATACAAAACCTAAGAGTACCAACCTTCTTATTTACGAACAACATTGGTGCACCCCAAGGTGATACACTCGGCCTAATGTATCCCTTGTCAATCATTTCCTTCAGTTGCAACTTCAAATCTACTAACTCGTTCGTGCTCATCGTGTAAGGTTCCTTTGATGTTGGTGCTGCCCTTGGTACCAACTCACTATAAAATTCCACTTCCCTGTGAGGAGGTAACTCTAGAATATTTGTTGGGAAAACATCCTAAAACTACTGCAATACATGATACCTCTAGAATATTTCTACATCCTCAACATCCTTACCTGTGTCACTAGAAATATTCACTGCAAAAATCACACAACCTTCTCTGCAATTGTGCTTAGCCTGCATAGCAGTCACCATCCTCATTGATGTAGGATTATTCTTTTCCTGCAGAATTCTATTTTCTCCATTATCATCCAGGCACTCAATGGCCTTGTCATAACAATCCACTTTGGTTCTATGAAGGTACAACAAATCCATACCCAAAATCATGTTATATGAACCCAACGGAAATACATTCAGATGTGTTGATGTAGACATACCATTTAACTCAAATGCACAAGATATTTCCCAATGGTGAACTTTATTCTTAGTACCTGTAGCCAATTGAACCAACCAAGATTTTGCATGCACTTCTTTTCTCAAGCCACACTTATCCACCAGGTCAGGATTATTATAACTATAATTAGATCTACGATCAATAAAAATAGAAATAACTTGATCACAAAGCTTACCGTCCATATCAATGATAGATGGCTAGTGATCCACCTGTCTATTGTACACAACTGCATAAATCTAAGGAATTCTATGACCAACATCCCCAACTATCCGTGCCTCCATATCACTATAGATATGAGGTCTAATACCCTAGAACAATGTACAATCCTTCTTACGATGATCTTTGCCACATATCCAACGCTGTAACGGTGCTCTACCATCACCTCTAATCTGTTTCTCTCCAATATGTGATCCATGTCCCTTCTCAACTGTATTGAAATTCTTGTAAGGAACCACATTTTATTTCTCACCTACATCCTGATTTCTTCCCTACTTTGGGGGCCATATTCCTTTAGCTTTCTAATTTCCTTTCAAGTCACGCTTAGGCTCAACTTTGCGCTTTAACTACTCATAACAATGCTTGAGCTTCTGAATGGATTCTTCTAGCGATCTAGGCTCATCGAACTCAATCTTGTCTCTGTATGCTACTGACATCCCACTGATGAATCTATGAAATTTTTCCTTCTCCTCCTTGAGGTAAGGCACATATCTCAACAGCTCTAGGAACGTGCTAATATACTCATCATTTGTCATGGAACCCATATGCAACTCATAAAACTCCTTAGCTCTAGTATGATAGTACCTCTCCGATAGGTACTTCTTCTTCAAGAGCCTCTCAAGATCATCCTAAGTCAATTCATCCTCCTGAATACCTTTAACATTCTTCACATCCTCCCACCAAATACGTGCTTTCCATTTAAGACAGAAAGTGGCTATCTTGGCTTTCATGTTCTCTCTATAACTATGCAGTATGAAGAATTTCTCCATCCCAAGAAACCATGCCTCTGTATCTTCTAACATCTTCATCTCTCCATTGAATGTAGGAGGCTTGACTTTCTTGAACTCCTCTGGTAAATACTCACCCCTCTTATAAGGATGGTGATGGTGACGACTATGATGTTGTCTCCTGGAACAGAAACTAGAATGATGCCCATACATACCAATCCTCCTATCAGGTGTGTCCAATGATATGTCACCTCTAACTGTGTCCCCTCTATCCAACCTGTATTTGGACCGAGACCTACTACCATAGGATCCATTAGTATTTTTCTCCTTCTCTTGATTGATCCTCATTTGTCCCAATTCTTACAACTTTTACAAGCTCTAAAGAATCATTGCATTGACCTCTATCTGCTTTTTTTGAGCCCTTGCAATTCTTTCCTAATCGTCAACCAACCTATCATTATATTCCTTAAAAATTATGATATATACCCTAAAGATCCTCAATGTATCTTCTACACCAGGAGGATTCTCATCACCCTTCTGCCCAAATGATCTGTAGAGAGAGTCACGGGAACTATACTCTACCATTTTGCTTGTCATCCTTGATTCTATTCTTCCTGCAAGTATATCATGACAGATAAACTAAATAGATACCAAAATCAAATCCATACCTCATTGATGTTCAGGGGAGGCTTATCTCATCTACAAGATCAAGAAATATTAGCATGTACATGTATAGTCATAAACATATCCATATAATAACATATCAATGTACACCATCATGCATGACCATACCAATGGTATACCCTAACCCCATGCATGAAAATCATGACCTTGAAAACATCATAATTTTCCCAAAGAGAGCACAACCCGCTCTAAGACCACCAGTAACGAACCTCTCCCCTCACATCTACCCACTTTCGCCGGCCTACCCAAGGTAAACATGATATGAGGGGTTGATATGACAAGACTTGACTTCCTAGGTGACCTTAAGGAAATGGATTCGATAAAACATACTTTACCGACTTCCCTTATGTGCCTCAAAACCTTCCAGGAGTAACCCAACACCTCCAGGTGTCTATCCCCTGGGGCACGTTAACTTTTCCCTAAGCTATAGCCCTAATAACTCCCTTTCCAAGCCCTCCATGCGAGTGGAAAGCCCCAATCACTCCCATAGGCATGTCTCCATGCAACTATGGACTTTTCTGCTCATTGTTATGCTAGTGACTGTGGAATTTAAGGATAGTTTTCAGGGTAGTGACTAAGCCTCTGCCCAGGCATCCATATAAATTTTAGACCTCATAAAATACATGGATACATGATTATAAACCAAAACTGAAGCCAATACTAGACTTGACCATCCCCAACTGGGATTGACATTCCGTCAAACACTTGGTATATTGGAAACCTACAGGTCATGAATGCAAGTCTGAGCATAAGGGAATGAAAAATCCTATGAGACTTAACAAGAAGGATCAAAACCCTCTCCCATTATTTTTCTTAACATTAATTAGGTCTTGCATCCATTATTATTCCAGTTACAAGTAAAAACATGAAAAGGGACATGACTAAAACTAGTCATATATCCATGCTTATAAACAACATACAAACATATAAATAACCATAATATAACAACCATTAAAGCCACATAATAAAAATTACATTTGCCAATGAAAATCAAGAGAACTTAGCTTTCATTAAACATAGGCAAGAGCCAACCAATTTTGAGACTTCCACGTACCACCCAACCATAGACAGGTTGGACCAAATCTTTCTTTCAACCAGTCATCCCTATGCCATATTACAAGCATGAATGTGGGATCTAATAGGATAAACTAATCCAAAAAAACCAAGGGAATCTATAGGCTAAAACACCTCCACCCTCACCATACCACAATCTCACCTAAACCGGCCCTGAGATCACAAAACCAAACCGAGCTTGGAATGCCTCCAAATTCCTTCACCATCCTTGAGGAATTTTCTTGTCTCCACCCTAAGGATTTACCGTGTATACTTCCATTACCAGTCAAGGGATTCCTAGGGCTTTGGGAATTTTCCTGAGACCACCTCTACCCAAAATTTTGAAACCTTTTGGCAATTCCAAAGCTCAAAACTGAGAACAATCCCATCACACCATGACTATCTAGAAATGGCAAGGCAAGGCTGAAAACCACAATAAAAAACCTGGAAAAAACATGCCACCGACATCAAAAGAACCAAATACGTCCAACATGCACATACCATGCATGTCAAAACTAGCTAGGAAATCATACATGCAATTTTTTACCTCCAAGTATTCTTGTTGAAGCTTGCTTGTTCCAACCTTTCATTGCTCGATATTTTATTTCCTTTCCTTGTCCTTCCTTTTCTTCCTTGATCTCTTTCTCCTCTTGGTGCTCTTCTCCTCTCTGGGACTAATTATGAAAGTGAATTTACCAAAGCTTTCCAACAGATGCTCTGAGGTATTTTTATTGATGAGGCCTCTAATTTCTTCATTTTTCCATTAGTTTCCTTCATTTTCCTCCTCACATGCAACCTGTGAATTTTCACCTTCCTTTTATCCTAATTTCCTTTATTTTCATAAATAAATGTGCCAAAACTAATTTTTTCCTTTTCAAAGCCTTAGCCATAGCCTTTGCCAAAATCCCCTTAGCCATAAACACATCAAGTGATGCCCACTAGGATATATTTCCCAACATTCAACTTGGAATAAGTTTCCCCTAACCGTGGTCTACTTTTTTCTTTTATTAACCTTTATTACATGAAATTTTAGCCTAGGTATGTTGCAATTCTCCTCTATTCCTATGGTATCCATAGGAATATAAAATCTTACACTACAATATTTGACATTTACAAACACTAGCTGCAGGATCTACACTTTGAAAGTAGAATCTATTTGTTAGATGGTTTAACCTAGAAGAAGGAGTATTTAATCTAAGATCAACAACCCCTCTTATGACACTTTCTTAAGGAAAATCAGAAAGTTTCTTTCTTAAGGCTACTAGCTATACCTTTACTAGTTTTTTTTATCAATAGGCTATGGTTCTTGACCCAGTACTAGTACTGGTGTTGCTCTTGCATCTTCATCTACTACTATGGGTACTGCTCATGCAACTTGAAAACCAAGACTTGAACCATGACCCTTCCTCCGTTCCCCGCATGGTTAAGCCATGACACTTCCTCCTTAGAACCTCACTCCACATAGTCCAAACCTTGATTAAAGGGTAAATATTTCTTCATGAGGTGTGTGGCAGTGCATGTGAGCCATTGCTTCATGAGGCCCTTCATGTAATTTATGAAGGAATAGAAAAGGTTTCAGTGTCACACTTCAATTTCATGCATGGTTTCTAGAGTTCAATGGTTCCATTTTTATTCTTGGGCCTACATCATTTCCTTTTACATAAAGCTACATTCAAATTGGTTGTAATGCTAGATCGATCAAGCTTCATGCCATGAAGTACGCCAATGTTCATGTCACCCCTCTCGACCTATTTAACTTATTTTAAGGCATTTAAGCTCCCCCACAACCAACAAGTAGGGTCTATTATATATTTTTAATAATATACTAAATGGATCCTCTTTACACTAACTAAGAAATATTGCACTAACTCTTTCTAAGGGAGGTATCGAACAAGGCAGTAACTGGTTGGTCTTGCTTTCCTCCTGGGCATCTAGGATGTGAAGGATCTTAGCTGAGTATGCTTGGATTGAGGCCAATGTGATGATGTTCCTTCTATTTTGATCACAAACAAAGAATCTTTGGGAAGCGTAGGCCCTAGGAAACCTGCCACTTGGATCATTGAAATATCATTTATCAAATTTTCTTGGATTGTGATTGTCAAAAAAGAGGTTATATAACTACAACACTAATTTCTCCCAACATATGTATGAGTGGATCTATATAATTTCTCCATATCCTCTTTACCCATATTAAAAACTCTTATGCTAATATTTAATTCTTACAAAAGTTATTTTGACATATATATATTATTGTGGATATATATATATATATATATATATATATATATATATGTTTGAGTAATTATAGTAAGGATTATAGACTAACATAAGAGTTTTTAATATGGGAAAAAAAGGATGTGATGAAATAAGATAGATCCATGCATACATTTATTGGGAGAAATGAGTGTATGCTTGGACATAACAAAAGAGATAAATGTAGGTGGTGTTCCTCACACTTTACATAAAAGAAACAATCCAAACTGGTGTTGTAGCATATGGTTCCTCTGAGCACAAACATGGGGTCTCTCAAACTGTATTTTATAAAGGTGAACACACAACAAAAATTACCAACAACCCAAATAAATTCCAATTAGGTTGTGGATACCAACTAACGGTTCAATTATATAAGCAATCAAGCTATAGGTAAAACCAATTATCCAATTAGATGAGTAAATGAGTTATAGATACCCTATATGAACTTTGTAGGTATTTAAAAAAGAACACCAACAATAAATTGTACCCAGTAGTCATGCAAATTGTTAACATAGCTCGCAATAAAATAAATCATAGTGTTACAAGAGTTTATTAGATATAAAATTCATGGGTTCTAAATTAATTAACACCATAACTAAAAAAAAGGAACAAGAACCACATTCACCCAATGATCACACACCATATACACAAACATTACCTTGGAGCAAACCCAAAAGAGAAACTCTAGCATTGAACATCTATTATTAGTGTTTACTTTTCAGCAATTGTAGAATTACAATGGTGTTTTGGTTCTTTGGAGAAAGAGAGATTATAATCTATGGATTTTTATGTGTCCCCTGTAATATCCCAAAATGGAATAATGCATTGATACACAAACGCAATATTTGTAACACATAAAATGTACATGTAAGTTTATGATCAACACAGATATAGATAGAATAGTCGAGCCATTTTATTCATAGGAGATGATTTAGTTACAATAGTGTACAAAAATGAAGGTATTCTAGCCAAAGAGATGGCCTAGAATGACCTTGCAAACCTGATACAACTAGCACTGCGTAACTGGAGAGCTACAGGAAGCAATTACTGCGTTGTCCCTTCAACAGATGATGTACATATTGTTAGGAATATGTAATTTTAGCAGATTGGTGAGACTAAAACTGCAGAGACAACACTTGAACCACTTTGGGATTCTAGGATCTAGCCCTCCTGAATCCAGAGAGGGATCTCTCTATAAGTGCAAAGATTGATTTATCTTTAAGGCTTGAAATTTGATATTAGGCTAGTTATGAAGAATGAGGTTTTTGTTTGTTTTGGTTGGGAAAAGATATGTGAAGGTGAAGGAAGTATTAATGAAGGGTGAAGGTGAATGCAAGTGAAAAATGATTCAGCTAAGAAGATAGGCAAGAAATAGATTCAATCCATTGGGCTATGGAATCACAGCAGGATTTAATTGAAACAACAAGGTTCAAGAGTGGTCCATGGGGCAAGTCATCTATGTCTAACGATCTCTTTAAAGTTGATTTTATGGAATGAAATGAGACAATAAGAAGGGGAATTTAAAAAAATGAAGAACAAAGAGCAGCCTAAGATCAATTAAGTACTTTGAAACTATCCTGCTTTTGGCATACACTTAAGAAAGACATAAAAGTAATCTAAGATCAGGTAAGTACTTTGAAACTAGCCTACTTTTGATGCACTTTCAATAGAAAACATTTAAAACACAAAAAATAATAGCTTAAGATCAAGTAAGGACTTTGAAACTATCCTGCTTTCAGCATATTGTAAGGGAAAATTTTCAAAGCAACTGTTGGAGAAGAAACTAGAGGACAAGGCTCACCATAGACTTCCCTAGCTCTGCTTTACTTAGTAAACTTTCAAGACAAACAAATAAGATAAAAAATAATAGTCTAAGATTAGGTAAGGAATTTGAACCAAGCCTGCTTTCAACGTACTCTTAGGGAAACTTTCAGACAACCTTTGGAGATAAAACTAGAGGATAGGGCCCACCATAGACTTCCCTAGTATAACTTTACTTGGCAGAATCTGAAAATAACATTCAAGAACAATGTTTAGTTTAGACAGTAGGACGAGGGAACTGTTACACTGAAAATTGTCATCCTGACATTCTGCTGTGTGTATGAGCTCATTATTACTCATACTTCTCCCTTTTGCAATTCTAACATATCAGTTCCTCATGTCAAGCCTTGAAAATCAGAAAAAATTCCTAAAAAGTCTCCTAAACTTTGGTGTCGCACTTTCTGGCTATCTTTCCTGCGGTCGCGCACCCAATGTTCAACTTTCCTGCGTTCCTGAATGCACTTTATCTTTGTTATAGGTGCGGACCACTGTAAGATTAAAAAGGCGCAAGTAAATCCTAAAAAGCTCAATAAAAGTGAATTCTGGAAGCTTCTAGAATGGATTTTGCGGTGGCAGAACCGCTCTTGTGAGGTGCATGAATCCCTTACATTATGGAGCTAACCCCTTGATGTGAGGAGCTTATCCCTTTGAAGGAGGATTCTATCCCTTCATACTTGGAACAGAAAACCTTCTCTTTTCGACTATAAAAAAAGGCATTGGGTAGCCTCAAAGGGAGTTCAAGCTTTTAGAATATTTGAAGTTAAGTGCTGTTGAGATTTAGACTCAGTTAACTAAGAATTTTGTGAGGAGAGACTGCATACCTCTATTTGTCTTGGTTGGAAGGGTGCAGAGCTTATCAAAGTAAAGGAGACTCCTACTTCGGACCCCGAAAAGTCCTGTGCAACATCAAGGCTCAGGTTGTAAGGGTTTTCTTTTTTTGAAATTAATACAAATATACTCATTTTTCTCAATAAGATTTCAATCAATGGTTTATTTCATAGATTCCTTGATCACTATGATAAGCATGGTTTATGATGATTTCTATACAGGTGCTATGTAATATTTTGCTTGTTTGTGACTGCAGGTTTACGAGGAAAACTCCTTCAAGCGCGCGAGGGAAATTGACAACTTCAAACAAGCACTGGACAAACGGTAAGTCCTTAACACCTCTATAGAGCTTTTTTTAAACCTTACATGCTTAGAGAAAGATTAGTATGTTTGGTTGTTTGTTGCTAGATACTTTTAGTACTAGGGAGATCAATCTTTTTCACAAGATGGATTAATCCTCCAACAAATTGGTGACCATACTGGATCGTTACAATAGATCAGTTAACTTATTTTTCTTCCGACCCAGCCTCTACAGAAACAATCCAGCATGTTGGTAAAGCGACTATCTCGTACAAGGATGTTGGAGTAGGTTTGATTAAAGATTCTGGTTTGTTAGGAACTTTTTCCATTCTTCCTCCTAACGTATCGCCTTCTGTTGCAACTATTCATATGATTTCGTCAAACTTTGTTATGTTTGATGATCCTTGGATCGTACCTTCCGAATCCGAGTTAAATTCAATTGATGGCATGATGCCTTTGAGTCCATTTGAACTTGCATATCAGGCTGTACAGTCATTTTCCGACCCCTCTTCAGCTGAAATTGATCCAGTGAATGGGATCCATGAGGAATCACTTTCTATATCTAGCTCAGCCACAACGGCATTCCCTGAACCTGTTCATTCTGATGAGCAGATTCGTGAATTATTGTCTGTTGACGATTTACCATGGGAATATCTACATCATCGATCTTCGTTTTTACCTGAACTAGATCATTTTGAAGATGATTTCGCTTCAATTTTTACTGCTGAGTATGTCAAAGAACCGCAGAATCCATTGAAAAATCCCGATTTTGAGTTAAATTTGGAAAATATTTCTCGAACGATTCCAATTGACATTTCAGTAAAACCTGGAATAATTAAAAACATTCATATAGGTGCTTCTTGTACTAAAGAAGAAATTAAAACTTTTAAAGCCCTATTTCAAGAATTCCATGATGTGTTTTCCTGGTCTTATGAAGAAATGCCAGGAATTGATCCGTCAATTGTCATACATGAAATCAATACTTACCCGGATGCCGAACCTATCCGTCAACGTCTACGTCAAATGCATCCTAGAAAAGCTGCTGCTATCAAAGCAGAGGTTGAAAAATTACTTCGTGTAGGTTTTATTTATCCGATTCCCTTAACGGATTGGGTATCTAAAATTGTTCCTGTGACTAAAAAACAAGGAACGATACGAGTATGTATCGATTATAGGGATATTAATCGAGCTTGTTCTAAAGACAATTATCCAACTCCCTATATCGATCAAATAATCGATGATTGTGCCGGCAGTGAAATGTTTTCCTTTATGGATGGCTTTTCAGGGTATAATTAAATAAACATACTCCCTGCTGATCAGCCAAAAACAACTTTTATTTGTCCGTGGGGGACATTTTCTTACTGCAAACTACCCTTTGGATTGAAGAACGCTGGAGAAACTTTTCAAAGGGAAATGTCTTATGAGTTTCATGACATTAAGCACATTGTGCAACCGTATCTTGATGATTTACCTGCTCATTCATCACGCAGGGCTGACCATCTTACACATTTACGTGCTATCTTTATGAGATGTCAGCATTATCGGATTCGGCTGAATCCACACAAATGTGTTTTTTGTGTTGAGTCGGGTCGTTTACTGGGATTTGTTGTCTCGAAAGCAGGTATTCGCGTCGATCCATCGAAGGTCGAAGCTATTGTCAAATTGCCTCCTCCTTTGACTTTACGCCAACTCCAAAGTTTGCAGGGGAAGGCAAACTTTTTACGTCGATTTATTCCTGACTACGCCGAGCTTACAAAAGGTTTTACCCGGTTGCTAAAACAGAGCATTCCATTCTTTTGGGATGAGATCGCTAATCGATCTTTTGATGCACTTAAACACGCATTGACCCATGCACTGTTATTGCATCCTCCCAACTACAACCAGGATTACATTTTATATCTTGCCGCTTCTCATTCCACCATTGGGATGGTGTTAGTTCAGGAAGACGAATCGCACACTGAACATGTGATTTACTATCTTAGTCAAAATCTGCATCTGACTGAGATTAAGTATACTCATGTGGAGAAATTGACTTTGGCAGCTGTTCAAGCTGTCCAACGATTTCGACATTACATATTGTTACGCAAAACTACGGTAATTTTTGATTGCAACCCTATGATGTACATTTTAACTAAACAATTGCTAGGGGGCAAGTATTCCAAATGGATAGTCATCCTACAGGAATTCGACTTGGAATTTGAAAAATCCAAGGCGAATAAATCCTTAGTCTTTGCAGAACTAATGTGTGATTTCCCCTCTACTGATATTGAAATTGTGGCAGAGCAACCCATTGCGGACGAATCTCTGTTTTTTATCAGTACTCTTGATCCATGGTATGGAGATATTATTGTTTATCTCTAAACCCAATCTTTTCGGCCTGAAATCTCGCGGTCTCAACGACGGAAGATACGTTTCCAATCCCAACAGTATAATGTTATTGGTGATACACTTTATCGTCGTGGAGCGGATTCTATTTTCCGACGCTGTCTTATTCATGAAGAAGCTGAAAAGGTTTTAAATGACTGCCATTCTGGAGCATGTGGCGGTCATATGTCTGGGTATGCCACAGCCCAAAAGATATTGCGCGCTGGTTATTTCTGGCCGTCGTTATTCAAATATTGTATGTATGCAGTCCGAAAATGCCACAATTGTCAACTTTTTGATCGTAAGATGCGCGCGCCTCCCGCTCCTCTTCATCCCATAATTGCTGTTGGTCCTTTCGCAAAATGGGGTATCGATTTTATTACATGTAACCCTCACTCGGCCGGGGGGCATGCATAGATTATCTTAGCAGTAGATTATTTTACTAAGTGGGCCGAGGCGATGCCTACATTTTCGGTTGACGGGAAGATTGCTGCAACTTTCGTATTTAATCACATAATTTCTAGGTTCAGTGTTCCTCAAGCCATTATTACTGATCATGGAAGCCATTTTCGGAATGTCATGATGACTGAACTGACAGAACAGCTTGGCTTGCGCCACGATAGTTCCACTCCATATTATCCGCAAGCCAATGGTCTGGTCAAAGCCATAAATAAATTTTTAGTCACCATGATTAGACGAATTATTGGTATTCACAAGACGAATTGGCATTCCATGTTATTTTCAGCACTTTGGGCATATCGAACCTCAGTCAAAACGTCAACTGGTTTCACTCCCTTTCAACTCGTTTACGGTTTGGAAGCTATGTTGTCGATTGAATGCGAAATTCCATCTTTGAAATTAGCCATAGAGTTACTCCCAGCTACGTCTGAAGAGGAGAAACGTTTTTTGTACTTGGCTCAATTGGATGAGAATCGGAGAAACACTGCAATAGAAAACGAGGCTCATGTCAAAAGAGCAAAAGCTCAGTATGATAGAAGTGTTACCCCTTGAAATTTTTCAGAAGGAGACCTAGTCTTAGTTTACGATCAAGGAAATGATAAGCTAGGGGCTGGGAAATTCGTGCCCAGGTGGCATGGTCCTTTCATTGTTAAGCGAAAGCTGGCAAAAGGGGCCTATGAGCTGATAGATTTTGATGGTATCCCTTTAGATAAGCCCAGAAATGGGTTATATCTAAAGCGATATTATGCTTAAACCTGGTGTGGAGATCTTTTATTTTTTAGGTTAGATTTCTTTACTACTAGTGTGTCTTAGATTAGAAAGGTGTGCCTAGTTTAGAAGTGTGTTTTATCACTATTCCTACTTATCTGAGTTTTACTCTTGATATTGCAGATGTCGACGTCTCTTCAAACCTACATTGGTTTTGCTGATGGTGCTTTCGTAGTACACGGAACATTTCTTCCACAGCTTGGGTTATCTATTCACCCTCTGACAAGTTAGTTTCCATGCATGGGGTAAGCCTTGGTCAAACAACGAATAACATTGCCGAGTATAGTGCAGTGATTGAGTTATTATTTGAGTCCATATCATTTGGGATTCGGAGTTTGATTGTGAGGTTGGATTCTGAACTTGTTGTATTACAGCTTAACAGGGTTTATGCCATTAGAAATCCAGTGTTGTTACGGTTATTTTTAAGAGTTCATCTCTTGGAACGTGAATTTGACTAAATTGAATATCAACATATTCCAAGACATTTAAATACATTAGCAGATGCAGTTGCTTCTAGTATGATAAATCGACATTTGCAGTGATCAAAACAGTAAAACAAAAAACATTCATAAAATGTATGCAGATAGCCGGTAAATAATGATATATATCATAGGATAGAAGTGTTTTCAAAAAATATACATCGTCTTCGATCATAGGTTGGAAACACCTTATGATCGGCAAATGATAGCACAAAAATTCAAAAATATGAGTCTACATCACGATCATCCCATCACTGATGGTGATCACGATAAGAAACCACTGCCCAAGACACCTTGCACAGGAACCTCCTAAAAGGTCCTGGAACACCAATCACATATCTCTGCAATCTGAGTGGAATGTCATCTATGTCTGTCTCCGGAATATCTAGAGTCAAACGCTCTAGATGATACTCTAAATCAGTCAAGACTTTTGCTGATTGGCCTGCTGGAGCTGGTGCGGCTGCAACTGGTTGTCTTCTTTCATAAGGTTGGAGATGGGCTGGTCGCCGTGGGCCCACATCTGTATTAAAAAAAAAAATTGTTATTATTTGACAAGACGATCAAAAATAAAAAATTTAGAAATTAGAAACTGTTGAAGAAAGATTTTTACCTGAATCATCCCACTGTTCCCCTACTGGGAGAGTCATCTCTCGGTCGTCGCGGAAATCTATCCCGGCATACAGAAAGTCCTCTATGACAAAAAGTTGGCGATCTAGCCAACGAAAATATGAAGAAGGAAATCGAACAATCTCAGCGCCCTCAATACCGTGACGAGCCATCAGTGCGGACCAACGAACCATCCTAGGTTATCTAAGTTGACCGGCATCAACAGGGATACTTTGTGGAGCTAGCATCGGAATCCTCTCTAAAGCAAAGGAGACGATGATGGATCCATATCCAAAGTTATTCAGTTTCCCATTTTTCTCTCTAGTTAGTTGGCCTTTTATATTAGCCAACACAGCGTCACACTAGTTGAAAATGGTGCCGCGAAAACAGTCCACAGCAATGCGCATCTGAGAACCGGTAGCCACATGCAATGAGGCACTCCCGCACAACCTGGTAACAGTTAATGCAATAACTTTCAGCTCGGGACGGATGATAGTTTTTATATCAATCCGTTTGTCCCTGGGGTCTGCTTCATCATTACAGAATTCTTGCTGAAGACTAGCGACAGTTTGGCCACCTGGCCTAGTCCCAAACAAGGAGAGTTGTTCGCCCCTCTTGGAAAAACCAATCAGAAAATAAATTTCCTCCAGCTCGATTTCGATCCGGTGGCCGCTAATAACGAAACACTGGTCCTGCACGTTCCACCTGTTTACCAGCTATGTCAGGAGCTCTACCGGTGCTCTCATGCCTTGGATGGCCCAGAATTTATATAAACTGCATGCTCTTAATATTTGCATTGTGGGCATATGGAGCATTGCGGCGTCATCCACATCCTCGTGTTCACGTTCTCTCCAAATCAACATCTTGTTAATCCTACAATACATAGAAAGATAGATTAGAACAACATAATTTGAAAAATTTTGGGCGGCAAAAGAGAAATTTGAGTTTTAAATTTAAACGCGCGGGGACCGCACTTTACCTTCATAAATAGTGCGTAAGAGCGCACACACTCTGTAAGGAAAGTGCGGACCCACAAATTTTTTCCTTGTAGAAAAAGTCGGGGTCCGCAGGTACCATGTGTGTCACCTGCGGACCCCTGCGGGCGATTTTGAAACCATGTTTTTCCCTTAAAAATAAGATTTAAAGCCTAAAAACGAATTGTAAACGGATGAAATGCAAGATTAAGAGGTCGTGGATTACCTGGGACTGACGATTCTTGATTTCAACGGACGGATTTTTCAGAATCTTCACAGGAACTTTTTTACCCAAAAGCTTCTACTTTTCACTCTGAACTTGAACGGTAAAAATGAAGTTGAAAAAATCCTTTTTATAATTTTTCACTTTATAAGTTGAAGTTGATGATTTTTTAATTTATTTATTTTTCACTTTGAAAAGGGTATTTTTAAAGCATTTTTACTCATCTTAAACATGTATGTGTAATGTTTCAAGTTTTTGTGCAGAAATTGGATTTTTCAGGAGAATTGATCATTTTTCAACAAAGAGCATACTTTTATCACTTTTTCGGACTCTTTCAAAAATTCACGAAAAAGCGAAACATTGGAGTCCTCTTTTAAGCCCTTTTCAGACTCTCTAAACATGAAAAGATCGTTGAGTACTTGATTGTTCGAACTCGTTAAAGTAAATGAATAATCGTCCCTTCAGTATAAGTTTACCCCTTTTACGGACTGAAATGGGCTATTTACGAAAAAGGTATACGTTGACTAATTATGGTCAATAGAGTTCTCTCCCGCATTATTTTATCCTTTTTCGGGCTCGAGAGACTAAATTTACGAAAAAGTACACCCATGGAGTTTTCTTAATTTTTTTCTTCTGACTCCCTAAAATTGAAAAACACCGAGTTTCTCCTATACTGGACTCGTTAAAATTTAACAGTAAAGGACCTGTTCAATTTTAAACAGGAACGAACCACTCCTTCTTAGGGTTTGAATCTTAAACTAAGTTGGACTCATCTGAATGATGAGCTTATAAACAAGCAAATGTTATCCTCCTCAAGCTTGTCAAAAATAAAGAGGTACTTGCCAGAAATGGTGGGGGAAAAGAGAGGAAAATGGGCGTGTTTGTTGTATTTTGATTCTTCAAAAATTCAGTCAACCACTCTTGAACACGACACTTCCATTCACCTGGGTTGGGAAATCCTTTGCCTAACAGTTAATCAAACCTCATTTGAAAGTTTTCATCCGGTTTCTGGGTATTAGCTTTAGGACAATTGTAACCAAGCCATCTGCAGTGTCATTATGTGTTCAAGAGAATAGTTCGAATAAACCATTCATCTGCAAAATATCTGTTTTCCATTTTTACCATTCCTGAGTCAGTCCTTGCTGATATATTTTAAAAACTTGATCTATGATTTCGTGTTGTGGGCTTCCCTACGACAGATCGCTTTCTATCGACGACAACTCATTATCTGGGAAGTTGATCTAGAAATCGTGAGTACCTTGAAATCTGCATGCCTTGATGGCAGGTTTCTCGCTTTCGACGACGGGTTACATCATTGACCTTCAATCGAATGATTCCGTGAGATGTTCGACTTCAGCTCATTCATTCACATTTCATGGATTGTATTGGGTACTTTGAGAACCATTGAAATTATTGGTGGTTACTCTCACACTTGTTAACATTTTACATCATTGACTGGTAATCAAGTGGTTTCTACCATGTTTGACTTCGACACATTCATTCGCATGGATAGAATCGTACTAGTTCGAGATGCGGAAATCAAGACCCTAGATCTAGTTTCTACCATCCAGGCTGCGAGGAATTTTGTTATCATTTATACAGTGAACTATTTATAAACAGATGGCTGCGTCCATACTGTGTTCACACATGTCTATACTGTCATGTACTCAAAATCATTCCTGTATCAGAAAAGTTGAATCAGTTTTTAGTTATTTTAATCTGAGTATGGGAATGCCTACTGTTGAGCCTCAAGATTGTGCTTTCTTTCATCTTACTTTACCTCATTTTCCTTTTTCCATTGTTATCCCAGACCCAATTGATCAATGAATTTAGTTCAAATTACTTTTAGAATGATTAACATGACTAACTTGCTAAGTTTTGTAATTTTTGTCATTGTAATGCATTTTGACCGGAACTAGCTGCAGAATGCAGACATTCCGTAGCTAACCGGAAATTCTGCAGCTATCTTCACGTTCAGGCATGTTCCATGTGGCCTCTCAAGAAAAACCACATATGGGTATATTCCACGTCATGTCTACATTGTTCGTTGCTCACCATGAAGGAAAAACCGAATTTTGGATATGGTTTTGGTACGTGGGAAAAGCAGATTTCTAATAGGACTGTCTTAGTCCAGATGTCCTTTTCCTTTTTACGCTGCCACTTTAAGAGTCCTAGTATCATTTCGATAAGGAAAGACAATGATCCCCGAATTGTTGCAAGTCTTGTTATGTAAATTTGTTATAAAAACACTTGGGAAACCGAGAGATAGGCTAGATTTTGCTCTAGATTTTGCTTAGATTTTGTGCTACATTTCTGAAGACGCAGATTTCTCTGTTCAAGTTATTTCTCCTTTAATGAAGAAGACAGTATTGTTTTGAAAGCGTTGATTTGATTTGGAGTTAGATTCCGTCTGGTGGTAGAGGGCCCCTGCCTCCTGCACGATTTTACTTGCGTAATTTAGATAAGTATCTTAGTTGTCTTTACGTTTTTGAAGTTTGAGTTCATAGTTAATTTCATTAGCCACTACAGTTATACTTGTTCTGAAAACTCTTCCAAAAGAAGAAACTCTTCCAAAAGATCATGATAATGAATGGGAAATGAATATAGTGTTGTAGGATTTAATTGTAATTTCTTTTGATTCACTATCATAGTTGAACTTATACTATGCAAACTCTTCCAAAAGAAGAAACTCTTCCAAAAAATCCTTATGATGTCTAAGGCATGGCTGCGATAATGAATGTTTCAGTTGTTTGTTTTTCACTAAGTAACATAGTTGACCGTGCTCTTAAAACGCTCTTCCAAAATATCATAATGATGGGTAGGAGACAGCTGTGATATCTTAGTTTTTAAATTGCTTTCAGTCTTTATGTTTGCATTTGCACTGAATTGTACAACCAAGATTGTTCTAAGAAGCTCTTCCAAAATATCAATCATGATGGAAAAAACAGACTGTATAATCCCATAGATTAATGCATGATAACTTAGTTAGGATACTCCGGAGTCTAATTGCATTTAACTCATGCTCTGTTATTTTGTTTTGAGTTTGATAATGGCTTGTTAGTTCAGCACTGTTTTAGACTAGTGACATCTTAAGTTCAGTTTTAGCTTAACTCATTGCATTTTCACTCCACATTTAGTTGTCATCCACTACATATTAGATTACTTCAGTTATTAAACTTAACCAAACAACCTTCATTATTTACAAAACCTCTTCTTGTTCCAAATCTATAATTGATTCATAACCATATGAACAGAAGACAATATCATTCCAAGGCCTGAGGTACTTTTGCAACTTCCTTTATCATCTCACAAACAAACCTTTCCTCAAAAGACTATTCTAAAAAAATCTATAACCTTTGAGTGAAGTGTAGAGGTGTCAAACTAAATTGCAGAATAAAGTTAGGAGCTAGTCTTAGAGTAGAAGATCTTATGATGTCAACAATATTTTTCTCCAAACATGTTTCCACAAATATTTAATCATGGATAAAATGTTGTCTCATTATAAGCTGATTGTTTAGTTGTTTAGTTAGGAGAATTTGTATACTTAGCTGACCATTTCTCAATCTCTTTCAAAATGCCTTTGATAAAAGAATTGGACAAGTTAGGTTTATGTTTTGACTCATTTTCTAGAAGTCATTATCAAGCTTGGTATTCTGCTTAGTCATATTTTAGGTTTGATTCTATTTCAGTAATTTCCTTTGCATTTGTCACTTATCATCAACCAATTAGGCTTCACTCTGTTTTCAATCATTAGCTTCTTTCCACTAGCTTTCCAGTCATTTTCCTTGTGAACATAAAACTACCAAAAGACCAAAAACATCATAAATCATCACAAAAGACCAAAAACATCATAAAACACTAAACAAAATGCATTAAGAGACAAACACCTAGGCACATACGGTGCACTTCACTTCAGCAGTTTACCAACCCTGGTTGACAATTAAATGAACTCAATTTAGGAGACTAGGTTGAGACCAAACATTTTGGCACCGTTGTCGGGGAAGTGAAAACTAGGTAACCTTTGTTTCTTAGCATCCAAAAAAAATTATATGCGTAGGGAGAGAGATTCAAGGGGAATATTCATAAGCAGCAGAAGCAGAAGTTTGATTCCTAGAACACCACTTGTTTCACCTAGATCCAGAGCTAGTACACCTTCAACTCAGAGCCACATTCCATCCTTTACTGATCCTGGACTTCTAGAAGATCTAAGGTCAGCTATTCCATTAGAGAAACCTTCCACTTCATCCACTGAACCTGCCATAGAAGAAGATTTAAAAACTCCTGTTAGGGACACAAACCTTTCCACTTCCACAGGAGAGTCAACCATGGCAGAAGAAGGAGGAGGAGGAGTCTTTAATGGAGAACACACACTATTTGGAGGAAGAGGTAGAGGTAGAGGAGAAGGAGGTAGAGGTGCAGATGGAGGAAGAGGTAGAAGAGAAATAGGAAGCTCTTTTGGGTTCCCTATAATTGATGAAGAAACCAATACAACCATGAAAAACATTTCACCCTCTGTCCTTCCAAACTTCTATGGACTTAAAACTGAAGATCCTAAAACCTTCTTATTTGAATTTGAAGTTCTTTGTAGAACTTATGACTACTTACAAGATGCTCAAAAACTGAAATTATTCCCTTCAACCTTGAAAGGAGCAGCATTGAAGTGGTTTATGAGTCTGATCAACAGTTCTATTAGAACATGGGAAGACATGAAACAAGCATTTCTAGAAAGGTATTTGGATTATTGTATGCCGGTTAATCATAAGGAAGAAGTATTTAAGATGTTACAAAAAGAAGATGAAAATTTGGAAGATTTGTTGGAGAGATTTCATTACAACATCAAAAGAGCAAAAATGGAAAACCTAGATCAAGACACCTTAAAAGCTCTTTTTTTGAAAACAATTAGGGATGAATGGCTGGATATCCTTAACATGATGGGAAAAGGGGATATATCACAGCTCACATTACCTGAAATATCTTAGTTATGTATCAACCTTTCAAGAGGTAAAACTAAAACTGTAAAAGGTCCAAGAGATCCTGCTCTTGCAAGGGCAAGTAAGTCTACTTCTGGGACAGTAAGTAGATTAGAAATAGGACACATGCTTGATGATTTTAAATCTGAAATCTTAGGGAGTCTTAGTGAACAAATAGACACCCTTAAGATACAAAACAAACAAAAGGCTGAATCTGATGCCTTGGAAATCTTTTGTCCCAAATGTAGAAAGAAACATGCCTTGAGAGAGTGTCCTTTGGATGTAAAAGTTGTAGAAACCTGTGTCATTTGTTTTGAAAAACATGAGACCAAGAATTGTCCTTCTCTTCCGGGTCTCAAAGCTGTCTTTCAGGAGGAAACTCCTACAGATTCCACAGAGTCTCTCAATTTTGTATCTAGAAGGCCTTGGCAGGGACCTCAAACACAAGGATTCCATGATCAAATGTATAATCAACCTCCACCTTGGAATTCTTGGCAACAACCTTGGCCCCAATTTCAAAATCAATCTCAGTCCTGGGCACAAGGAACACAAATTCCCTATGGAAGATACTCTCCATACTATCAGTATCCACCATCCTATCCACCATACCCACATTTTTATCCTCAAAATCCTCAACAAAATTTTCCTCAATATCTTCAACAAAATCCTCAACAACATCATCAGAACCTACCACATCAAAATCAACCACTTCCATTACCATTTCCTCAAAAATCAAATCAATTTCCTGCTCAACCCATACCAAACCCCAATAATAAAAATCCTCAGAACACATACATGATAGAAGGCCAACAGTTTCCAACTTATTTAATTACTCCTCTAGACCTTAGTGATGTTCAACTTAGGTCTGGAAGAATACTTGAAAAGAGGAAACCTTCTGTGATCATACAAGAACAAGGTAACTCTGAGGAAGACTCTCTACGGGTGAATAAAAGTCTTGAGGAAGACACATCCTTTCAAGACCCAAACACTGAAAAATCAAAGAAAAAAGATCCAATAATTTCAACTCCTGCATTAGAGCAACCATCCACATCTACTTCTATACCTCCCTTTCCAGAAAGATTACAAATTGATAGAGGTGTAGAAAAACAAATCATGGTGCCTAATTATGATTTCCTAGATGAGCTGAGAAATGTTTTCATTAAAATTCCATAATTACAAGCCATCAAGGAAATTCCAATTTTAGCCAAAACAATAAAGGAGTTGAGCATGAAGAAAACAAGAAAAAGAATAAGAGAAACAAAGAAAATTCAACTAGCAGGACAAATAGCAGACATTATGATGGGCAAGATTGCTATTCCAAAGTATCTTGACCCAGGAAATCCATTTGTTAAATTTCACATCAATGGAATTGAAATCCAAAACACACTCATTGATTTAGGAGTAGCAATCAATATCATGAGTAGACAAATCATGGATAAACTGAAACTTCCTAATCTTCTCTTTACACCCACACTATTACAATTAGCAGACAGATCTGTGATCAAACCAGATGGGGTAATAGAAGACATTCCAATGTCCCTAGATTCTTGGGAGTACCCTGTGGATTTCATGATCCTAACTCCTAAGAATAATCTAGGAGGACATCCTGTTATATTAGGAAGACCTTGGTTGGCTACAGCTGATGATTTTATTAGTTGTAGATCCAGTGATATGTATATCTTTGATGGTAGTTGAACTAAGAAATTCACTTTATATCCTCCAGCTAGGACAATTACAGAGTTAGATGACACTCAATGGATAGAGGATGAAGAAGATTTACAACCTCTCTTCACAATTTCAGAAATTAGTGAAGATAATCAAATTCTGAATACTCTAGAAAACTTTGAATCCTCTCCAGAACACAAACATGAATCATTTCAAGAGGGATCCAATATTGATTTTTTGTCATCAAGACAGATGTCTCTTCATTCTATGGATAAATTTGGCAACTCTACAAGTGAGATATTTCCAGGCAAAACTTTGAACATAAATAAGAACCTAGAGAAATCTCAACAAGAAAAGTTAGTCAAAGTATTATAGAGACACTCTTCTGCATATGCATGGGAGTACACTGACATGAAAGGGATAAGCCCCAAGACTTGCACTCATCACATCTATATAGAGGAAAATTGCAAACCAATCAGACAACCTCAAAGACGGATGAATCCAAATCTTGAGGAGATTGTTAAAGAATAATTGCAAAAATTGTTAAATGTCAATTTCATCTATCCCATTTCAGATAGTCAGTGGGTTTCTCCTTTGTTAATTATGCCAAAGAAAAATGGTAAATGGAGGGTATGTGTTGACTACCGAGAACTAAACAAAGCTACTCTTAAAGATCATTTTCCCTTACCTTTCATAGATCAAGTGTTAGATACATCAGCTGGCAAAAAGTACTTCTCATTCCTAGATGGGTTTAGTGGTTACAACCAAATCCAAGTAGCACTTGAAGATCAAGACAAAACCACATTTACCTGTCCTTGGGGTACCTATGCTTACCAAGTATTGCCATTTGGATTATGCAATGCACCTGCAACATTCCAAAGGGAAGTATTAGGAATTTTTTCAGATCTAATACATGATTGTGTAGAGGTATACATGGATGATTTCACAGTTTATGGAAACACTTTTGAAGAAGCTTTAGAAAACTTGGAAAAAGTATTAAAGAGATGTCAAGAAGCAAACCTTTCACTTAGTCATGAAAAATGTTTTATGATGTTTACTGAAGGTATTGTTTTAGGGCATCACATTTCAAGGGATGGGATTAGAGTTGATGAGTCAAAATTTGAAGTCATCTCTAACTTATCTATTCCAAGTTGTCAAAGAGACGTTAGAAGTTTTCTAGGATTTACAGGATATTATCGGATATTTATAGAAAACTTCACCAAGATAGAATCTCCACTCTTCAAATTACTTACCAAAGATTGTGAATTCAAATGGACTTCTGATTGCCAGTTAGCCTTTGAAACCCTGAAAACCAAAATTTCTGAAGCACCTATATTAAGGGGACCTAATTGGAAGTTACCTTTTCATATCTCAACAGATGCTTCCGATACAGCTCTAGGAGCAGTATTGGAAAAAAAATATTTGATTCCCTATGCCATCTATTATACCAGTAAAAATTTGACTCCTGCAGAGTTAAACTATACTGTAACTGAAAAATAGTTTTTAGCTGTTGTTCATGCCATAAACAAATTCAGACACTATATAACAGGCTATGAAACTTTTGCTCACACTGATCATTCTACAATTATATACTTAATGAACAAATCAATTACTAATGGCAGAGTCATAAGATGGTTATTGCTCTTACAAGAATTCAACACCTACCTCAGTGATGATATGTATAAATATATATTTTGCATTGAATTTTTTTACAGGTGCTGACTGGGGTGACCACGGGATGATCCTTGAAATGATAAATTACTGCACTCTTCATATATGACAGACTTCAACATCATCTATTCCATACTTTGCACTTAAGGGGGCAATCTGTTACACTGAAAATTTTCATCCTGACATTCTACTGTGTGAATGAGCTCATTATTACTCATACTTCTCCCTTTTTCAAGTCTAACATATCAGTTCCTCATGTCAAGCCTTGAAAATCAGAAAAAATTCCTAAAAGGTCTCCTAAACTTTGGTGTCGCACTTTCTGGCTATCTTGCCTGCGGTCCCGCACCCAATGTTCAGCTTTCCTGCATTCTTGAACGCACTTTATCTTTTTTATAGGTGCGGACCCCTGTAAGATTAAAAATGCGCAAGTAAATCCTAAAAATCTCAATAAAAGTGAATTCTGGAAGCTTAAAGAATGGATTTTGTGGTGGCAGAACCACTCTTGTGAGGTGCATGAATCCCTTACCTTATGGAGCTAACCCCTTGATGTGAGGAGCTTATCCCTTTGAAGGAGGATTCTATCCCTTCATACTTGGAACAAAAAACCTTCTCTTTTCCACTATAAAAAGAGGCATTGGGAAGCCTCAAAGGGAGTTCAAGCTTTTAGAATATTTGAAGTTAAGTGCTGTTGAGATTTAGACTCAGTTAACTAAGAATTTTGTGAGGAGAGATTGCATACCTCTATTTGTTTTGGTTGGAAGGGTCCAAAGCTTATCAAAGAAAAGGAGACTCCTGCTTCGGACCCCGGAAAGTTCTGTGCAACATCAAGGCTTAGGTTGTAAGGATTTTATTCTTTTGAAATTAATACAAATATACTCATTTTTCTCAATAAGCTTTCAATCAATGGTTTATTTCATAGATTCCTTGATCACTATGATAAGCATGGTTTATGATGATTTCTATACAGGTGCTATGTAATAATTTTTCTTGTTTGTGACTGCAGGTTTACGAGGAAAACTCCTTCAAGCGCGTGAGGGAAATTGATGACTTCAGACAAGCACTGGACAAACGGTAAGTCCTTAACACCTCTATAGAGCTTTTTGTAAACCTTACATGCTTAGAGAAAGATTAGTATGTTTGGTTGTTTGTTGCTAGATACTTTTAGTACTAGGGAGATCGGTCTTGTCCGCAAGACGGATTAATCCTCCAAAAAATTGGCGACCATACTGGATCGTTACAATAGATCAGTTAAATTATTTTTCTTCCGACCCAGCCTCTACAGAAACAATCTAGCATGTTGGTAAAGCGACTATCTCGTACAAGGATGTTGGAGTAGGTTTGATTAAAGATTCTGGTTTGTTAGGAACTTTTGCCATTCCTCCTCCTAACGTATCACCTTCTGTTGCAACTATTCATATGATTTCGTCAAACTCTGTTATGTTTGATGATCCTTGGATCGTACCTTCCGAATCCGAGCTAGATTCAATTGATGGCATGATGCCTTTGAGTCCATTTGAACTTGCATATCAGGCTGTACAGTCATTTTCCGACCCCTCTTCAACTGAAATTGATCCAGTGAATGGGATCCATGAGGAATCACTTTCTATATCTAGTTCAGCCACAACGGCATTTCCTGAACCTGTTCATTCTGATGAGCAGATTCGTGAATTATTGTCTGTTGACGATTTACCATGGGAAGATCTACATCATTGATCTTCGTTTTTACCTAAACTAGATCAATTTGAAGATGATTTCGCTTCAATTTTTACTGCTGAATATGTCAAAGAACCACAGAATCCATTGAAAAATGTTGATTCTGAGTTAAATTTGGAAAATATTTCTCGAACGATTCCAATTGACATTTCAGTAAAACCTGGAATAATTGAAAACATTCATATAGGTGCTTCCTGTACTAAAGAAGAAATGAAAACTTATAAAGCCCTATTTCAAGAATTCCGTGATGTGTTTGCCTGGTCTTATGAAGAAATGCCAGGAATTGATCCGTCAATTGTCATACATGAAATCAAGACTTACCCGGATGCCAAACCTATCCATCAACGTCTACGTCAAATGCATCCTAGAAAAGCTGCTGCTATCAAAGCAGAGGTTGAAAAATTACTTCGTTCAGGTTTTATTTTCCGATTCCCTTAACGGATTGGGTATCTAATATTGTTCCTCTGACTAAAAAACAAGGAACGATACAAGTATGTATCTATTATAGGGATATTAATCGAGCTTGTCCTAAAGACAATTATCCAACTCCCTATATCGATCAAATAATCGATGATTGTGCCGGCAGTGAAATGTTTTCCTTTATGGATGGCTTTTCAGGGTATAATCAAATAAACATACTCCCTGCTGATCAACCAAAAACAACTTTTATTTGTCTGTAGGGGACATTTTCTTACTGCAAACTACCCTTTGGATTGAAGAATGCTGGAGAAACTTTTCAAAGGGCAATGTATTATGTGTTTCATGACATTAAGCACATTGTGCAACCGTATCTCGATGATTTACCTGCTCATTCATCACGCAGGGCTGACCATCTTACACATTTACGTGCTATCTTTATGAGATGTCGGCATTATCAGATTCTGCTGAATCCACACAAATGTGTTTTTTGTGTTGATTCGGGTTGTTTACTGGGATTTGTTGTCTCGAAAGTAGGTATTCGCGTCGATCCGTCGAAGGTCGAAGCTATTGTCAAATTGCCTCCTCCTTCAAATTTACGCCAAATCCAATGTTTGCAGGGGAAAGCAAATTTTTTACGTCGATTTATTCCTAACTACGCCGAGCTTACAAAAGGTTTTACCTGGTTGCTAAAACAGAACATTCCATTCTTTTGGGATGAGATCGATAATCGATCTTTTGATACACTTAAACATGCGTTGACCCATGCACCGTTATTGCATCCTCCCAACTACAATCGGGATTACATTTTATATCTCGCCGCTTCTCATTCCACCATTGGGATGGTGTTAGTTCAGGAAGACAAATCTCACACTGAACATGTGATTTACTATCTTAGTTGAAATCTGCATCCGATTGAGATTAAGTATACGCATGTGGAGAAATTGGCTTTGGCAGCTGTTCAAGCTGTCCAACGATTTCGACATTACATATTGTTATGAAAAACTATGATAATTTCTGATTGCAACCCTATGATGTACATTTTAACCAAACAATTGCTAGGGGGCAAGTATTCCAAATGGATAGTCATCCTACAGGAATTCGACTTGGAATTTGAAAAATCCAAGGCAAAGAAATCCTTAGTCTCTGCAGAACTAATGTGTGATTTCCCCTCTACTGATATTGAAACTGTGGCAGAGCAACCCATTGTGGATGAATCTCTGTTTCTTATCATTACTCTTGATCCATGGTATGGAGATATTATTGTTTATCTCCAAACCCAATCTTTTCGGCCTGAAATCGCGCGGTCTCAGCGACGGAAGATACGTTTCCAATCCCAACAGTATAATGTTATTGGTGATACACTTTATTGTCGTGGAGCGGATTCTGTTTTTTGACGCTGTCTTATTCATGAAGAAGCTGAAAAGGTTTTAAATGACTGCCATTCTGGAGCATGTGGCGGTCATATGTCTGGGTATGCCACAACCCAAAAGATACTGCGCGCTAGTTATTTTTGGCCGTCGTTATTCAAAGATTGTATTTATGCAGTCCGAAAATGCCACAATTGTCAACTTTTTGATCGTAAGATGCGCGCGCCTCCCGCTCCTCTTCATCCCATAATTTCTGTTGGTCCTTTCACAAAATGGGGTATCGATTTTATTACATGTAACCGTCACTCGGCTGGGGGGCATGCATATATTATCTTAGCAGTAGATTATTTTAATAAGTGGGCCGAGGCGATGCGTACATTTTCGGCTGACGGAAAGACTGCTGCAACTTTCGTATTTAATCACATTATTGCTAGGTTCGGTGTTCCTCAAGCCATTATTACTGATCATTGAAGCCATTTTCGGAATGTCATGATGACTGAACTGACAGAACAGCTTTGCTTGCGCCACGATAGTTCCACTCCATATTATCTGCAAGCCAATGGTCTGGTTGAAGCAATAAATAAAGTTTTAGTCACCATGATTAGACGAATTATTGGTATTCACAAGAAAAATTGGCATTCCATGTTATTTTCAGCACTTTGGGCATATCGAATCTCAGTCAAAACGTCAACTGGTTTCACTCCCTTTCAACTCGTTTACGGTTTGGAAGCTGTGTTGCCGATTGATTGCGAAATTCCATCTTTGAAATGAGTGTAGGCTTGGACATAACAAAAGAGATAAATGTAGGTGGTGTTCCTCACACTTTACATAAAAGAAACAATCCAAACTGGTGTTGTAGCATATGGTTCCTCTGAGCACAAACATGGGGTCTCTCAAACTGTATTTTATAAAGGTGAACACATAACAAACATTACCAACAACCCAAGGAAATTCCAATTAGGTTGTGGATACCAACTAACGGTTCAATTATATAAGCAATCAAGCTATAGGTAAAACCAATTATCCAATTAGATGAGTAAATGAGTTATAGATACCCTATATGAACTTTGTAGGTATTTAAAAAAGAACACCAACAATAAATTGTACCCAGTAGTCATGCAAATTGTTAACATAGCTCGCAATAAAATAAATCATAGTGTTACAAGAGTTTATTAGATATAAAATTCATGGGTTCTAAATTAATTAACACCATAACTAAAAAAAAGGAACAAGAACCACATTCACCCAATGATCACACACCATATACACAAACATTACCTTGGAGCAAACCCAAAAGAGAAACTCTAGCATTGAACATCTATTATTAGTGTTTACTTTTCAGCAATTGTAGAATTACAATGGTGTTTTGGTTCTTTGGAGAAAGAGAGATTATAATCTATGGATTTTTATGTGTCCCCTGTAATATCCCAAAATGGAATAATGCATTGATACACAAACGCAATATTTGTAACACATAAAATGTACATGTAAGTTTATGATCAACACAGATATAGATAGAATAGTCGAGCCATTTTATTCATAGGAGATGATTTAGTTACAATAGTGTACAAAAATGAAGGTATTCTAGCCAAAGAGATGGCCTAGAATGACCTTGCAAACCTGATACAACTAGCACTGCGTAACTGGAGAGCTACAGGAAGCAATTACTGCGTTGTCCCTTCAACAGATGATGTACATATTGTTAGGAATATGTAATTTTAGCAGATTGGTGAGACTAAAACTGCAGAGACAACACTTGAACCACTTTGGGATTCTAGGATCTAGCCCTCCTGAATCCAGAGAGGGATCTCTCTATAAGTGCAAAGATTGATTTATCTTTAAGGCTTGAAATTTGATATTAGGCTAGTTATGAAGAATGAGGTTTTTGTTTGTTTTGGTTGGGAAAAGATATGTGAAGGTGAAGGAAGTATTAATGAAGGGTGAAGGTGAATGCAAGTGAAAAATGATTCAGCTAAGAAGATAGGCAAGAAATAGATTCAATCCATTGGGCTATGGAATCACAGCAGGATTTAATTGAAACAACAAGGTTCAAGAGTGGTCCATGGGGCAAGTCATCTATGTCTAACGATCTCTTTAAAGTTGATTTTATGGAATGAAATGAGACAATAAGAAGGGGAATTTAAAAAAATGAAGAACAAAGAGCAGCCTAAGATCAATTAAGTACTTTGAAACTATCCTGCTTTTGGCATACACTTAAGAAAGACATAAAAGTAATCTAAGATCAGGTAAGTACTTTGAAACTAGCCTACTTTTGATGCACTTTCAATAGAAAACATTTAAAACACAAAAAATAATAGCTTAAGATCAAGTAAGGACTTTGAAACTATCCTGCTTTCAGCATATTGTAAGGGAAAATTTTCAAAGCAACTGTTGGAGAAGAAACTAGAGGACAAGGCTCACCATAGACTTCCCTAGCTCTGCTTTACTTAGTAAACTTTCAAGACAAACAAATAAGATAAAAAATAATAGTCTAAGATTAGGTAAGGAATTTGAACCAAGCCTGCTTTCAACGTACTCTTAGGGAAACTTTCAGACAACCTTTGGAGATAAAACTAGAGGATAGGGCCCACCATAGACTTCCCTAGTATAACTTTACTTGGCAGAATCTGAAAATAACATTCAAGAACAATGTTTAGTTTAGACAGTAGGACGAGGGAACTGTTACACTGAAAATTGTCATCCTGACATTCTGCTGTGTGTATGAGCTCATTATTACTCATACTTCTCCCTTTTGCAATTCTAACATATCAGTTCCTCATGTCAAGCCTTGAAAATCAGAAAAAATTCCTAAAAAGTCTCCTAAACTTTGGTGTCGCACTTTCTGGCTATCTTTCCTGCGGTCGCGCACCCAATGTTCAACTTTCCTGCGTTCCTGAATGCACTTTATCTTTGTTATAGGTGCGGACCACTGTAAGATTAAAAAGGCGCAAGTAAATCCTAAAAAGCTCAATAAAAGTGAATTCTGGAAGCTTCTAGAATGGATTTTGCGGTGGCAGAACCGCTCTTGTGAGGTGCATGAATCCCTTACATTATGGAGCTAACCCCTTGATGTGAGGAGCTTATCCCTTTGAAGGAGGATTCTATCCCTTCATACTTGGAACAGAAAACCTTCTCTTTTCGACTATAAAAAAAGGCATTGGGTAGCCTCAAAGGGAGTTCAAGCTTTTAGAATATTTGAAGTTAAGTGCTGTTGAGATTTAGACTCAGTTAACTAAGAATTTTGTGAGGAGAGACTGCATACCTCTATTTGTCTTGGTTGGAAGGGTGCAGAGCTTATCAAAGTAAAGGAGACTCCTACTTCGGACCCCGAAAAGTCCTGTGCAACATCAAGGCTCAGGTTGTAAGGGTTTTCTTTTTTTGAAATTAATACAAATATACTCATTTTTCTCAATAAGATTTCAATCAATGGTTTATTTCATAGATTCCTTGATCACTATGATAAGCATGGTTTATGATGATTTCTATACAGGTGCTATGTAATATTTTGCTTGTTTGTGACTGCAGGTTTACGAGGAAAACTCCTTCAAGCGCGCGAGGGAAATTGACAACTTCAAACAAGCACTGGACAAACGGTAAGTCCTTAACACCTCTATAGAGCTTTTTGTAAACCTTACATGCTTAGAGAAAGATTAGTATGTTTGGCTGTTTGTTGCTAGATACTTTTAATACTAGGGAGATCGGTCTTGTCTGCAAGACGGATTAATCCTCCAACAGGAAAGCCAACATTCCTAACTGCTTGCAATGTATTGAATCATTCTTAAATACACAATTTTGGAAGAAAACATGTAGATAAAGCTTATTAGTAAGAGCAGGGTACCTTTGACAGTAAATCCTAACTCTATAATTGTTGTTATTTATCAGAGGAAGATGGAAAGAATGGAAACAAAAATAAAATGAAAATTTATAATAAGAAAAACATCACCGTTGACATAGACTAGGATCGCATAAATCAGCTTGTCTTTGAATGCTTCAAACCAGTTACAATCATCAAGTCTAGTGGGTCTCTACAGCTTCAAACTTCTCATCTCGACTTAGGTATCTTCAATTACAAATAGAGCTTACAAAAACTACAGTAAACTATTTACAGGCAACATATATGCAGTGACCAATATTATCTCATCTTCTACAGAAGTATTTATAGAAGAAATGAGGAGGTGGGACGGGATAAAAGATCTTATAGGTTCAATTAACACAGATTAATGTTTCTCATCCTTTGAGGGGCTCAATGGAGAAATTTTTTGATATTTCCTCTGTATTAATTGGTTTACATTAAGTATTAAGCTTGTTGAGAGGATTTTGTTGACTTTAAGGCTCTTTGTTATCTTTGTAATAACTCTCCTGATAGTTTACAATTAGTTTCTCTGGTTGAATTAACTGTTCAGCTATCTTTATGCTAATATCTTCTGTTCTGGCAATAACTAGGCCTTCTTTCAAATGATTTAAGGCTGCAGGTGTCTTTTGGTAGCTGAGAGGATTCAATTATCCTTTGATGTGGCAGTGGAGGCTTCTCAGACTGATATATATTATTGTTTTTCTTTAAACACTGTTAATTTGATTTAATTCTATGTGTTAGGCATAATTAGGCCTAATTGCTATCTTTTGTTCTTTAAACTGTGTTTAATTGAGTGGATTAGGCTTTAGATAGTCGATTTAGGCCGTAATCCCTCAAAAATGTGTAAAAATTTTCAGACATGGATTTATGCTTTGACTTAGATCCTTTAACACTGACACTCTTTGCTTGATTAAACTTTGTTGTGTCTTGTTGATGTGTAGTCATTACAGGGGGTTTATAATGGCGTCAGTGCTCATGAGGCACTGAATGAGTCATGATATGGAACCCTGGCAGAGTGATATCTTTATGAATAAAGGCCTGGGGGATCGTCATCCCCGACCTTCAAATTTCCTTTTAAAACAATGGAAAAAACCATTATAACCTGCACAAACAAGAAAAAGTTAAGAAAATCCTGTGTATTTGGGTTTAGACTGCTTTGGAGGCTGAAGTTAGATCGCAGCCGTTGGATGAAGGCATCCAACAACGAGGATTGCTCGCTGAGATCAAAAGGGAGACGATTGGATAAACAGTGGGGAGATTTAAGATGGGGCCGTCGATCTTGCAAAGATCAACAGTCGAGATTGACTGGAAAATATAATGGAAAAGGGCCATATTATAGCGGAGAGGGAGAATATACAAATAAAAAGGGTGAAAAATTTTGGCGGAAGGAAAAATGCGTTAAAACAAAATTTGGGGTTTCGGAAATAAACTGGGTCGTCGGAGGAGATCGGCCACAGAGATCAACGACTGAGAATGAATTATGAAGTCTCTTGGAGGATGGAGGAGGGCGATGAACTGAGAGTGAGATTAAACTGGGACCGTTGATTTGCAGAGATCAACGGTGAAGATTAAAAATGACAGAATGCAGTGTAAATGGGAAGGGTGGTTTCGGCTGAGAAAACTACCGATTTCGCGTGACGAAAAGGGAGAAAGGCGGTTTTACCTTTTTGAATGCGATATGCTTTAGAGCCTGACACGTGACTTTTCAAAACCACCCTCATCGCGTAATTTCAAATCATTAACCTCAGGGCTTAAATTTACGCGAAACCGCGCGCTGGCCGTTAGATCTGGGGTCTTAGATCGGACGGCTATGAGGAGAGTGCTATGGCGATAAGATGCAAGGATGGAAAGAGGTGGGGCAGGGTCAAGGTGGTTTTAACTTGGACCGTCAGATCATAGAACGGATGGTGGAGATTTGATCTGGAGAAAGGTAGGACCCAAAGGAGTTGGGCCTATCGGGTTGAATCTGGACCGTTGGATCTTCAATATGGACGGCCCAAATGCAATCAGAGGATTGCAATCGGCGGGGGCAATGGAAACAAAGCGCCGATGTGATTTTATGTGGACCATCAGATATTTGGAGAGATCGACAGTTAGGAATGAATCGGAGGTCCAAAGACGGAGGGATGGGCTTATGAAGAGAGTAATGTGGGCCATCGGATCTAGGTCTGGCGGGGAAGATCAATGGCTGGGAAGCCATCAGAAGGTGACCAATCGGAGGGGGAAATAACTATTAAAATATTCCTGACGAAAAATCTTCGATGAGAGATCCCAAAGACAGTTTGATCATTTTAGATCAACGGTTGGGATTCGCCTAACTAATGAACCGTTGGGACTCTTTATAATATGAAAAAATGGGGTTTTTTATGAAATAAAAAGGGAAAATCGTATCGGGAAGGGTTTTATATAATGTTTAGCGCCCGATTGCGGGCTCCGGGTTATGTGAAGGAGAGCGGAGGAGTGGGGGGTTTTAAAAAGAAAAGGGGCCAATTGCATCAGGATTTTTCGTTTAAACAAAGAAACATGCCCATTGCAAACCTTCGATTGCGATTAGCGCTAGGGACTTAACTCTTGGTCCTGGGCACGGGTTATATGTTGGGGAAGTGGTTTGGGGGCTAGGGCCAAGAGGACTTAAGGCCTTAGCACAAAAAGGTTGCTTTTTATGATTTTTCAAGTTTTTCAAAGGGTTTGAAAGCTTCCGATAAGGTAAAATAGAAGTTTTAGACCTTATCAAAGGGGTTTTTATGAAGGGAAGAATGGAAATGAGGGAAAATAGAGGAATTTTTATGAGGAAAACGGGATGAAATGGAGGTTAAGTATGAGTGAAAAAGGGGGTAAAATGAAAGGAAAAAATGGGTTTTTAACAGTAGTCTTTTCTTCAGGAAAACAAAAAAATTTTAGAATTGAGAGGGAAACAACAGTGAAGATTAACTCAAGGATAAGTTATCTTCATAAGACTTCAAGAACTAAAAATTTGACAATAAAATTGTTTCTTGAAGGCTTAAAACATGATTTAGCCACCATTTGACATGACAAATTTTATAGGTGGCTAACAGTGGCTCCACATGGGGATGGTGCCTTCTTGAAGGCATCAAGAACTTCAGACTTGTATTCTCTGGGGGGCTGATCAATGCCTCATCCATTGGGCTACAATTTTTTTTACTTGGATGATCTTCTTCTGTTCTGATAATGTTAGCAGCCATGAAAAACAATGGAGTTCTATCAAACAAGCTTTCTACCTACCCAATCCTACTGATCTAACATTTTTTCTTCTTTGAGAGTGCATTTGGATTACCAAACTCTTTTTACAAACATTTTATTCTTTTGAAAGAAAAAAACTAATCTAAGGCTACTTCTTATTTCTATATGAACTCAGATTAAACAGGTGATTTCATAAGCTTCTCTACCTAACTACTATCTGTCAGGATTAGACTGTCTAATAGATTTTTATTCTCTAAATTCTGAAACAAGAAATTTAAAAGCATACAAGTCAGGATTGAACAGTACAACTTGTTTCTGATCTATGGCATAAAACAAGTTGCACATAGATTATTATTTGCAGAAAATTAATTCAAAATGGTCTAGGCTTAAGATCTAATATTTCTAACCACATCCTTCTCCTTTCTTCAGCTCTGTTTTTGAGTTTGTTTGAGCTGTTTTTCTTTGTTATTTGGTTCAAATTTGGGTTTATTAGAACCAGTTTACTTCTATCTTTGACTCATGATTTAAACATATTAGATTCATTCTTCTTTTAGAATCTTAGGTTCGGATTTTAAGCTTGTTTGAACCTGTATTTTCTATCCTAATATACCTAACTGATAAGCCAAGATTAAGCTGTTTGGAAAATCTGATTCACTAACCGATCAGCAATAAATTTAAAACTAATTAGTCAATATTATGTTGTATGACTAACTAGAAGTGTGTTTCTTAGGAGTGGCATTTGAGCTTGCACACTTTCAGACTTTATTTCTCTTTTTTGGTATGGGGTTGTACCTTTCTTGTTTTTACAATCTGCCCTCTTGTCTCTTTCTATTGTTTTTGTATTTTTGTTTTTTCTAACTTTGAGTGCGATGATGGATGAAATATTTATAATGAGAAAAAAGATAAAAAAGGCTTCCAAACATGATAGGATCAAGAGAAATAATGTTTGAGCATCCTGCCATTAACATGACCCCCAAATAGTTCAGCTCCATTCAACTCCTGCAAAAAATAGGCATTGTTACCAACAGTAGACTGAATGAGATAAGGGCCAAGCCATAAGTTATCAAATTTCCCATGCTTTCCCTTGTCTTCTCTCCTTGATTCCCACTTTAACACTTTGTCACCGATATTGAAATTGATGGCCTTTTTCCTTCTGTCAAAAAGCTTCTTGATGCTCTCTTGCTTTTGTAATGCTCTGTTGTAGACCTCCTCTTTGGTTTGCTGAAGATGTATAGTCTAATTTATCCTTTTTATCATGTCATTGTCTTCAGACTGCACTTCTTGGATCAACTTCATAACTGGCACACTTAGGATGGTTGGAAAAATTGCATCTATTCCATACACAAGCTGGTAGGGTGACATTCCAATAGATTTCTTAAGTGTCAATCTGTCAGCCCAGAGTGCATGTACTAGCTTTATTTTCCAAGACTTCTTGTTGTCCTCCATCAACTTCTTGATTATGTTCACCAAACTCTTGTTTGAGGATTCTGCCAGCCCATTACCTTGAGGGTAATAAGCAGTAGAATGACCCAATGTTATCTGGTATTTGTGACAAAATTCAACCATCTTTTTCGATCCAAATGCAGTAGCATTATTAGTGATGATCTTCCTAGGACAACCAAATCTAGAGAGGATATGAGTCTCAATGAATTTTACGACGACAGAGTCATTGGCTTGCCTAGAAGGGATCGTTTCTATCCATTTGGTGAAGTAGTCTGTTGCGGTGAGAATCCATCTATGTTGGGCAGATGAGGGTGGATGGATTTATCCTATGAAGTCTAAACCCCACTGTTGAAAAGGAGCTTCAACAGTGATTGGATGCAAAGGTAAGAGAAGCAATTTTCTTTTGCCCTAAAAAAGTTGGCATTTATGATAGGAAATTATCATCTTGTGTACATCTAGATAGAGGGTGGGCCAATAGTAACCAGCTCTAAGGATTTTGTTGGCTGTTGTCTTCCAGTAGAGGTGGCCTCCACATTCTCCTTCATGGAACTCATGCTTAACCTTCTCTGCATCATTCTCAAGCAAACATTTAAGCAATAACCCACTTGCATTTTTCCAATAAATACATTTATCTATAATGCAGTAGTTTACAAATTTTAACTTTAAAAACCTTGCCTTTTTTTTGATAAACCAGGATGTGTATTCAAATTTAGCAAAACATATAGAATATCAGCATACCAAGAGGAATTTATAAAATGGTCTTCAATAATGGGGGTTGACAGTTCCTCTTGTTCATCTAAAGCATTTATCATATTTATATCAAGAACTTCAAAATTTGATTCAGCCATTAATCTAGCTAGTCCTTGGCCTTTAATGAGTTTAGTGGGCTTGATTTCTAAATCATATTCAAGTATCACAGCTATCCACTTACCTCTCTTACCATTTGGGTCATGTGTTAGAATGTCTTTAACAACTGAATTTGGGACAAAGGCAATGATGTGGGAGTGAAAAATGTAAACTCTGAAGTATTTTAAGGATTTGACTAAGGAAAAGGCTTGTTTTTGCATAATATTATACTTTAGAGGTGCATCTCTCAAAGCCTTACTAAAGAACGCAATGGGCTGCTCTTGTCCCTGTGGATTTTTCTGCAATAGGACAACAACTATTGTATGTTCTGATGCAAATGAAAAAATGTAAAAATATTTTGAAAATCAGGACTTATTAGAACTGGTGCTTTGGTTAATGCTTGTTTCACCAGTTCAAAATATTTCTTTGCTTCCAAGGTCCATTTAACTCCTTACTCCTTTTTCAGCATGTTTTTTATGTTCCTAAGGAGTTCAGCCAAGTTGGGTATGAACCTTCTCAAGAAATTAATCTTTCCAATGAAAGATTGAAGTTCCTTGATGTTTCTAGGATGAATGATTTGCAATATAGCCTCAATCCTCTTTGCGTCTATCTTTATTCCCTCTTCCAATATGATGTGCCCAAGAAGTTTACCTTCTTGGAGACCAAATAGTGTTTTCTTTGGATTTAAAGATATTCCAAGCTTTCTGCATTTCTCGAATACTTTTCTCAAGTGTTCTAAGTGCTCTTCATCTGTCTTAGAAAAAACAGTGACATCATCAAGGTAAATAATGATGAAGTAGCCTAATTCTTCTGAGAATGCAATGTGCATGGCTCTCTGAAAAGTAGCACCAGCATTCATTAAACAAAAGGGAATTTTCACATACATGAAAGTGCCCCAAGGTGTAGTAAAGGTTGTCTTTAATTGATCATCAGGATGTACAAATATTTAATTGTATCCTGAGTAGCCATCTAGCAAAGAAATTATTTTGGAACCGACTACCCTTTGTAAAATATGGTCCATCTTAGGTAAAGGGTAGTTGTCTTTCAATGAAGCTTTGTTTAAGTCTCTGAAATATATCCAAAGCCTAATATCTCCTGTTTTCTTCCTAACTGACACTAAATTAGACACCCACTCTGAATATCTAATAGGGACAATAATGCCAGCTTCATACATTTTCTTGATTTCCTTTTCAACCAAAGGTAATTGAATAGGGTTTAATCTGCGCAGTTTTTGTTTAAATGGCTTTTGGTTTTCCTTGAGTGGTATCTTGTGCTGAATTATTTCAGTGTCATAGGATTTCAGATCCTCATAACTCCACGCAAAAACATCAGACAATTATTTAAACAACTCTATGTATTTTAGTTTGATGTGAGCTGGTAAAGTTTTAGACAGTTTGATCATTTTCAGTTTTAGTTCACTGGCTATATTACACTCTTCAACTTCAGATTCAACAGGCTCTAGTTTTGGCTTCTTGGCCACATCGTTGAAATCAAACAACTCTTCTAAAGGGACCAATCCTTTTGGCAAAATTTGCTTGTTAGTCTGCAGAGTTTCTAAGTCTTATGTTTCTAACTCTGCAACAATTTCTGTTGTGTTTTCCAGTTTGTTAGACAAAAGATTTATATCAGCAATATTTGGAGAGTTTTCTGCTTCATCAAGTAGATTTTCTTCACTAGGACAGTCTGTTTCATAGTCTAAATCCGAACTTGGTAGTTCAAATTCATTTCTGGACTACAGGAAGTCTTCTATTTGTTTGTCTCCATCAAACACTTGCCAATATTTCTTGTTATCAAGGACAACTGGTCTGAATTTAATTTGAGTTGTACATTGTTTGGTTTCATATGGCGTTAAACATGTTCTAGCAGCAAAAGCCAAACTGTTAGCTTGATTATTTTAGTTTCTTGGGACAAAGAAAAGTTTAAATTCCTTGAATGTTTTCAGTAAATCCATGACATCGTTTCGATAGGCTCTAAGTCTGGGATGTTTTGCGGTATATTCCCCATTCACTTGCCTAATTATTAGTTCAGAATCACCATGAACCTTTATTCTTTTGGCCCCTAATTTCTTCAATAAATGCAGGCCTAAAAGAAGGGCTTCATACTCGGCTATGTTATTGGTGAAATAAAAGTTTAATTCTTAGGAATGCCCTTCAGTATGATTGTTCATTGTATTGTGAAGCCAAACTCCTACACCTGCATAACTCTTAGTACATGATCCATCAAAGTGCATACTCCAAAGAGGACTAGTTTCAGATTCACTAGTTTGGTTACTATCCTCTTCATCTAGTGCGCTTTTGGATTGTTCTTGAAGATCAACACTATATTGAATTTGTTTTATTTCCTCATGCTTTTCATTGTGTTAAGGATTGATTTCTTGACTCTCAATGTTTAAAAGCAATAAATGAATGATTTGCAGCTCTAGACCCGTGTTTTGCTTGCTGTAGTTTTCTGGTTTAGCAAACTGTTTCGACAGTCTTGTCTCTTCTTCCCCCTCCTCTCTATCTGCCGTTAATTCAGTTAAGGTCACTTGTTTAGTGAATGTTTCATCGTTGAAAAGGATAAATGAGTCAAGGCCTGTGTTTACAGAATAAAGAGGGGAGTTATGTGGTCTCTCTTGGCTGGTAACCATGTATTGCATATGAGACTCCCTGTAAAGTCTTCTAGTTTGATTAAAAATAGGGATAGTTGCATATGTTATATCCATCTGCATAGTTCCTTGTAACTTAGCTCCCCAAGATCTTGATAACAACATACCATATTTTGTGGATACATTAGCCACAACAATATCCATTACTAAACATTTGGCTGAAATTTGTGCTAAGTTTACACAGAGGTCTTTGATTAAACCTAAACATTTCACTCTGCTTGAGTCAAAGGAGTAAAGATCTTTATAAGGTTGAGTGATCTCAAGGCCTAGGCTCTCCATTATAGCTTTGGGCATTAAATTATGAGAGGCTCCTAAGTCATGCATGGGGTTGTGTAAAATTTTGTCATGAACATTTAAACGAACTTAAAAAGGAGGAACTAGTCCTTCTTGATATCTACCTTCAATCTTAGGACCAAAAATGAGCTCTGGTTGGTCATCTTTAAGATTGACAGTGTCATTATTTTCTTCTATGTTTAAAGCCTTCAAAATTTGAGATCTATATACATCTTGGGAAGCTAATTCAATGAGAGGAACAAAGATTTTGATTCTGGGAATTTCTTGCTCCAAAATAAAAGGCATCTGATTCTTCGAAGTGCTTGTTTTAGCCTTCTTAACCGCCACTCTATCAGCAAAATCAGTTTGTTGATTTCCTCTATTTACATTTGTCAAAATTGTTTTAACAGGAGCATTAGCTGAGGTGCTAACGCTACTAAGGTCTACACTCTGTTTTTCAGTATTTTGAGTGCCTTTTTCTTTGTTTTTATCAGAATTTCCAGCCACTTTTTTGTCTTTCTGTTTTGTAGTCTTGGGTTTATTCACAGGGCTGTTTTTTGCAGAACTTTCAGAGGTCTTAGTCTTGGGAGTTTCCTGATTGCTTTTACTCCTAAGGTCGTATTATTTTTGAGTCTCTATGATGACATTTTCCATTTCTTGATAATAACTTTCATCCTCAGCTCTTTTATCATCATAGGGTGTGTATAGACCTTGTTTTCTATCGTAATGAACTTCAAAATCATCATTATCTACTCCTAGCATGTTTATGTCATCTTCCTTTGTTTTTTCACTTGTTTATTCAACCTCACTTACATAGTTTTGATGAAAAGGAGGAGTGATCTGTTGATCATCCTCCCTTGGTCTATTCTGAGGTTGGTTTCTCCTAAAATTCTGATTTTGGTTTTGATTTCTATTTTGAGGAGCTGTTTGGTTTTGACTAGCTTGTGCTCTCTCCAGTATGCTCATATTTTTCATCATCTCTTCCATCATTCTCTCCATCTTTGAGCTAGATGTGGAAGGTGTGGATTCCTCTCTAAAGGACACTCTCTTTTCATTCTTCATTCTTGCTCTTTTCTCCATTAAATTAACTTCCACAACAAAAGATCCTTTTTGCATATATTCAAGAGTTAAAGGATCTCTCTCTCTCAGTTGATAGGCCATTTCAGGATCAAATCCTTCAGGAAACTTGTTTAAAGCTGAGCCTTGTGGAGGTTTTAAGTCTAGGGGAAGGGCATTATAAAAACTGTTAAACCTAGTGCAGTAAGCTTGTACACTCTCCCCAGTGTTTCTTTGGAGATTCTTGTAATCAGAAAGTATTTGAAGAGGGTTTTTCCTCACTTCCAATTTGTTTAAGAATAACTTATGGAAGGCTTGGAGATCATTAATACTGTGAGGGGTTAAGCCTTTAAACCATTTTCTTACTTCTCCCCCTAAACTCTGAGCAAATAATCTAAGTTTGAAAGTCTCATCATCAATCTCATTTCTGTCAAAGTAGTCATTCATCTTATCCACATGTTGTGAAGCTATAGTAGCATTATTGGCATCATACAATGGTATCTTGGATTGATAGTCCTGTGGAAGATTGACTAATGGTAAAGGAAGGACTAAGGGAACATACCATGTTTCCATGATAGGAGGTTGTGGAAAAAATGGGGGGTTTACAAGTGGTGGGTTGAAAAGAGGGAAAGTGGGCTAGAATGGAGTGGTTTGGACAGTGGATGTATGAAGAACAGATGTGGATGGACTAGCAATAGATTGTTGAGCTGATCTTGGATGAGAGACACCTAAATTGTAAAGGAAATGTAAATTAGGTGGTGTAGTTTCTCTACTACAAGGATGTTTACTTCTATTTGGGGATGAAATTGAAGACTCTGAAACTAACTGATACAAATCCTCAAGTGACCTAGTTCTAAATGGATTTCTTAAGTCAACTTGTGGATTTTGTAGAGCTGCAAGGTTTTCAGGAACAGAATGAGCTCTATGGGGTGATCTGAAAACAGTTGAAGATTTAACCTCAGGAGACTTCCTAAGGATTATTTCAGGGTTATCAACTATCTTAGGAGGGTTTGGGTCAGGGTAAGCTCTAGTATGAATCTTTATAAGAGCCACTATGTTGTGTTTTTCAGACCCAAGTAAACAAGAAAATTTTAACCAAATATGACAATCTTTAAGAGGCTGATTGATCTTTTAAACAAGCAAACTTTAATCCTAAAGTCCTCTAACTGAGTTCATATGATTTTATGATGATAATGGGTCTTCCCAGTGGAGTCTTAAGGTCTTTTTAGGATTGTGGAGTCACCAGGTGGAAATTTTTAGCTCATTTGGAGGTAAAAGGTTTTATAGTCCACCACCATGTTTATTTGAATACCAATCTGAAATATTTTTGGGTTTTCTGAGTTTTTTTAGTCCTATGGGTTCTAAGAGTGTCCTAAATGTGTTTCAACACTTAGCTACGGTGATGATACAAAGAAATTATACTCTTATGGCTAATCTAGCTGATCCTTCAAGGTTTGATAAGATCTTATGAGAATCCTAAGGTTTCCTTAGTTTTTCACTGATTCAAACAAGTTTTTTCATGATTACCATTTGCTTGGTAGTGCTTGAAGAGGGCTACTTGTAGTCAATAAACAATGTTATTGAATCAAGGGTTTTCTTGAGGTCCTTAAGAATGTATAGGTGCAATTTCACTTAGAATCCCACTGTGGAGTCGCCAAAAATGTTAGGAATCTGTAATTTTAGCATATTGGTGAGACTAAAACTACAGAGACAACACTTGAACCACTTTGGTATTCTAGGATCTAGCCCTCCTGAATCCAGAGAGGGATCTCTCTATAAGTGCAAAGATTGATTTATCTTTAAGGCTTGAAATGTGATATTAGGCTAGTTATGAAGAATGGGGTTTTTGTTTTTTTTGGTTGGGAAAAGATATGTGACGGTGAAGGAAGTCTTAACGAAGGGCGAAGGTGAATGAAAGTGAAAAATGATTCAGCTAAGAAGATAGGAAAGAAACATCTTCAATCCATTGGGCTATGGAGTCACAGTAGGATTTAATTGAAACAACAAGGTTCAAGAGTGGTCCATGGGGCAAGTCATCTATGTCTAAGGATCTCTTTAAAGTTGATTTTATGGAATGAAATGAGACAATAAGAAGGGGAATTTAAACAAATTAAGAAAAATATCAACCTAAGATCAAGTAAGTACTTTGAAACTATCCTGCTTTTGGCATACACTTAAGAAAGACATAAAAGTAATCTAAGATCAGGTAAGTACTTTGAAACTAGCTTGCTTTTGATGAACTTTCAATAGAAAACATTTAAAACACAAAAAAGAATAGCTTAATATCAAGTAAGAACTTTGAACCTATCCTGCTTTCAACATATTCTAAGGGAAACTTTTCAAAGCAACCATTGGAGAAGAAACTAGAGGACAGGGCTCACCACAGACTTCCCTAGCTCTGCTTTACTTAGTAAAATTTCAAGACAAACAAATAAGATAACAAAGAATAGTCTAAGATCGGGTAAGGACTTTGAACCTAGCCTGCTTTAGACATACTCTTAGGGAAACTTTCAGACAACCTTTGGAGATAAAACTAGAGGACAGGGCTCACCATAGAATTCCCTAGTATAAATTTACTTGGCAGAAACTGAAAATAACATTCAAGAACAATGTTTAGTTTAGACAGTAGGACGAGGGAACACCAACATTCCTAACTGCTTGGACTGTATTGAATCATTCTTAAATACACAATTTTGGAAGAAAACATGTACATAAATCTTATCAATAAGAGCAGGGTACTTTGACAGTAAATCCTAACTCTATAATTTTTGTTCTTTATCAGAGAATATGGACAAAATGGAAACAGAAATAAAATGACAATTTACAATAAGAAAAACATCACCATTGACATAGACCATGATCCCATAAATCAACTTGTATTTGAATGCTTCAAACCAGTTACAATCATCAAGTCCAGTGGGTCTCTACAGCTTCAAACTTCTCATCTCGACTTAGGTATATTCAATTACAAACAGAGCTTACAACAGCTTCAGTAAACTATTTACAGGCAACAGATATGCAGTGACCAACATTATCTCATCTTCTATGGAAGTATTTATAGAAGAAATGAGGAGGTGGGGTAGGATAAAAGATCTTCTAGGTTCAATTAACAAAGTTTAATGTTTCTCGGCCTTTGAGGGGTTCAATGGAGAAACTTTATGATATTTCCTCTATATTAATTGGTTTACATTAAGTATTAAGCTTGCTGAGAGGATTTTTTTGACTTTAGGGCTCTTCATTATCTTTGTAATAACTCTGCTGACAGTTTACAATTAGTTTCTCTAGTTGAATTAATTGTTCAACTGTCTTTACGCTAATATCTTCTGTTATGGCAATAACTAGACCTTCTTTCGAATGCTTTGAGGCTGCAGGTGTCTTTTGGTAGCTGAGAGGATTCAATTAGCCTCTGATGTGGCAGTGGAGGCTTCTCGAACAGATAGATATTATTGGTTTTCTTTAAACACTGTTAATTTGATTTAATTCCGTGTGTTAGGCATAATTAGGCCTAATTTATGTCTTGTGTTCTTTAAACTGTGTTTAATTGAGTGGATTAGGCTTTAGATAGTCGATTTAGGCCGTAATCCCTCAAAACTGTGTAAAAATATTCAGACATGGATTTATGCTTTGACTTATATCCTTTAACACTGACACTCTTTGCTTGATTAAACTTTGCTGTGTCTTGTTGATGTGCAGGCATTACAGGGGCTTTATAATGGCGTCAGTGCTCATAAGGCACTGAATGAATCATGATATGGAATCCCGACAGAGTGATCTCTTTATGAATAAAGGCCTGGGGGATCATCATCCCTGGCCTTCAACTTTCCTTTTAAAACAATGGAAAAAACCATTATAACCTGCACAAACAAGAAAAAGTTAAGAAAATCCTGTGTATTTGGGTTTAGACTGCTTTGGAGGCTGAAGTTAGATCGCAACCGTTGGATGAAGGCATCCAACGACGAGGATTGCTCGCTGAGATCAAAAGGGAGGTGGTTAGATAAACAGTGGGGAGATTTAAGACAGGGTCGTCGATCTTGCAAAGATCAACGGTCGAGATTGACTGGAAAATGTAATGGAAAAGGGCCATATTATAGCGAGTGGTGTTACACAAAAAATTGTCATCCCGACATTCGCTATATGTATGAGCTCATTACTACTCATACTTCTCCCTTTTGCAAGTCTAACATATCAGTTCCTCATGTCAAGCCTTGAAAATCAGAAAAAATTCCTAAAAGTCTCCTAAACTTTGGTGTCGCACTTTCTGGCTATCTTGCCTGCGGTCCCGCACCCAATGTTCAACTTTCCTGCGTTTTCGAACGCACTTTATCTTTGTTATAGGTGTGGACCCCTGTAAGATTAAAAAGGCGCAAGTAAATCCCAAAAATCTCAATTAAAGTAAATTCTGGAAGCTTCTAGAATGGATCTTGCGGTGGCAGAACTGCTCTTGTAAGGTGCATGAATCCCTTACCTTATGGAGTTAACCCCTTGATGTGAGGAGCTTATCCCTTTGAAGGAGGATTCTATCCCTTCATACTTGGAACAGAAAACCTTCTCTTTTCCACTATAAAAAGAGGCATTGGGTAGCCTCAAAGGGAGTTCAAGCTTTTAGAATATTTGAAGTTAAGTGTTGTTGAGATTTAGACTCAATTAACTAAGAATTTTGTGAGGAGAGATTGCATACCTCTATTTATCTTGGTTGGAGGAGTGCAGAGCTTATCAAAGTAAAGGAGACTCCTGCTTCGGACCTCGGAAAGTCCTGTGCAACATCAAGGCTCAGGTTGTAAGGATTTTCTTCTTTTGAAATTAATACAAATATACTCATTTTTCTCAATAAGCTTTCAATAAATGGTTTATTTCATAGATTCCTTGATCACTATGATAAGCATGGTTTATGATGATTTCTATACAGGTGCTATGTAATACTTTTCTTGTTTGTGACTGCAGGTTTACGAGGAAAACTCCTTCAAGCGCGCAAGGGACAACGACGAATTCAAACAAGCACTGGACAAATGGTAAGTCTTTTACACCTCTATAGAGCTTTTTGTAAACCTTACATGCTTAGAGAAAGATTAGTATGTTTGGCTGTTTGTTGCTAGATACTTTTAGTACTAGGGAGATCGGTCTTGTCCGCAAGACGGATTAATCCATACAACAAATTGGCGACTCCACTGGGGAAAGAACTTGTTGTTTTTGGTTCTCTTTTATTTTGATTTGAGGAAACGTTTTTCTTGGTTTTTGATTGATTGACATCTGCCTGGGTAGCTTAGGTTTTCTCTGTTTTTGAAAATTTTGAAATCCTTTAAGTTTTTCTCTAGTTTTTCCTGGGACCGCACTTTGCCTTGTTTTCACAGTGCGGGCAGTTTCACACTTTTCCTGTGTAAACAGTGCGGGACCGCACCTGTGATATCCTGGAGCCTATGGACCCTGTTAAAGTTTTGAAAAACTTCAGATTTCTTTCTTTAGTTTATCTTGATTTTGATTTTCAGTTTTTGTTTTCTGCCCAGATTGATGATTGTTTCTGTCAAAAGCTTTATGTTAATAAATCTCAGCAGTATTGGTGTTTTGATGATTTTCTAGGAGTTTTGTGTTTTGGATTGCATTTCACTTGGTCTTTGTAGCGATTTGAAGCATTTGACACTTAGAAGTACCTCAGATTACCTTGGTATTTTTGGTCTTTTTGCTGGATCTGACCTGATTGTGAAATCATCCTTTATTGAGAAATAGAGTTACCTGTTTCTTTGCAAATCTTCGAAAAGAAACTTTGTTATTGGTTTTTGAATTTCATTTTTTATAAAAACATAATTGAGTGTTTTCGATCTGTTTGTTATTCTGGACGAATAGATCCTTAGTTTGCTGAACAACTAAGTAAAACATTCTTCAAAAAAATCTTAAAGCTTTTATTCATTTAGATTATTAAAGTTTGTAGTTTTGTGTGCTATTAAACTTTGTAGATCTCGAAATTAGTTTGTAGTTTTGAGTGCTTTTAAAAATTTTAGATTTCTTTTGAAGGAAAATTGTTTTGTAGCTTCAAGTTTTTGGAAAGTAAATGGATTTTTATTGTGAGCTTTGATCATTTGTTGGAAAAGACAAAAATATTTTCTTTCAAGTATTCTTTATGTTTAAAGAAGGAATTGTTTATTAAAAGAGTTGCATTCTCTAACTTTTCCTTAATTAGAATTTCATTGAAAGAAAACAATCTGATTATCATTTTTAGGTGCATTTTTAGTGTCTTTTGGAAATCGAGTCTTCACACCATCAGAGTTTCATTTCCGCACCCATTGACTTAAGAAACAACTCTTAAAAGTAACGCTTAATTAAAATTCATCTAGCAATATTTTTATTTTCTAGGGTTCTTATCACCAACATAGCTTAGGCTAGTATCTTGGAGTAGGGAGTAATTAACTCTCCAAGGTAGTAAAACAAACAAGTAGACAAATCTTGTGGTAGGAAATAAACCCAATCGTAATTTGTATAATCTGGGAAGCTTCTCTTAAAGAATTCAATCACGAGATCATGTCCGAACCTTTGAGACAATCAATTCTGTTTCATTGGGGAAGATAGAATATTTTGCGCGTATTACAAACGGTAAACCTCAGATTAACCATTGTCGAGGAGCCTGGGGTCACTTGTCGGTAAACCTCGGATTAACCATGTCGAGGAGCCTTCAAGGGGATTGAGCTTGCTACTCTGCCCTTGCGCGTGAAATCGGATCGTAGACTGTTCCCCCAGTTATATTTGTTACTGTTGGTAACCTTAGTGTCCATTATCTTAAGATTATTTCCTAAGGTGACGGTGAAGGAAAGATCTCACTGTACCTGGAGTAGACATCGACTAGACTCACTTGGACTCTCTGGGGGGTTCTCTTCACACGAGATGGTTTTGTGAGGAAACTTGTGCCAGTCTATTTCATTAATCAGGTTGTCGGGGTAGCTGTTTCAACCGCCCTTTCTGTGTTAAAATTCTACTAAGTTGGATTTCATCACCAACTAGTGTTTTTAGTACGGAAAGCTACTGTTTGTGTGTGGTTTGAACTCTTAGATTTTTAAGCATGTGATTCAGCTGTTTGTTTTTTAGAGACTTTAGGTGTTTTCATTGAAATTTTCTTTGTTTGCGTGTGATTAGTTAATATTTAATCGTGGCAGAATTGCCGAGACAATCCCGGAGACTACAAGGGAAACCCTCTGAATATTCACCAAGTTAGCTTGAAGGGCTTCATGCTCTGGTATCATCCAGTAGTGGTAGGATTAGATCAACAGAAATTGGAAGTTCCTCTATAGTTGTTCATCCTGATCATCAAATACCTACAACAGAATACATTCAAGAACCGATTTCAGTTTCTGAAGTTACTGGTAGTATTTCTGCTTCCAGTGAACTGGCTGACGAACTTGAAATCTCTGAACCTGAAACTGAACCTTCAGTTTTAGAAACATCCTCAGGATTTATTTCACCAACTTCTAGTGATCTTGGTTCACCTAGGGTAAGAAATATTGTCACTGACGATCTTCCAGCTGGTCTTATTTCCATTGAAGAACTTACTAATCCAGACGAAGATATATCTCTTCCCGACTCCCCTCAATCATTAAATCTTAGGGAGCGTGAATCTATTTTCTACAGCCCTATTCGAACTAGTGCTTGGTATCTATCTTTAACAAACTTTTTAGAGAATCCGGGTCTTGCTTTTTCTCCACCTCGAGTTCCATTTCATCCTACACCCAGAGGTTACTATCCGCCATCCATTATGGTCGGAGAGTCATCCATGTTTTCCCAGACATCGAAATCATTTTTACACGGTGGTCCTTTTGTTCCTTCGGGATATCAGGCTCTGTCTGGTACTTTCTCGGGAGCAGCTCCTCAACCAATTGAACAAGTGTTGTCATCTGGTTTTAATGGTGTTAAAACTGAAATGTTGAACGCAGAGCAAATCTATATGATGTCTGGTAATATTCCGAATCCTCAACCTCAAGGCAGTCAGTTACCGCCTGGAGGGCCAACACAGGGAAATCCATTACCGCCTGGGGGGCAACCTCAAGGTAGTCAGTTACCGCCTGGGGGGCAACCTTCAGGTAGTCAGTTACCTCCTGGGGGGCAACCTTCAGGAAGTCAGTTACCGCCTGGAGGGCAACCTCAAGGTAGCTTTTTCCCAGGACAAACTGTGGAATCATATTATTTTGGGGGACAACCCCAAGGACAGTACACACCTCAAGGGTATCAACCTTCAGGACAGTATATGCCCCAAGGTCAACCCCAAACTCAATATGCTCCTCAGGGTCCTTATCAACCCCAGCTTCAGTACGCGCCTCAGGGTTATCAACCTCAAGATCAGTACCCAATTCAAGGTTTCCAACAGCCTTCTAGTCAGCCATCTATTCAAGGAGCCGGAAATGCACCACTTGCTTATCAACCCTACGTTCAACCAGGTTATGGTCCTTACGTTCAAGCTTCTACGGGACAATACCCCGGAATGAATATGGTGTGGGATCCATCCCAATATCAACAACCTATGCAGCCTAATGTGCAGTTGCCTTATCAGCTTGGACAACCTTTAATCTCTAGTCCAACTCAGCAACCTGTCCAGCCTACTATTCAACCCTCTGCATCTAGTACTGTTCAGCAAGCTGGTCCTAGTTCACCTAAGACTCCGCCTCAAACTGCTGTAACTGCTGCTATGACTATTCAACCTGTAACACCTACTTCTGGAGTATCTGTAACCCCAAGTTTGTCTATCCCTGCATCCGTGCAAATCCCTCAAGTCTCTGTACCCCAGTCAGGATCTTCAGTTCAGACTTCAGTTCAGATGCCTACGGGACAAGCTGGTACGAGTACAGTTGTCACAAGTCAACCACAATTCACGTATCAACCGTACCAGGGACAACCACAATTCGGTCCCTATACACAAAATCCAAACTATCAGTATCAACCGTACCCTGGCTATACTTATCAACAGCCTCAACAACCCCAGTTCGGTCCGGTTAATCCTGGTTTTCCAGGAGGTTATACAATTCCTAATGCAAATCCAATTCCAAGTTATCCTGGATATCCGCCTCCTGGAACTGCTTTGGCTACTCAAGGTTTTCACGACCCTAACCGTCAGTTACCATTTATTGCAACTTTGGATTTACCTGATTTGACGCGCCTTACGAATGATCCAATTTTTTATTATCCGTATTGGCCGCCAATGCCGCATAAGTTGCCCAGTGATATACTGAAATTTGAAGGTAAGTCAGGAGAGGATCCATCAAATCACGTCATGACTTATCACCTTTGGTGTGCGTCTAATTCAATCATTGATGATTCGATTCGCTTACGTCTTTTCCAAAGAACTCTTATTGGTCTTGCAACCAAATGGTACATTGAGTTACCACGAGGCTCGTTTCATAACTTCAGTCAGTTAGCAACTACCTTCTTGACTCATTTTCAGTTGCCAGTCAGATACGACAATGGCACAGAATTATTAACTTCGCTGAAACAATCCACATCCACGTATATTTCTGATCATATTCATGAATGGCGATGTAGGAGACGTTTGGTGAAAGTTTATATTCCGGATCAAATTTTGGCGGAATGGTTTGTTAAATCATTGTTACCCAAGATTACTGAAGATGTAGCTAAGGCTGGTGTTGTTACTGAAGAGCAAGTAATTGCTCAAGCTCAGTACCTTCACCTTGTTTACGCGCAGTCGGGTACTTTACATGAAAAAATCCCAGACCTTCCAAAACAAGGTCAAATAGCTACTGCTCCTTCAGGGTCTCATGCCACTGACGGTATGATTGGTACGGTCAATACTAAAAGTAAGAAGAAATCTTCAAAGAATTCTTCTCCAATTATAACTTTACCTGATTCCCCGAAAGGAGAATCTTCCCCTGAAGTTTCTGCCGATATTCATGTTGTGGAGACATCTACAGCTAAATCTAAATCCGGTAGTAAAAAGAAAGGGAAGAATAAAAACAAAAATAATTCGAAAGAAAAAATTGATAAAAATGAATCCAATGACGCAAAACGTAAACCATGTTATCCTTGTTACATTTGTGACGAAGATCATTTTACTAAGGAATGCCCACATCGGGCCGTGGTTGCGAAATTCGTCAAAGGTTCACAACCTACTGTCTTGAAGGATCCCTTTCCGACTCAAGATAGTAATATGGTTGGTTCTACCTCGACTGCTTCAAAAGAACCAATTTTGATGATGTCTCATGTAAGGATTACGACGCGATCACAAGATTATGGTACTAAGAATCTTGTTGATGGTAAAGAAGTAGAATCTTCTAATGCAAATACATCAACTACACCTCCTCCTGTTTCTGGTCCGCTACAGATCGAGAAACCAAATCCAGACTTAATAATCAAACCACCTGCTAAAGATGTTCTTCGTAAATCAGCTTTCAATCCACATGCGAGAGCTGCTCAGAATTACAACATTATTGAAGACTTAGCTATTTCTCCTTCAGCGATGTCGGCTTTGGAAGTGCTGCAATAATGCCCAGCACAACGTAAATTGCTTTTTTCTACCATAGGAGCTGTCGATATTCAGGATTCTAATCTTATAATCTTCGATCTAGAAAATAGTACACCTCGCCTACCTCACCAAATGGCTTTTCAGATTCCGGTGCAGTAAAAAATAGACCGATCTATCAGACTGTGATTGATGAGGGAGCTTCAACGTGTATTATGTCGATTCAGTGTTGGAAATTGCTTGGTTCTCCTACACTGAACCAATCTTCGACGATTATTAAGGCTTTTGATGGTCGAGGTTTCCACCCTTTTGGTATTTTGCAGGATTTACCCATAGGGGTTGAAGGTAAAATTGTAAATCTAGATGTGGAAGTGGTTGATGCCCCTCTTGATTACAACCTTCTTCTGGGTCGTAGTTGGTCTTATGCTATGACTGCTATTGTCTCTTCGGTCTTCCGACTCATAAAATTTCCATATCAAGGAAGGATCGTTACAATAGATCAGTTAACTTATTTTTCTTCCGACCCAACCTCTACAGAAACAATCCAGCATGTTGGTAAAGCGACTATCCCGTACAAGGATGTTGGAGTAGGTTTGATTAAAGATTCTGGTTTGCTAGGAACTTTTGCCATTCCTCCTCCTAACGTATCGCCTTCTGTTGCAACTATTCATATGATTTCGTCAGACTCTGTTATGTTTGATGATCCTTGGATCGTACCTTCCGAATCCGAGTTAGATTCAATTGATGGCATGATGCCTTTGAGTCCATTTGAACTTGAATATCAGGTTGTACAGTCATTTTCCGACCCCTCTTCAACCAAAATTGATCCAGTGAATGGGATCCATAAGGAATCACTTTCTATATCTAGTTCAGCTACAACGGCATTTCCTGAACTTGTTCATACTGATGAGCAGATTCGTGAGTTCTTGTCTGTTGACGATTTACCATGGGAAGATCTACATCACCGATCTTCGTTTTTACCTGAACTAGATCATTTTGAAGATGATTTCGCTTCAATATTTACTGCTGAATATGTCAAGGAACCGCAGAATCCATTGAAAAATCCTGATTCTGAGTTAAATTTGGAAAATATTTCTCGAACGATTCCCATTGACATTTCAGTAAAACCTGGAATAATTGAAAACATTCATATAGGTGATTCCTGTGCTGAAGAAGAAATTCAAACTTATAAAGCCCTATTTCAAGAATTTTGTGATGTGTTTGCCTGGTCCTATGAAGAAATGCCAGGAATTGATCCGTCAATTGTCGTACATGAAATCAAGACTTACCCGGATGCCAAGCCTGTTCGTCAACGTCTACGTCAAATGCATCCTAGAAAAGCTGCTGCTATCAAAGCAGAGGTTGAAAAATTACTTCGTGCAGGTTTTATTTATCCGATTCCTTTAACGGATTGGGTATCTAATATTGTTCCCGTGACTAAAAAACAAGGAATGATACGAGTATGTATCGATTATAGGGATATTAATCGAGCTTGTCCTAAAGACAATTATCCAACTCCCTATATCGATCAAATAATCGATGATTGTGCCGGCAGTGAAATGTTTTCCTTTATGGACGGCTTTTCAGGGTATAATCCAATAAACATACTCCCTGCTGATCAGCCAAAAACAGCTTTTATTTGTCCGTGGGGGACATTTTCTTACTGCAAACTACCCTTTGGATTGAAGAACGCTGGAGCAACTTTTCAAAGGGCAATGTCTTATGCGTTTCATGACATTAAGCACATTGTGCAACCGTATCTCGATGATTTACCTGCTCATTCATCACGCAGGGCTGACCATCTCACACATTTACGTGCTATCTTTATGATATGTCGGCATTATCGAATTCGGCTGAATCCACACAAATGTGTTTTTTGTGTCGAGTCGGATCGTTTACTGGGATTTGTTGTCTCGAAAGCAGGTATTCGCGTCGATCCGTCGAAGGTCGAAGCTATTGTCAAATTACCTCCTCCTTCGACTTTACGCCAACTCCAAAGTTTGCAGGGGAAAGCAAACTTTTTATGTCGATTTATCCCTAACTATGTCGAGCTTATGAAAGGTTTTACCCGGTTGCTGAAACAGAACATTCCATTCTTTTGGGATGAGATCGCTGATCGGTCTTTCGATGCACTTAAACACGCGTTAACCCATGCACCGTTATTGCATCCTCCCAACTACAACCAGGATTACATTTTGTACCTCGCTGCTTCTCATTCCACTATTGGGATGGTTTTAGTTCAGAAAGACGAATCTAACGCTGAACATGTGATTTATTATCTTAGTCGGAATCTGCATCCGACCGAAATCAAATACACACATGTGGAGAAATTGGCCTTGGCAGTTGTTCAAGTTGTCCAACGATTTAGACATTACATATTGTTACGCAAAACTACGGTAATTTTTTATTGCAACCCTATGATGTACATTTTGACCAAACAATTTCTAGGGGGCAAGTATTCCAAATGGATAGTCATCCTGCAGGAATTTGACTTGGAGTTTGAGAAATCCAGGGCAAAGAAATCTTTGGTATTTGCGGAACTAATGTGTGATTTCCCCTCTACTGATACTGAAACTGTGGCAGAGCAGCCCATTGCGGACGAATCTCTGTTTCTTATCAGTACTCTTGATCCATGGTATGGAGATATTATCGTTTATCTCCAAACCCAATATTTTCGGCCTGAAATCTCGCGATCTCAGCGACGGAAGATACGTTTCCAATCCCAACAGTATAATATTATTGGTGATACACTTTATCGTCGTGGAGCGGATTCTGTTTTCCGACGCTGTCTTATTCATGAAGAAGCTGAAAAGGTTTTAAATGACTGCCATTCTGGAGCATGTGGCGGTCATATGTTTGGGTATGCCACAGCCCAAAAGATATTGCGCGCTGGTTATTTCTGGTCGTCATTATTCAAAGATTGTATTTATGCAGTACGGAAATGCCACAATTGTCAACTTTTTGATCGTAAGATGCGGCGCCACCCGCTCCTCTTCATCCCATAATTGCTGTTGGTCCTTTCACAAAATGGGGTATCGATTTTATTACATGTAACCCTCACTCGGCCGGGGGGCATGCATATATTATCTTAGCAGTAGATTATTTTACTAAGTGGGCCGAGGCGATGCCTACATTTTCGGCTGACGGCAAGACTTCTGCAACTTTCGTATTTAATCACATAATTGCTAGGTTCGGTGTTCCTCAAGCCATTATTACTGATCATGGAAGCCATTTTCGGAACGTCATAATGACTGAACTAACAGAACAGCTTGGCCTACGCCACGATAGTTCCACTCCATATTATCCGCAAGCCAATGATCTGGTCGAAGCCATAAATAAAGTTTTAGTCACCATGATCAGACGAATTATTGGTATTCACAAGACGAATTGGCATTCCATGTTATTTTCGGCACTTTGGGCATATCGAACCTCAGTCAAAACATCAACTGGTTTCACTCCCTTTCAACTCGTTTACGGTTTGGAAGCTGTGTTGCCGATTGAATGCGAAATTCCATCTTTGAAATTAGCCATAGAGTTACTCCCAGCTACGTCTGAAGAGGAGAAACGTTTTTTGTACTTGGCTCAATTGGATGAAAATCGGAGAAACGCTGCAATAGAAAACGAGGCTCATGTCAAAAGAGTAAAAGCTCAGTATGATAGAAGTGTTACCCCTCGAAATTTTTTAGAAGGAGACCTAGTCTTAGTTTATGATCAAGCCAACGATAAGCTAGGAGCTGGGAAATTCGTGCCCATGTGGCATGGTCCTTTCATTGTTAAGCGAAAGCTGGAAAAAGGGGCCTATGAGCTGATATATTTTGATGGTATCCCTTTAGATAAGCCCAGAAATGGGTTATATTTGAAGCGATATTATGCTTAAACCTAGTGTGGAGATCTTTTATTTTTTAGGTTAGATTTCTTTACTGCTGGTGTGTCTTAGATTAGAAAGGTGTGCCTAGTTTAGAAGTGTGTTTTTATCACTATTCCTGCTTATATGAGTTTTACTCTTGATATTGCAGATGTCGACGTCTCTTCAAACCTACATTGGTTTTGCTGATGGTGCTTGTCGTAGTACACGGAACATTTCTTCCGCAGCCTGGGTTATCTATTCACCCTCTGACGAGTTAGTTTCCATGCATGGGGTAAGCCTTGGTCAAACAACAAATAACATTGCCGAGTATAGTGCAGTGATTGAGTTATTATCTGAATCCATATCATTTGGGATTCGGAGTTTGATTGTGAGGTTGGATTCTGAACTTGTTGTATTACAACTTAACAGAGTTTATGCCATTAGAAATCCAGTGTTGTTACGGTTGTTTTTAAGAGTTCGTCTCTTGGAACGTGAATTTGACTACATTGAATATCAACATATTCCAAGACATTTAAATACATTAGCAGACACAGTTGCTTCTAGTATGATAAATCGACATTTGCAGTGATAAAAACAGTAAAACAAACAACATTCATAAAATGTACGCAAATAGCCGGTAAATAGTGATATATATCATAGTATAAAAGTGTTTTCAAAAAATATACATCGTCTTCGATCATAGGTTGGAAACACCTTATGATCGGCAAATGATAACACAAAAAGTCAAAAATATGAGTCTACAATACGATCATCCCATCACTGATGGTGATCACGATAAGAAACCACTGCCCGAGCCACCCTGCACAGGAACCTCCTAAAAGGTCCCAGAACACCAATCACGTATCTCTGCAATCTGAGTGGAATGTCATCTATGTCTGTCTCCGGAATATCTAGAGTCAAACGCTCTAGATGATGCTCTAAATCAGTCAAGATTTCTGTTGATTGGCCTGCTGGAGCTGGTGCGGCTGAAACTGGTTGTCTTCTTTCATAAGGTTGGAAATGGGCTAGTCACTGTGGGCCCACATCTGTATTCAAAAAACTTTTGGTTATTAATTTTCAAGACGATTTAAAAATAAAAAAATTTAGAAATTAGAAACTGTTGAAGAAAGATTTTTTACCTGAGTCATCCCACTGTTCCCCTGCTGGGAGAGTCATCTCTCGGTCGCCGCGGAAATCTATCCCGACGTATGGAAAGTCCTCTATGACAAAAATTTGGCGATCCAGCCAACGAAAATATGAAGAAGGAAATCAAACAATCTCAACGCCCTCAATACCGTGACGGGCCATCAATGCGGACCAACGAACCATCCTAGGTTCTCTAAGTCGACCGGCATCAACAGGGATACTTTGTGGAGCTAGTATAGGAATCCTCTATAGAGCAAAGGAGACGACGATGGATCCATATCCAAAGTTATTCAGTTTCCCATTTTTTGCTCTAGTTATTTGGCCTTTTATATTAGCCAACACATCGTCACACCAGTTGAAAATGGTGCCGCGAAAACAGTCCACAGCAATGCGCATCTGAGAACCGGTAGCTACATGCAATGCTACACTCCCGCACAGCCTGGTAACAGTAAATACAATAACTTTCAGCTCGGGACGGATGATAGTTTTTATATCAATCCGTTTGTCCCTGGGGTCTGCTTCATCATTACAGAATTCTTGCCGAAGACTAGCGACAGTCTGGCCACCTGGCCTAGTCCCAAACAAGGAGAGTTGTTTGCCCCTCTTGGACAAACCAGTCAGAAAATAAATGTCCTCCAGCTCGATTTCGAGCCGGTGGCCGCCAATAATGAAACACTGGTCCTGCACGTTCCACCTGTTTACCAGCCATGTCAGGAGCTCTACCTGTGCTCTCATGCCTTGGATGGCCCAGAATTTATACAAACCGCATGCTCTTAATGCTTGCATTGTGGGAAAATGGAGAATTGCGGCTTCATCCACTTCCTCATGTTCGCGTTCTCTCCAAAACAACATCTTGTAAATCCTACAATACACAAAAAGATAGATTAGAACATTCTAATTTGAAAATTTTTGGGCGAGAAATGAGAAATTTAATTTTGAAATTTAAACGCGCGGGGACCGCACTTTGCCTTTGTAAACAGTGCATAGGAACGCACGCGCTCTGTGGAAAAAGTGCGGACCCACGACCTTTTTCTGTGAAGAAAAAGGTCGGGGTCCGCAGGTCCCGTGTGTTTTGCTTGCAGACCCCCACGGGCGGTTTTTTAAACTATTTTTCTCCCTTAAAAATAAAATCTAAAGCCTAAAAAGAATTGTAAATGGATGAAATGAAAGATTAAGAGGTCGTGGATTACCTGGGAATGACGGTTCTCGATTTCGCCGGACGGATTTTCCAGAATCTTCACAGGAACTTTTTTACCCAAAAGCTTCTACTTTTCACTCTGAACTTGAACAGTAAAAATGAAGTTGAAAAAGTCCTTTTTATAAGTTTTTTCGAATAGATGAATTTTTAATTTATTTATTTTTCACTTTAAAAAGGGTATTTTTGAAGCATTTTTACTCATCTTAAATAGGTATGTGTAATGTTTCAAGTTTTTGTGCAGAAATTGGATTTTTCAGGAGAGTTGATCATTTTTCAACAAAGAGCATACTTTTATCACTTTTTCGGACTCTTTCAAAAATTCACGAAAAAGCGAAACATTGGAGTCCTCTTTTAAGCCCTTTTCAAACTCTCTAAACATGAAAAGATCGCCGAGTACTTGATTGTTCGAACTCGTTAAAGTAAATGAATAATCGTCCCTTCAGTATAAGTTTACCCCTTTTACGGACTGAAATGGACTATTTACGAAAAAGGTATACGTTGACTAAATACGGTCAATAGAGTTCTCTCCCGCATTATTTTATCTTTTTTCGGGCTCGAGAGACTAAATTTACGAAAAAGTACACCCATGGAGTTTTCTTAAGTTTTTTCTTCTGACTCCCTAAAATTGAAAAACACCGAGTTTCTCCTATACCGGACTCGTTAAAATTTAACAGTAAAGGACCTGTTTAATTTTCAACAGGAACGAACCACTCCTTCTTAGGGTTCGAATTTTAAACTAAGTTGGACTCATCCGAAGGATGAGCTTATAAACAAGCAAATTTTATCCTCCTCAAGCTTGTCAAAAATAAAGAGGTACTTGCCAGAAATGGTGGGGGAAAAGAGAGGAAAATGGGCGTGTTTGTTGTATTTTGATTCTTCGAAAATTCAGTCAACCACTCTTGAACATGACACTTTCATTCACCTGGGTTGGGAAATCCTTTGCCTAACAGTTAATCAAACCTCATTGAAAGTTTTCATCTGGTTTCTGGGTATTAGCTTTGGGTCAATTGTCGCCAAGCCATCTGCAGTGTCGTTATGTGTTCAAGAGGATAGTTCAAATAAACCATTCATCTGTAAAATATCTGTCATCCATTTTGACCATCCCTGAGTCAGTCCTTGCCAATATATTTTCAAAACTTGATCTATGATTTCGTGTTGTGGGCCTGCCTACGACGGATCGCTTTCTATCGATGACAACTCATTATCTGGGAAGTTGATCTAGAAATCGTCAGTACCTTGAAATCTGCATGCCTTAATGGCAGGTTTCTCGCTTTTGATGACGGGTTACATCATCGACCTTCGATCGAATGATTCCGTGAAATGTTCGACTTCAGCTCATTCATTCACATTTCATGGATTATACTGGGTACTTTGAGAGCCATTGACATTACTGGTGGTTACTCTCGCACTTGTTAACAGTTTACATCATTGACTGGTAATCAAGTGGTTTCTACCATGTTCGACTTCGACACATTCATTCACATGGATAGAATCGTACTAGTTCGAGATACGGAAATCAAGATTCTAGATCTAGTTTCTATCATCCAGGATGCGAGGAATTTTATTGTTATTTATACAGTTGACTATTTATCAATAGATGGATGCACCCATACTGTGTTCACACATGTCTATACTGTGATGTACTCAAAATCATTCCTGTATCAGAATAGTTGAATCAGTTTTTAGTTAGTTTAATCTGACTATGGGAATTCCTACCTCAGTGATGATATGTATACATATATATTTTGCATTGAATGTTTTTACAGGTGCTGACTCGCGTGTCCACAGGATGATCCTTGAAATGATAAAGTATTGCACTCTTCATATATGACAGACTTTAGTTTCATCTATTCCAGACTTTGCACTTTAGGGGGCAATCTGTTACACTAAAAATTGTCATCCTGACATTCTGCCATAAGTATGAGCTCATTATTACTCATACTTCCCCCTTTGGCAAGTCTAACATATCAGTTCCTCATATCAAGCCTTGAAAATCAGAAAAAATTCCTAAAATTCTCATAAACTTTGGTGTCGCACTTTCTGGCTATCTTGCCTGCGGTCTCGCACCCAATTTTCAGCTTTCCTACGTTCCTGAATGCACTTTATCTTTGTTATAGGTACGGACCCTTGTAAGATTAAAAAGGCGCAAGTAAATCCCAAAAAGCTCAATTAAAGTAAATTCTGGAAGCTTCTAGAATGGATCTTGCGGTGGCAGAACCGCTCTTGTGAGGTGTATGAATCCCTTACCTTATGGAGCTAACCCCTTGATGTGAGGAGCTTATCCCTTTGAAGGAGGATTCTATCCCTTCATACTTGGAACAGAAAACCTCCTCTTTTCCACTATAAAAAGAGGCATTGGGTAGCCTCAAGGGGAGTTCAAGCTTAAGAATATTTGAGGTTAAGTGCTGTTGAGATTTAGACTCAGTTAACTAAGAATTTTGTGAGGAGAGATTACATACCTCTATTTGTCTTAGTTGGAGGAGTGCAGAGCTTATCAAAGTAAAGGAGACTCCTGCTTCGGACCCCGGAAAGTCCTGTGCAACATCAAGGCTCAGGTTGTAAGGATTTTCTTTTTTTGAAATTAATACAAATATACTCATTTTTCTCAATAAGCTTTCAATCAATGGTTTATTTCATAGATTCCTTGATCACTATGATAAGCATGGTTTGATAGAGTTAGATTTTGTTGTGTGTCATAGAATACTTTTGCACAGATCAGAATATATGAAAACTGCTTTAAGCGTACGAGGGATAACAACAAAACTTCAAAACAAGCACCGGACAAACGCGTAAGTCTTTTTACACCTCATAGAACTTTTTGTAAACCTTACATGCTTTTAGATAAAGATTAGTATGTTTATTATTTGTTGCTAGATACTTTAGTACTAGGGAGATCGGTCTTGCCCAAGACTTCCGATTAATCCACACAACAAGAGAGGGAGAATATACAAAGAAAAAGGGTGAAAACTTTTGGCAGAAGGAAAAATGCATTAAAACAAAATTTGGGGTTTCGGAAATAACCTTGGCCGTCGGATGAGATCGGCCACAGAGATCAACAGCTGAGAATGACTTATGAATTCCCTTGGAGGATGGCGAAGGGCGATGAACTGAGAGTGAGATTAAACTAGGACCGTTGATCTGCAGAGATCAACGGTGGAGATTAAAAATGATGGAATGCAGTGTAAATGGGAAGGGTGGTTTCGGCTGAGAAAAATGTTGGTTTCGCGTGACGAAAAGAGAGAAAGTTGGTTTTACCTTTTTGAACGTGATATGAGTTAGATCCTGAGACGTGGCTTTTCATAACCACCCTCATCGCGTAATTTCAAATCATTAACCTCCAGGCTTAAATTTACACGAAACCGTGCGCTGGGCGTCAGATCTAGGGTCTTAGATCAGACGGCTGTGAGGAGAGCGCAATGGCGATAAGATGCAAGGACAGAAAGAGGTGGGGCAAGGTCAAGGTGGTTTTAACCTGGACCATCAGATCAGAGAACAGATGGTGGAGATTTGATCTGGAGAAAGGTAGGACCCAAAGGAGTTGGGCCTATCGGGTTGAATCTGGACCGTTGGATCTTCAATATGGACAGCCCAGATGCAATCGGAGGATCACGATTGGTGAGGGCAAAGGAAAAAGAGTGCCGATGAAATTTCATGTGGACCGTCAGATCTTTGGAGAGATCGACGGTTAGGAATGAATCAGAGGTCCAAAGCCGGAGGGATGGGCTTATGAAGAGAGCGATGTGGGCCGTTGGATCTGGGTCTGGTGGGGAAGATCAATGGCTGGGAAGCCATCGGAAGGTGACCAATCGGAGGGGGCAATAACTATTAAAATATGCCCAACGAAAAATCTCCGATGCAAGATACCAAAGACTGTTTGATCGTTTTAGATCAACGGTTGGGATTCGCCCAACTAATGAACCGTCGGGACTCTTTATAATATGAAAAAATGGGGTTTTTTATGAAATAAAAAGGGAAAATCGTATCGGGAAGGGTTTTATATAATGTTTATTACCCGATTGCGGGCTCCGGGTTATGTGAAGGAGAGCGAAGGAGTTGGGGGTTTTAAAAAGAAAAGGGGCCAATCACATCGGGATTTTTCGTTTAAACAAAGAAACATGCCCATCGCAAACCTCTGATTGCGATTAATGCTCAGGACTTAACTCTTGGTCTTGGGCGTGGGTTATATGGTGGGGAAGTGGTTTGGGGGCTAGGGCCAAAAGGGCTTAAGGCCTTCGCACAAAAAGGCTGCTTTTTATAATTTTTCAAGTTTTTCAAAGGGTTTGAAAGCTTTCGATAAGGTAAAATAGGAGTTTTAAACCTTATCAAAGGGGTTTTTATGAAGGAAAGAAGGGAAATGAGGGAAAATAGAGGAATTTTTATGAGGAAAAGGGGATGAAATGGAGGTTAAGTATGAGTGAAAAAAGGGGTAAAATGAAAGGAAAAAATGGTTTTTTAGCAGCAGTCATTTCTTCAGGAAAACAACAGATTTTCAGAATTGAGAGGGAAACAGCAGTGAATATTAACTCAAGGATAAGTTATCTTCATAAGACTTCAAGAACTAAAAATTTGGCAATAAAATTGTTTCTTGAAGGCTTAAAACATGATTTAGCCACCATTTGATATGACAAATTTTATAGGTGGCTAACACACATGACTGCTGGCTGAATAGGGAAATGTAGATCTATGGAAATATGGAGCTCTGATGATGCCAAGATTTTAGATCTTGGCTCTATGATGGCAACCCAAGATAACCCAGAAAGGATTTCTCAGATCTGTCAATCTAAGAAAATCACCCTCTTGGGGTTTCACTATGAAACTGCTGGGTATGTAGATATGAAGCTAGATCTGACAAATAGATGGCTTAAATATGTCACAATATTAGATCTAAGCTTGAAGGGTTGATCCCTTCACTAGATCCTGAAGCGAGAAGCTCAAGATCTAGCTCCTTAATCCTCCTCTGAATATTGCAGCTGCTACTACACAACTGCTCACAAAAACTGCACTGTGAAAGAAGGAGGATCTCTAGCCTACTACTAAGATATGCAATGGAGCACATAAATGATGGAAATAATGAATACAATGTGAAGGAATTGTCCTCCACTAGATTACTAGCCGAAATTCTAGCAACTTCCCTTCTCCCTTGGATCTACAAGAATGGACTGCGCAATTCCTGATGGAAGTGCTACTACTTGGAGATGAATAATAGATGGCCTGATGATTGATATAGATCTGAAGCACTGGAAGGCTGATCTTGAAGCTCATGGTGATAGGATGAATCCTTCACCGGTTCCTCAACTGAAATATTGAAGGACAACCTCCTCCTCTCAAACAGATCTTCAGAAATGTGCAATTTCCGAGTATGGATGTTCCGCAGAAAGTAGGAATAGTATGGCACCAATTCCTGATGATGAATGTAGTGCAAAAACCCTTCCTTAGAGGTCACTCAAGGAAAGAGGTGGGATTCCCGCTCGAGAACACCCTGTGCTAAACAACACTGTAGACTTAGCTGAACAACATAAGAGTGCATGGAATGTCAAATGACAAATCTAGATCTAAACAGATCACAAATAAATAATCCAAAGCCTGCCTTCTATTTTTCCTTCATCTTCATTAGATAGTTTGTGAAACTTCTCATGCCTTGGCCCACGTCATAACTGCATTGTACACGTGGACATAGGCTTCCATGTTGACTGCGTTGTCTCTCCATGATCTCCATCATGTGTGAATGTAATGATCACCCTCTCCATCATGTGTGCATTAAATGAACTACTCCTCCATCATGTTATCATGAATGCTCTATGATCTTACATTTTATTCCTTCCATGATCTTAGTTGACTGCTTCAACCTCCATGATCTATTTCATTAATGAGACATGATCTCCACTCCTTTCACATTAAGTAGCTGCTCCACTGCTCCATTATGTATATCTATGACTGAAATATCCACATACAGACATCAAAAGTGGATTTTAATTATCTTTTGGATTTGTGGGTCCCTCCACCCTCTTAATTAATTAATTAATTAGGAAAATTAATAACTCTAATATTCCAATTATCTTGTGGAAAAATTGGGAATATTACAGTCCTCCCCGATCAAATGTTTCTTGACCTCAAGAAACAACAAAAGTGGATGCTACAACAAACATCCTCCCTCCAAATGGTATCCTCATGTGGAAGGCCTCCCCATCTGTGACAATGTGTCATGCATGTACAACTCCAAAGTTTCCTCTCTAGAATGTCTAGAATGGCCTCCAACTGAAAATTTAGATACCCTTCCTCATCAATGAACCTCCAAGTGGCAACCATATGATGACCAAAGATCTCTTCTACACATGAGATACACAAAATGAAGTGGTTCATTCCCAAAGTGGAAAATCCCAATTCATGAACTATCTTTCCAACCCATGATACATAGAGTAGATCTCATCTATCAATGCTTAGATCATTAGCCCTATTGGCCATGTAGGAATCAAACATCACATCAACACAGTGAACAACATGAAGTAGAGACATATGGATGAACATGAACAATGTCAAACCATATTCTCCCAATAACAACCAATGTAGCAAAGCCTTCTGTTGCCATGCTAGATCATCATGAAAACAAACAAGAGAGCCATACTTTCTCAAAAGAAGCCACCGCAACAATGCCTCTTGTTTCCATACCACATCATCATTGTACCAAATGTAGTGGCCATATTCTCTCAAGAGAAGCCACCTTAATAAGGCATCTTGATTCCCCATCACATCCTCATCATACCATGTATAATGACCATAATCGCCCAACAGAAGCCAATGTTGTAAGGCCTCATGTTTCCATCCTCCAACAATGTCATGTAATGCATGGGAAGAATTCAGTCCATACTCACCAAATAGTAACCATAGCAACAAGGATTCTTGCTGCCACCTTACATCATCATGATGCAAGTCATGGAGAAACAATATAGTAACGGACAAGTGAAATGTCCCATCAACATAATACAAACAAGCTCCCTTATGCCACATCATGTGAGAGTTATACTTTATCCCAAACCCAAGTACATACATGAACATTAGATACGTCCCAAACAGAAATACATGTAAAGAGATGAGACATATCCCAAACAAAAGTAAATACAAGGACATAAGATATATCATGTGATGTCCAAACTCTATCATCAACAACCAAAGTAACCATGTCTTTTTATTCTGCATCCTTCCAGTGATGTGTAAGGCATGAATCAGAAAAATATGGCCTATTGGGTGGTAACCATACTCACCCAAGAGCAACCAGTGCAACCATGCTTCTTGTTGCAATGTATCATATATATGCAAGTGGTTTGGAAACCCCTTGCTCCACCTCATCAACCATTCATCCCAATGAGGATGATGGATCTCATTCTGCAAAAACTTGGTATCCTCCCATTGTCAGACACAAATCTCCTCAAACTGTTGAAGAACTTTTCACTCCATGATATGTTGAAGTGCACCTCTAATGAGACCTCTCCATAAGATCTTCTTCTCATCAATGGCCCTCCAAAACCAATAAGGTTATAAATCTGCTACAGGTAGAAGTTCTTTGAGTTGTGAGATGCTCATTGAGAAAGTGTCATCTAGAAAGGAGAAAATATTCCTCACCTCAAGATGTCTACCATCTATCAATTTTTTCTCCATTGCTTCATGAATGAAGCTACCATTTTATTGATCCCATAAGGAATGGGTCCTCTTCTTCTCACTGCTACTCATTAACAACGTTGTAGATCTTCAAGATTTCTCATGTGTTGTCTCAAAGCAAGGCACAATGCTAAACTCATAGCCAACCATTGTACATAGGATCATACTCATCCCATGTTCTGAAACTATACACTTCAACTAAAAGGGTTGAATGTAGTTCATCAATGAAAAAATAGGATGGTTCTTCATCACTTCCTTGATTAGATCAAGGGTCCTCTGCACAGTGATGTGATGCTGCTCTAAATCAGCATTTTTTTCTAACCCTTGGTCATGCAATAGACCTGATGGCATGTCCCCATAAGTTTCAATAAGGGGTACTAAAACAATATGAGATGAAATTGGTTGCATATATTGGATCAAATGATGTGTGGGAACCTCTTGCAAGACCACAAGAGTTCCTCCAACTGGAACAATAGCCCCTCCAACTGCTTGTAAGGGTGATGACTGCACTTCTACAAGTGTACCAGCGCTGGTATCTATCTCCTCCTCATCATGCATCTCATGAGTAATGCATGGGGATCCAAATGTCAAGAACTCAAGACCATATTGTAAAGATGCAAGTGATCCTCCCCTTAATGTAAGCACATCTGTAGCTGGTGATGATAAAGGCTTCTCCTATTGAGTGATGATGAGAACATATTCTCTTGAATATTCATGCACTATATCCTTGCTGATGGGAGATTTCATTATGTGAGATGTCTCTGGTTTCTTTATACCATATCTCTTCTTCATTCTTTACATAAAATCTGCATAAGTAGACAGTTTCATGTGTGACAAGTGACTGAACCACCAATTTCTTGCTTCACCATCTAGGTGCAACGCTGAAAACTCCGCAACCTCTCTTTCTGATATAGGATGATTCAGAAAGAATGTATATAATTATTCCCTCCAAGCCCCAAAGGTGCTTGTGGAAGATCCATCAAATGTAGGCAAGAATAATCTATGCCTCTTTCTTCTATTACTGCTTCTAGATCTCCTCTCTTCTTTGAGTTGCAATAATTGTTGGAGAGAGAGAGATTCTCCTTCAATGCTTGAGGTTGTGACTTGTATTCAGATAGATATTCACTTAGGGTCTCATGCCCCAAGCCTTCATCATATTCAGACCAACCCTCTTTCTCAAAGAAAGTGGATCTAGTGGAATAATGTGAAGCTCTTTGCTTCTTCGGTCTTCTTTGTTGCTGAAAAGAAGTACTAGGAACTTCTTCATCTTGAAACCTTCTTGAGGGTTCTCTTTGCCTTTCTCTTCTTGATTCCTTAATCCCTTTGGAGAGATCATTCATAGCTCTACAAAAATATGAGGAAAAACTTAATCCCTCCATAGTAGATCTCTACTATCTTCTTTTCATATGTTGTCAAAATGTTCACAAGCTGAGCCAAAGATCATGCTCTGATACCACTGTAATATCCCAAAATGGAATAATGAATTGACACACAAACACAATATTTGTAACACAGAAAATGTACATGTAAGTTTATGATCAACATAGATATAGACATAATAGTTGAGCCATTTTATTCATAGGAGATGATTTAGTTACAACAATGTACAAAAATGAGGGTACTCTAGCCAAAGAGATGGCCTAGAATGACCCTGCAAAAATTCTACAACTAGCACTGCATAACTGGAGAGCTACATGAAGCAATTACTACGTTGTCCCTTCAGTAGATGATGTACATATGATAGTTGGATGAATAGGGAAATGCATATCTATGGAAATCTGGAAGCTCTGATGATGCCAAGATTCTAGATCTGGGCTCTATGATGGCAACCTAAGATAACCCAAAAAGGATTTCTCAGATCTGTCAATATAAGAAAATCACCCTCTTGGGGTTTCACTATACAACTGTTGCATATGCAGATCTGAAGCTAGATCTAACAAATATATTGCTGAAATATGTCACAAGATCAGATCTAAGCTTCAAGGGTTTATCCCTTCACTAGATCCTCAAGCTAGAAGCTCAAGATCTAGCTCATCAATCCTCCTCTGAAGATTGCAGCTGCTACTAAAAAACTGCTCAAAAAAGCGACGCTGTAAAGGAAGGAGGCTCTCTAGCCTACTGCTAAGATATGCAATGTAGCTCAGAAATGATGGAAACAATGAATACAATGTGAAGGAATGGTCCTCCATTGGATTACTAGCGGAAATGCTAGAAACTTCCCTTCTCCCTTGGATCTACAAGAATGGATTGTGCAATTCTTGATGGAAGTGTTGTTTTTGGGAGATGAATAATAGATGGCTTGATGCTTGATATATATCTAAAGCACTAGAAGTCTGATCTTGAAGCTCAAGGTGATAGGATGAATCCTTCATCGGTTTCTCAACTGAAATATTTAAAGACAACCTCCTCCTCTCAAACTGATCTTCAGAAATGTGTAATTTCTGAATATGGATGTTCTGCAGAAAGTAGGAACAATATGGATTTTCTGCAAAAAGTAGGAACAATATGGCACCAATGGCTAATGATGAATGTAGTGCAAACACCCTTCCTTAGAGGTCACTCAAGGAAAGAGGTGGGATTCCCACTCGGGAACACCCTCTGCTAAACAACACTGAACACTTAGCTAAACATCATAAGAGTGCATGGAATGTCAAATGATAAATCTAGATTTAAAGAGATCACAAATCAATAATCCAAAGACTGCCTTCTATGTTTCCTTCATCTTCATTATATAGTTTGTGAACCTTCTCATGCCTTGGCCCACCTCATAACTACGTTGAACATGTGGAGATAGGCCTCCATGTTGAGTGCGTTGTCTCTCCATGATCTCCATCATGTTTGAATGTAATGATCACCCTCTCCGTCATGTGTGGATTAAATGCACTACTCCTCCATCATCCCATCATGAATTCTCTATGATATTACATTTTATTCCTTCCATGATCTTAGTTGACTGCTTCAACCTCCATGATCTATCTCATTAATGAGACATGATCTCCACTCCTTTAAAATTAAGTAGCTACTCCACTACTCCATTATGTAGATCTATGACTAAAATATACACATACACACATCAAAAGTGGATTTTATTTATCTTTGGGGTTTGTGGGTCCTTCCACCCCCTTATTTACTTAATTAATTAGGAAAATCAAGAGCTCTAATATTCCAATTATCTTTTGGTAAAATTGGAAATATTACATCCCCCATCATCTTTGCTAAAGAACCCCTTTGTCAAAAATTTGAATTACTTTATAGGGAATTTTAGCTTACTAGGATAATTTGGAAAGTCAATCATCCCCAACTCTTTAGTGCGCTTCTTCTCCTTTTTTGTTTTGTGGGAAATGTTCATGTGAAAGGTTCCTTTGTTACTTTTCTTTCTTATCTTTAATATTTTAACTCTTGGTGTTTCAAATGGAATCATTGCACATTGGACACATGTGGTAGTTGATTTAACAAGTGTGGGGACCTTCACAATGTCAATTTCATCCTTGACTTCATCACAAACTTATAGCCTCAACTTTCAGCCAATTTATTAGGTTTTCCTAGTGTTTTGCGTTGTGTTGGGCCATTGAACCATTTGATGCTTTTGTGAACCTATTTTAGATCACAATTTCCAATTGGGAGCCTAAGGGCCTCCAAAATATAATTTATTAAGGCGATGGATGCACAAGGCCTCCACTTGTCTCCCCAAGTCCATTACTTCATCAAATATGATGGATCTCTACTGCTTGTTTTTCTTAATCAACCTAATTTAGACCCTTTTTTTTCTATTATCATAGATATTATTTCTTTCCTTTCAACAAGGAAGGAAACAAGTGTTTTTTATTATATTTCCTATAGAAAGGTGCATCTCTATCTTATCAGTATGGGCTACTAAATATCACTTCACATGTGTCTAGTGGCACAAATCCATATTCTACCTCATTAGCATAATTGATATTAATGCAAAACTTGGTATTTTATATCATGTTGATTCTCATGACCTATTGGATCCAACCAAATGAACATCGTCATACTAGATCATAAGTTTCTAGATAAATTTCATCTACTAAGGGTTCAAAAATCAAATTACGTTGAGAAAAATTATGAAACAAAGCATTTATATTTCAATTCTTCACCTAAAGTTTGATTTGGAATAGTCCATTTTTGTCTCCACTTGGAATTGGTTGTTGAAATGTTGTACATACTAGTGAAGTTTTACTTGGCCAAGACTCACAAGTCTTAGTTAGGTTGAGCACCCACCTCAAACTTAACCATGAAATTTCCACTTTCCAAGACTCACCCTTACTTGCTAGACTCACCAAGACTTGCCCTTACTATTTTTTTTTATGTCCACTTGAAGGAGGCTTTGTGGGTTTTTTTGCAATCTATTGGGGTGAAGACACTTTAGAATACAGAATGATCAAAATAATGAATGAAAAAGTACACAACTTTCTCTTTAAATGAAAATTATATAGAGGGAGGAATATATATTTTTTAGTTTTCAACCTTGTATAATAAAATAACAACCTCACACTCTCTTTATAACCATCCAATATGTGTTCCTAATCTCCTTTTGGGGTTTGGATACATATATAAATCCTTTTTAGATTGGGAATTTGTTATGAAACCAACTCACAAAATAGAAGAAAAAATAGATCAATGAATTAGAAATCAGCCTCTTCGAGGGGAAACCTCCTTTACATTACATAAATCAATAATTATTGGATGATTCAAATGACAAAACCTCATTTCTATATATAGGAGTCCAAGGGGTCACAATATACTCCTAGCCTACATAAAAATAACATTGTAAGAGCACAACAATAACAATAGTGGGCTTTTATGGGGCACAATAATAAGAATATGGGGACTACATGGGCACAACAATAACAATAAGGGGGCTACATTAACAATAACAATTAGGGGATACACTAGCATTATAGGGACCTAACATGCCCATCTCCTTCAAAAAATTGTTGTCCTTAATGCTTGAGTAGTTTTGGAAGATTCTGTATAAAATTTTCATCCTCCCATGTCGAATTTTCAATGGGTAAGTTATTCCACTTGATGAGACACTCTGAAATTGATCGATTTCATAGCTGTCGAGTTCTTGTTTCAATGACTCCTTTAGGTTCCAGTATGATTTTTCCTTCTTCATCAAGTTCTGGCAATATTTTTTGAACTAGGAGCTTGTCACCTATAACTTTCTTTAGGTATGAAACATGTAAAACTGGGTGCACTCAGGAAGATGCAGGAAGCTCCAATTTGTATGCCATATTACCAATATTTTGCAACACTTTGAAAGGACCATAATACTTTGGTTATAATTTATTATCCTTCTTATCTTTCTTGAGACACATTTGTTTGTATGTTTGTATCCATAAAAATACCCAATCGCCTACATCAAAACTAATTTCGCTGCGATGTTGATCTGCATGTTGTTTCATTTGATTCTATGCCAAGGTGAGGTTATCCTTTAAGAGTTGGAGAACTTGCTGTTGATGCACGATGTGATATTCCACTGCTTTAAACTTATAATTTTCTCTTAAATATGATGTGATGGAGGGTGGATGATATCCATAAAGTGCCATAAATAGGGTCATTTTTTTTACAATATAGAAGGAAGTGTTATACCACCATTCAGCCAGAGGTAACCACTTGACCCATTGTGTATGTTTAACAAATACAAAGCAACGAAAATATCCTTCCAAACACTTGTTCATTATCTCATTTTTCCCATCAGATTGAGGATGATATGATGAGCTATGAGTTGATTGAGTACCCAAACAAGAAAATAATTCCATCCAAAAATTTCGTGTAAAAATGGGATCTTTGTCACTGACAATAATCTTTGCATTTCCATATAGCTTTTGAATTGTTTCCATAAATGCAGTAGCAACTGTACTAGCTTTAAATGGATGAGATAATGCACAGAAGTGTGCATACTTGGTAATTCTATCAACTACCACCATGATGATAATATTTCCTTTGGACTTGGGTAAACCTGTGATAAAATCCATTGAAACCTCCTCCCAACGTTGGCTTGAAATGGATAAAGGTTGTAACAAACCTGGGGTCTTAATTGTCTCAACTTTATTTTGTTGGCAAACCAAACATTCTACCACAAATTTTTAAATATCAAATTTAAGGCCATCCAAAAAAAAATCCTTCTTGACCCCATGGTAATTTTAAAAAAATCCTGAGTGATCTCCTAAGGGAGAGGTGTGCAATTCCAAAATAATATTTTGTTTGAGTTGGGAATTCTTAGAAATATATAAGCAATATTTTTACCATAATGAATCATTTTTCCAGCTAAATGTTTAAGATGTACATGGATCTTGCTACAAATTTTCAATGAGTGTCCACACCTCTTCATCATTCTTCCATTCATCTCTTGCTTCGGTTATCCACTTAGGTTGGATAATAGAAATGCACAAATCAATGCTTCCACATCCTCATCTTTTCTTGAGAGTGCATCTGCAACAAATTTTTTTTCCCTTTTTTGTATATGATTTCAAAGTCATAACCCAACATATTTGTGACCCATTTTTGCTGCTCTTCTGAAGATAATATTTTTTCCAAAAAGTATTTAATACTATCATGATCCGTTTTTACCTTGAAGTGTCTTCCCATTAGGTAAGATCGCCATTGCTTTAGTGCATGTAGTATTACAACATTTCCTTCTCATAAATAGGTTTCACTAAATAATTTCCTTTGATTGGACGACTTTCAAAAGAAATGGATCTTCCTTATTATATTAAAACCGCACCAATTCCATTTCATGAGGCATCACCTTCCATAATAAAGGTTTTTGTGAATTCTGGAGTAGCTAAGACCAGTGATTGGCACATTTCCTCTTTAAGATGTTCAAAGGCCTTAGTTGCTTCTAGAGTCCAAGATAATGCATCTTTCTTCAGTAATGATGTTAAAGGTGTCGATATTCTCCCATAATTCTTAACAAACTTGCGATAATACCCTGTTAACCCCATAAATCCTCAAATATGCTTTATGGTTGTAGGGATTTTCCATTCCTTAATGGATTTAATTTTGTTAGGGTCTACCTTAACACCCTCATGAGATACAATACGACCCAAATATTACACCTCCTATACTCCAAAGAAACATTTGGAGTTTTTTTCATATAAATTTTTCTCCTCCAATAGTCTGAGCACCATGTCAACACGTTGAACATGATCCTTCGAAGACTTGTTGTAGATTAGTATATCATCAAAAAATACTAACTCAAATTTTCTAAGGTTTTGAAAATGGAATTCATCAAAACTTGAAATGTGGAAGGTGCATTAGTAAGCCCAAAGGCATGACCAAAAATTCATAATGACCCTGATGATTTATGAATGTTGTTTTCGAAATGTCTTCAGTACTCATTCTAATTTGATGATATCCAGAATGAAGATCCAACTTGGTAAGGTACATTTATCTATGTAATTCATCTGATATTTAATCAATGATGGGGATGGGAAATTTATCTTTAATAGTGAGCCTTTTGAGCTCCCTGTAATCCGGACACATATGCCATGATCCATCCTTCTTGTGCACCAATACTATTGAAGCAGAGAAAGAACTTTGACTAGGTTGAATTATACCATCCTCTAGCATTTCTACAACCATACGTTCAATCTCACTATTTTGAGCATAAGGATATTTGTAAGGCCTGATGTTTGGAGGAACACTTCCTTGAATTAAATGAATAGCATGATCACGATCATGAATAGGTGTGAGTCCTTTGGGAGTCTCAAATACCTTGGAATGATTGTCCAATACTTTTTGGAGATCTAGAGAAATAGATGATTTTGATGTTCCAACCTGTAGTGAGAATAATTGTGCAATTACACCTCATTTTTATTTCTTCAGAAGATTTTTCATGACATTAGAGCTGATTATCTTTCCTAGCTTCCCTGTGATACCCTATAATTCAACTTCCTTTCCTTCCGAAAAAAAATTCAACAAAATTTCTTGACAATTAAAAGCTACCATTCCAAATATTGTAACCATTGTACTCCTAGTAGAACATCAACACCACCCATTGGGATGGAGAGCATTGGAATATTTAATACATATTTCCACATGGTTAGCTTTATATTATGGCACTTTCCAGAGAAACTTATAGTTCCTCCATTTGCAACCATCACTTGACACTTTGGAGCTGGGTATAGGAAGAAATTCAATTCCTTGGCTACCTTACAATAAATAAAATTATGGGTACTACACAAATCAATCAACACTATTAAATTTTTCTTCTTTATATGTCCTTCTATCTTGAGAGTTTGAGGATTGGTAATTCTTTCCAATACATTACAGGATAGGGTCATATTTTTTTCTTCTTCCTCTAGGGTTGATTCTTGGTGTATATCCTCTTCTTTTGAAGTTTCTTGTTCCTTTTCTTCCTCCTCTTCACAAACTATGTAAAATAATTTCTTCTCGGCACACTTATGACCTTTTTGTATTTTATATCACAACTATAGTAAAGCCCTTTTTCTCTTTTTTCTTCCAATTTTTGTGGTTTCAACCTTGTAGGTTATGAAAGTCTAGGAGTAGCAACACTTCCATCTTTATAGTTGTGAGTGGTAGGATTCCTTGTCGCCATAATTTTTCTTTCAATTTTTCTTGCCAAACTAAATGCCTTCTCCAATGAATTAGGTTCCCAAAGGTGAACCTCATGTTGGATGTTATCCTTTAAAGTCCCTATGGAGACATCAATATTGTGTTCCTTTGGAATATGAGTTGCTCTTATATTCAATTTTTGAAATTCCTCAATGTTCTCCACCATTTAACCCTTTTTTTTGAGAATTATCAAATGGCTAAAGAAGGTGTTTCTCTTTGTATCCTCATAATGTGTTATCATTTCCTCTGTAAAAATTGACCAAGTGACAATTTATTTATGAGAGAAAAGCCATCAATACCATACAGATGTATTTTTTTCTAATTATAAAGTTTCAATGCTTACCTTCTATGTGTTTTTCACATTATGGAGATCAAAATATTGCTCCATCTACAGTATCCATGTTATCAGATCCTTTCCATCAAAATTCCTCGTATCGATCTTTGGAATATGGTGGGTCTTAAATCCAACATTAGCATCTATGAAATCATGATTAAAATTTATTTTGTTCTCATCATGAGTTTCATCTACTAATGTTTCAACATTAGTAATCATTTCTTGTAGCAACTTTGTCAAACGTTCCTCTAAATTTTCCATGTCTGCTTTTAGACCATTCTTCATGTCTTCAATGTTGTCTTTCAGTTTTTATTCTATACCATCGATTTTATATTCCACGCATTTCTTCAACACATACATGTATTTCTTAAAACCATCCATCTTAGCTTCCATTTCATTTTTTGTTACTCATTGCGAGAGCAAAATTTGTTGCACTTGGTCTCGTAATTTTGATATATCATGTTGCACTTCTTCCTCTTCATGAGTCATAGTAGATCCTTCTGAGAACTTAATGGGCGAGTAATTATTTTTTTGGGGGGGGGGGGGAATTTTAGAACCCAATACTGATATCTATGCGTCAATATGCCCTTGGAATCACTTCAAACTAATTTTTCAAACAAGACTTATGCAAATTTTAAAAAACATACACACCTTTTTCTTGCTTTTGAGGAGCCATATATCGAAACTAATTTGTCTCTGTAGTTTTTGATCCCAGAGATTTGATCTTTAGTCTTGTAGTATCCCTCTGAACCTTCTTTCCAATGCCACAAGTCATACCTAATTTAGATTCTTCAAGGTAAAGTTATGCCCTATCTCCCACAATGACCTAATTATGGATTGGTTCAGCAAAGCGAACTTGTACGATGTGCCATATGTCACTAGTTTTACTTTCATCTCTGAAATCGATGCAAAAGAAACAATTATGTTTAATTGTAGACACTTTTTACAGAATTCCAATTCGATTTCTGAAAAAAAAATTATGACGATCTTCCCTCGGTCACCTGTTTGAGATGAATTTTGGAGCCTGCAAAAACCCTAACTTCCTCATATCATATCTCTAAAAATATAGAGAATCAAGATATGAAATTTTTACATGAAGTTCCTCCATATTTTGGCTCAATTGGGTTTTTGTTTCAGCTTCTGAACCTTCGTAGAAATAAATTTATAGTGGAAATTCCAAGATGACCTATTTGCAGCAGCGAAACCCTAGAATCCAAAGCTTTCCACATTTAAATTCTGTCGTGCAATATCAAAGCAATATTTTCACATTTAAACTCAATATCAAAGCAAGCTTTCCACATTTAAACTCAATATCAAAGTAATATTTCCAATTTTAAATTCTCTTGTGCAATATCAAAGCAATATTTCCACATTTACACTCAATATCAAAGCAAGCTTTCCACATTTAAACTCTCTCGTGAAATATTAAAGCAAGTTGACTTATACATGCTCTCTCTCTTTCTCTCTCTCTCTCTCTCTCTCTCTCTCTCTCTCTCTCTCTCACACATGCAATATCAAAGAAATCTTTCCACATTTTAAATTCTCTCGTGAAATATCAAAACAAGCTTTCCATCTCTCTCTCTCTCTCTCTCTCTCTCTCTCTCTCTCATGCAATATCAAAGCAAGCTTTCCACATTTAAATTCTCTCGTGCAATATCAAAACAATTTAAAGTCAATATCAAAGAAATTTTTCCACATTTAACATCTCTCATGAAATATTAAAGCTTTCCACATTTAACATCTCTCATGCAATATTAAATCTTTCCACATTTAAACTCTCTCGTGCAATATTAAAGCAAGCTGACCTATACTCTCTCTCTCTCTCTCTCTCTCTCTCTCTCTCTCTCTCTCTCTCGCAATATCAAAGCACTATTTCCACATTTAAATTCTCTCGTGAAATATCAAAGCAATATTTCCACATTTAAGCTCTCTCGTGCAATATTAAATTAAGCTTTCCACATTTAAACTCTCTTGTGCAATATTAAAGCAAGCCGACTTATATACTCTCTCTCTCTCTCTCTCTTGCAATATCAAATCTCTCTCTCTCTCTCTCTCTTTCTCTTGCAATATCAAATCAATCTTTCCACATTTAAGCTCTCTCGTGCAATATTAAATCAAGATTTCCATATTTAAACTCTCTCGTGCAATATCAAAGAAATCTTTCCACATTTAAGCTCTCTCGTGCAATATTAAATCAAGATTTCCAGATTTAAACTCTCTTGTGCAATATTAAAGTAAGCTGACTTATACACGCTCTCTATCTCTCTCTCTCTCTCTCTCTCTCTCTCTCTCTCGTGTAATATTAAAACAAGATTTCCACATTTAAACTCTCTTGTGCAATATCAAATCAAGATTTCCACATTTAAATAGTGTTGTTGAGTCGACCTCTGCAAGGTACAAGGAAAAACCTACAGATGTTAATATTGTGAGTAAGGAATGATGGTGAGTTGAATTATACATTTAGATAAAAGAGGGTTGAACTACAATAATGAAATTGGTGGTCTAACTTGTACCATTGAAGCAACCCTTTTGAAGGTCCTTCAAGGTGGGACTTCACTTGTTTGGGGTTTTTACCATGGTATCTTGGGAGCTATGCTAATTTTTTACATTTATGTACACTTGAAGGAGGATTTGGGGTTTCTTGTGTAATATGTTGGGGTGAATACACTTTCCAATCCAAAAGGAGAAAATTAATGAATCTAAAAGAACACAACCTTATGTTTTGATGAAAATATATAGAGGGAGGAAGAGATATTTTTTATTTTTTAACATTTTATAAAAAAATATCAAGCCCGCATTCTCTTAATAACCATCCAATATGTCCCATAAAAATTCTTATGCAATCCACACAAGAATATATTTACAACAATGAAACTTATAAAGAGACACTCAAATGATTTTATGCTTTATTTCTTATAAACTGCAAATTTTCTCTTAGTCCAATAAATAAAAACAAGCTACAAATCAAACCAACAAAATTATGAAGCTTCAAGGTTGTATGATATTGGTAGAGATCTTCACAAACACTCTCCAATGTCTATGCTAGATAATATCACCCAAAACTTCGTAAGAAATATACAAGTGGCATGCAAATATTATGATCTCAAGAATGAAACCAACAAAAGGGATCTATAGCTCACAACTAGATCTATTCTAACTTTCCAAAGGTGTTTCCCAAGTCACTTTTCACCAAATGGCAAGATCAAGCAATATCAAACATAAAAAATGACTCAAAGTGATAAAAAACTCAATTTCACTTACTAAAACACTAAAATATCAAAGAAGAGAACAATCCAAGAGTCAAATAACTACTAAAAAATAAAAAATAGCCTCTCAAACTTAGTGTACAAACATATATGAAAATAAAGAGGGAAAAAAATCCAAAAAAATCCACCTACATGAGGAAGTCACTTATTGTTATTACAAAATGTGAAAAAATAGGAGAATTCACAACTTTCCAATATATTAGCATGCAATCAATCACTATAACTCTCAATAAAGGGCATGGCCATTCTTAAAATTTGAGAAATTCACTCAAATATAGCCTAGATCTGAGATATTCCAAGGATCTAAACACCTAGATAGTGACTCAATATGAAAAAAAATGCAAAACACACTAAAAAATAGGAAAGAGCAAAGGATTTTCAAAATCTAATGAAGAAACACTAAATCCTTCCCTAATGGAGTTTCCACTTATGTTAAGGAGATACATTCATGTATGCACGTTGGCACTCCCTTAGATATTAAATTGATCCAAGAAAAAATGTGGGATATACTGCAATATAATTTTCCACTCAATCCAATTGAATCAATTCTAATACATGCGAAGGGAATGTAGAATATTTCCCATACCCTTTACTTGATAGTTTTCCTTACATAATCCTAGTTCATATAGCCCAAAAGGTCCAACTCCAACTCTTAGCACTTCCTTCCTACACACAAGAGGCCAAGAACATTGATATAAAACCCTTTCAAGCAACATGAATATTGAATACTATTGGATCTAACCTAATATACTCAAGGAAGATTATATCTACCAATTTTTTTCCATGAAATAATAAATACACAAGATAATTATGGGGAAAATCATATAAATCTATATCCATAACAAGAGACGCAACACATCAACCAAACTTTTTTCCTTGAAACCCAATTGAAGGTCTCCTAGCTTATTAATCCAACTCCTCCTTGTCCCTCACATAAATATGAATGCTTTATATCTAAAGGTTGTTATAGAAGAGTTTTGCAAAATATTCAACTGTCACTTAAAGAATAAAAAAAATAAGAGAATAAATTACAAACATTTTTATAACAAAATAATAATTAAAAATATTATGAGTGCATGAATACCTAAATGAACTCATATTGGTTTCAAGAATAATTTACAGGGAAAATTTTAAGGATGGAAAATTATCTTGAAGTTTAAAAAATTGGCGAATCTCATACCTAGAGTTATTTTCCAAGTGATGCCTACACATGTATCATATATATTTTAAATATTTTTCGACTATGGAGGTGATCGCACTCTTATTGAAGGTATCTACCACAAATATACCTTCAAGGTAGTCCATAAGCTCTTTCTTTGGGTTGGAATTTTGGGACTTCTAGCATATGCATATGGTGGGCACAAAAATCAACAACAATTTTCGTTCATCTGTTTATAAAACAAGTTGTTTCCTACATGGAAAAGACACAACCATTAGTTTGAAAATAATAATATAGATGATTTATGTTTGATATAGACAACATGAAACAATTAAAACATAAAAAATTACATGGGATTTTTGGTGTTTTGATTGAAATTCCTTGATCATTCACCAAAAATAAGCATATAATTATCCCCATGTTTATAATACGTGACGATTTATGAATTCAAACCATAGTGTCATTAGTAGGGTCACCTTCGTCACCACCTATAGAAGTTGGTTGAGTGATTTCCTCTAGGGGTGTGTACTCATGGGTTGGATCCAAAGGGATAGACCTAGTCTGCCTACTAGGACTATGACCACTTGAAGGTGGAGAAATGAATAGCCTCAAAGGTATATGTTGGCTAGTGGTGGCTGTAGAAATTTGAATAACTGATATATTATTCACCGAGATTCTCCTGATCACACACTATTTTAACTTCATGCACAATATAGAATCTCTTCTACCATTGATCATTAATTTTCGGAAATAAAAAACAATCGCATGTGCACATTAAGACCATAAAAAATCACACATATGAACACTGTATTACATGGGAAAGCTTAAAGCTGAAAACCCCCAACTATATTTATATTATATGTCATAGAGATCATGTAACAATCATCATACAAAGCTCCTCACAAGCTCTCTGTACAATCTCGAATTGCTACACACTAATCAAGCTAGATCTAGCAAAACACATGCTCCAATCTCTGCCACCTGATAGCCTGCCTCTATTGCGTAATCAATGCTGAAGAGTGGCTCATAAATAACTTCAAACCACCTGTCTTGTACTGCGCAATCCTCATTGGCATCTCTAATCACTGGTTGTTGCAAATCATGCAACAGTATAGTCACAACTGATAGTCACACTGCTCTTTCACCTATCTCTTCACTGGTCTCCACTGAAACTGTCCATGCACTGAAGTTAACTAATGTATTATTTAGTTGATTAATGAGTTTATAATTATTGAATTAATTAATAATTAATTCACACCACTCTCACTAATTGTATCAATCAGTTAAACTAGATACAAATAGCTCAACTATGTTTAGATTAGTTAAATTGAACACAACTCCATTAACTTCCTCAATCAACTCCACCAAACTCTGTCACATGAGTTCTAACTGAAGTATCCATGCAATAGCTCCACATAACCCTCAGGAATAGCGTAATTCCTTCTGTCAGCTCCTGTGCCACATCTGTGCACTTAACTGAAGTGCTCCAAGAGAATAAGATAGTGTTTATAGTCCAAATATTATTAAGAGCTAATAATATTCGACATATCTATTTTTAGACTGGAAATCTAAAAATAGATTCCGCCCAATATGTCTAAAAATAGAAGTCCATATATTTTTTCCAACTTGACCAACCATCCACAAATAGCATCCTATAACTCATAGAATATGATCCATATGTCTAAAAATAGACATAGTCTAAAAATAGAATTTGCGCCAAAAATAGCCTGCGGGCCCACTTAGTGAAGGTGACTTCTTTCCACTAAGCTCATCATCTTGTTGCAATATCAACACTCCCTCTCAATAAGATAAGGATTATCTGCCACCCCTATCCTGCCTCTGTAGTGAACTTTCTCTGGTGAGGCGCCTTCGTCCAAGATATCGGCATCGATCCTCACAGTGAGGAATGTCCTGAAGCAACATGATCTTCAGCTGCACACAATCTCTGATATGATGATACCAGATATCAATGTGTTTAGATATATCACAAGATCTTTTGGATTAGCTGAGGATTTAATGCAAATATGATTATCACAATAAATCACGGTAGGATCTAAGTGTGACCAGAACAACAGAACCCAGGGATCTTCCTCTATATAGCCTAGCATGCTGACCAAACTTCTTTTTCCTGCTCAAACCTCTATTTGGCCCGAGTACCTGGATCTCTGTTTTCCTGGCACAATGCAACTGCTATCGACGATATTGAAAATCCTTCTGGATGTGCTCTTCCATGTTAGGCTCACTTGCCCAATGCATCGCATTGATGAAGCTTGATCTCGCTCTCAGCTTCTATAGTGTGCTTCCACCCTCTGATGGTTGGTGCTGCATGAGTGGTATCTTCCACTCCATGAACCTCCTCTTATGGCTGATCCACATCCAGAGACTCATCCTTAGGAACTAGTAGCTCCTCATCTGCATGCAAGTGTGGCTCCCTCTCAAGCGAACACTTCATGGCTTTCTCCTCATGAAATTTGATATCCCGTCGCACAACAGTCTTGCGACTGTCTGGAAAATACACATGATAGTTGTGGGGTGTATCAGTGTACCCCAAAAATATCCCAACCTCTGCAGTCGGCTCCAGCTTCTTCCTGGAATCCTTCATCACATGAATGTAAACAGGTGAACCAAAAATCCTCAAATGGGAAATATCAGGCTTCTTACCAGAAAGCGCCTCCTCAGGTGTACTCATGCCAAGTATCCTGTGAGGAAAACAGTTTTGCACATATACTGCAGTATTGCATGCCTCAGCCCACAAGTGTATGGAAAGGCCCTGATCATGAAACATCGCTCGTGCAACACCCACAATCATTCTATTCTTTCGCTCCGCAACCCCATTCTACTGTGGGTTATGAGGTGCTATGAGATCTCTTCGAATTCCTTCTGTGCTGCAAAAGTCCTTGAATTCGCCAGAGATGAATTCACCACCATTGTCGCTCTTAAGAGCCTTCACCTGCTTCCCCGATTATTTCTCAACCAGTGCCTTGAACTCACAGAAATTTGAGTATGTCTCGCTCTTCTTCTGCATGAAGAAGATCCAGCACTTACGAGAAAAATCATCAACAAATATCACATAGTACCTGTTCTTTGCTGTCGAAGCTACTAAGAAATCTCCACACACGTCTGTGTGAATTCTCTCAAGGATCGTCGTGGCACGAATATCCTTCTCGCGAAAGGTGGCTTTCAAAAATTTTCCCAAGGTACATCCCTTGCACTGATCTGACTATGCAAGAGTACCCTTAGGAAGCCCAGTATAAATTTGCTGCAGTATCTTCAAAGCTCCATGGTGAAGGTGGCCCAATCTCTGGTGCCACAGCTCGCCATCATCCCGGATCACCACTCCTTCTGCCTTGCCTACCATTGCTGCGCAGCCATCTACCTGCAATTGATAAAGGTTCTTAACTCAAACCCCTATCCCCGGGTCTCACCAGTTGCCTTACTGCGCAGGAAAGCCTTTCCCTCGCTAAAGACAACATCATATCCCTTGTCTTCTAACATGGCCACTGAGATCAGATTCTTCTTGCATCACTTCCTTCAATACAAAGGGCTTACCAGACTCCCTCTAAAAGGAAATGGTACTGATATCGATTGCATTGTATCTACCATCATCGCCCATCTCGATGTGCACTCCAAGATCTTTCTCATCCAGATCAGTAAACAAATCTTTGTCTCTGGTCATATGAAAAGATGCACCACTGTCAAGAAACCACACTGAACCCATCACACTTGAGACCAAGCATGCGATCAGCGAAAAATCCAGCTCAGACTGCGAGGCTAAGGCCTCTCCAGCTGCAGATCCATCATCCTTTTTATTTTTCTTCTTCTATGGACAATTAGTGGCGTAATGTTTGTGTTGGTGACAATGAAAGCACTTCACCTTGGACAAGTCCTGCTTCTTGCCTTTCGCACCAGACTGAGAAGCATTCTTCTTGCTCTTCCCCTTCCTTGCTTTGGCAGCCAAAGCGCAATTTTCTTCATCTGAGTTCTTTGATGAAGATCCGTCCCTGGTACTTCGCCTTATCTCCTCTTGCACAAGATCTGACCAAAGTCGCTCCCATCCTGGCAATTTCTCCTGACCATTGACAGAGTCCTGATAGGAATGCCAACTCTTCGGAAACCAAAGGAGAGCCAAGCTCACCAAGTCCTCATCATCAACAGTAACCCCCACACTTCCCATCTCATCCCTACATTGGATTAACTTCGTGAGGTACTTGGGCATACTGTCGCCTTTATCCATTTTTATGTTCCTGAGTTTATCCTTGAGCGCCAACTTCCTCTGGTCACTCTTGCTTTTAAATAAATTTGTCAAAGCTTTTCACATCAAGAATGGAGAAGCTTTACCATGAAGGCTGGACACTATGTGATCCTTCACACCTTCCAACAGAATCCTTCGACACTTTGTTGTCTTCTTTTGCCATGCGTCAAGTACGGCAGCATCGCTAGAAGTAGGTTTTGGAATTTCTGCATCTATGAACTCCTTCAACCCATTGTCATCCAGCACCGCCTCCATCTTGTCCTTCCATGCAATATAATTTGAGCTTCCCTCAAGGGCATACTCCAATCGCAATCCGTTGAAATACATCTCAACTTAAACACCAAGAAAACACTGCTGCAAATTCAAATTCCGCCAGCTCAAAACTCAACTGCTTAAATGTTTTGCAATTGCTCCAATGATCAATATCGCTCCAATACCATGTAGAAATTTGAATAAATGATATATTATTCACCAAGATTCTTCTGATGACACACTATTTTAACTTCATGCACAATACAAAATCTCTTCTACCATTGATCATTAATTTGCTGAATTAAAAAACAATCGCATGCACACATTAAAACCATAAACAATCACACATATGAACATAGTATTTCATGGGAAAGCTTAAAGCTGAAAACCCCCAACTATCTGTATATTATATGTCATAGATATCATGTAACAATCATCATACAAAGCTCATCACAGGCTCTCAGTAAAATCTCGAATTTCTACACACTAATCAAGCTAGATCTAACAAAACACATGCTCCAATCTCTGCCACTTGATAGCTTGCCTCTATTGCGTAATCAATGCTGAAGAATGGCTCATAAATAACCACCTGGCCTATACTGCGCAATCCTCATTGGCATCTCCAATCACTGGTTGTTGCAAATCATGCAACAGTATAGTCACAACTGATAGTCACACTGCTCTTTCACCTATCTCTTCACTGGTCTCCACTGAAACTGTCCATGCATTGGAGTTAACTGATGTATTCTTTAGTTGATATGTTACACCATTTTTTGTTCATCTAACCTATTATCATTAGATGGACCCAAGTACACCATTTAAGACTAATTTTACCCTAAGTAAAATTGCTTTCACTATGTGAAATAACTTAGTAAAACACCTTTATTAAGTTGTTTATGGTCTAAACAGGAAACCCCAAAAGGAAATAATAAAAAAATCTATATTTGTTTATATTTCCTCAGGGAATAATTAGTTAAACATCAATTTAATTATTATTCCTGGTCATATTTAACCCAAAACAAGGAGATCAATTAAATAAATCCTTATTTATTTGATTATTTCCTAGGAATAAGTTATTTAATCCTTATTTAGATAATATTCCTAGTTAAATTTGACTAAATCATTTATAAATAATTAAATAAATCATTATTTATTTAATTATATCTCCACCAGTTCCTTAAAATAATAAACAAATCATTTATTTATTTATTATTTATAAATAAAGGAATCGACCCAAGTCAAAAATCCTTTTCCCTCCAACAAATATAATAAAATATTCCTAAAAGGTGGTTCTAGAATTTGGTTAATAATATTTTATTCATGCACCAAGTTCTAGATCACCCTAATATTTTGTTATAAATAGAAGGGTTTTCTCATTCATTGGTCACCTTTCACTGGATTAGATCACTCTGGATCTATACTCTTGGTCTGACTTTGAGCCATTATCATTGTCACATTCTTCATCACTTGCTTTGTGAGCTCCCTTTGAGTTCTATGTTCGTCTAGGTTTTCTACACCAACAAGAGAGAGAAATTTTAGATCTGAAATGTTGAGGACTTTCAAGAACCCATCCCATTGAGGAGAATTGGAAACACCTTTCTTGTTTTCCTCTCAAGTGCCCCTTTTATATATAATAAAAAATTCTTTCAAATATATTGTTCTTGGCTTGTATATTGGATGCATGGAGCAACATTTGATTTTTACTGCTTAATGTCTTTTTATGCATAGATCTGGATTTGTGCAGCTTTATTTGGATCAACTAATTGCGGATTTAAAGATATTGGTAGCCATAATTGATGTTAGGGCTATTTTTTATGCATAGCTAAAGTGGTCTTTTTTCGACGAAAGATTCATACTAAAAAAATGGCGACTCCACACGGGTTTTATTTTGCGACCGCTGTCGTTTTATATATTCCTGCATATCCAGCTATTTCAGACCTTAGGGTTTCTCTTCATTTTTTTTTTTTCCTATTTTTATGGTGTTTTTCACCTCTAAAAACCTCAAACATTCAAATTTTTAACTTCCATGTGTTTCTGGCCCTATTGTGCAGGTGACAGACATCAGTTGCAGCTGAGACGACAACTTTTTCTGAAATCTGCCGCCGAGAGACCCGAATCTGCAGGTCACACTTATCAGCCCAAAAAATGCGACCTGGTCTGGAGGGTACACTTTTCTACCCCAAAACTACGACCTGGACTAAAAATAGGTTAGAACCTGCAACCTGCACTTTTTTCTGCAATTTTCTAGCAATTTTTATGTGTTTGTATGAAACTTCTGTCAGGGTTTTCCAGCCTCCGTCTCTGCCCGTTTAGACCTGTTTCTAATCTGTTTCACTCAACTAAGTGGGAATATTGCCCCTGAGGGCTTTATTACCCTGCACTTTTTGTGGGTGAGTTTTAGCTGTTTCAGACATCTGTATTTTCAGAGTTTCAACCTTCTTCCTTTCAGATCTGATACCTGCTTTTCAGATCCCTTTAGATCATCTCTTATCCCTTTCAAATCACCTCATATTTTTTTGTTTAGGTTTACCTCTAGGGCCACCTCCTCATCCCTCCTACCTTTAGCTGATTTCCCCTTTGTTACAGCAACCTTGCCTCTGCCTCTTTGTTGTTTTCTGCACCTCTTTTTAGCAGATTTCTCTGTTAGATCCCTATCCCTCCCGATCTTAGATCTATTGGCCTCTTTTTAGTGTGTTTTGATTAGATTTTTTCCCTCTTATAGACTAGTTTTGAGAGACCCGCCTTCTTGGGTTAGATTGATGCATTGTTAGCTATTAATTTTCTGTTATTTCAGTCTTATTTACTATTCTCTGCAGATTTATTTTCAGTTACGCAACACACTTTTTCTTTTACTCTCAAAACGTCTGGGTTTAAAAATTAAAATTAACACACGCCACACACTGACCCTAAGTGAAGAAGAGCCTGGTTAACACCACTTGGAAAATACTTTAAAATCAATTGACACTGCACCTCTCTGCCCTTGTTTCGACATTAACCTCACTTGATTTTCCATCTCCCTGCCCTTGTTAGTTTTTCTTCTTCACGTCATCATTGCGCCTCCAAGGCGTTTATCCCGGATACTTCTTGGCCTTCACCCTCAGTTTCCGGTTGGTCGACTTCCTCCTTCCCGTCGTCATCGAGTAATTCCTCCCCCGAGTCCGCACTCTGACTCTTCTTCTGATTGTTCGGGTTCTCCCCCCATTTCTGGTTCTCCCCCTGTTACCTTCACCATGTCTAGTTCAGGTCCTAGCGCTAGCGGCAACCCCAGTTTTACTGCTGGGTCCATTTCTAGTGGAACCACTACGGGAACTACCTCGACTGTCCCTTTGCTCCCTTATATGGCCGGTCTCATTCTCCCTGATTTCAATCAGTTGATTAATGATCCTATCTGCCACGATGTTAGTTGGCCTACTATGCCAACCAAGCTCCCCTTCGACATTCCCAAGTTCAAAGGCCTTGCTAGTGAAGATCCCTCCAACCCTATCCGATCTTTCCATATGTGGTGTTCATCCAATTCCATTATTGATGATTCCATCTGTCTTCGATTGTTCCAACGTACGCTTACCGGCGAGGCTTCTAAATGGTATGTTGATCAGGCCACCTCTTCCCATACCACCTTTGCAACCATTTCCCAAGCCTTTTTATCTTATTTCCAGCTCCCTCTCCGATACGACACTAGTACAGAACTTTTGACTTCTTTCCGTCAATCCTCTTCGACCCGCCTTTTCGCTCATGTCCAGGAATGGCGGCAAAGAAGGAGCTTATGTCGCGCTCCCACCTTTGAAGATCGGATTTATATGGACTGGTTCCTCCTCTCTCTCTTACCTCCCATTGGCAAAGATGTCACATCCCACTTCCCTCAAACCGAAGAAGTCGCCCTCCAAATAGCCTTGAAATATGACCTTATCTATGCTCAATCTGGTTATGTTTATACCGTCCTTCCTGACCTCCCCAAACCCAGTGGCACTAACCCCCCAGGGGAATCTCACTCTGCTGACGGTATCGTTAGAGCTCTTTCACATACCTACGCTCAACCTCCTATGGGCTATGGTTTCCCTCTGGGAGGGGCCAGCACCTCCAGCACTTTCCCCCCTCTAGGTAGCATGTATCCAAGATATGGCATGCCTCCTCCTTTTGCCCAACCTCCTGCTTACCTCAATGTTTCCCATCCTAACCCTTATCCTTACCCATAGCCTGGTGTCCCATCTCCTCTAGCATTTGGACCTCCACCTCCCTTGCCTTCTCAACCCCCGCACCAGCAACTACTACCCCCTCCAGGGCAAGTCTTTGCACAGTAGGGCGTGATTAATCCTCCTTCTTCTCAAAGAAAGAGGAAAGGAAATCCAAATCAATCTACCCCTGGTAATCGTGGATCCAATCCTCCAAGTATCGATTCTAACACTACTCACCAACCACAGGGCTCTCAGCCCAAGCTGGACAGGCCTCTTCACACCAATAAGCCATGTTCGTGTTGCGGTGTTTATGGTCATTACACTCACGATTATCCCCTATTACCATAGATGTGGCAGATGTGGGAGTCTCAGGCTACATTATGGGGACATCACTCCTCCCCTACTGTTCCTCCCAATGCGGCGACCTCTCAACCCGTCGTGTTTACCGATCCTTTTCCTCAACAAGGATTTGTGGCTACTCAACCACCTCATGCCCCAATAACCACTCAACCTTCCCCTTCTGGTTCCTCCGATTACCAGATTCTCATGATGACTTCTGACCAACCTCTCACTGTCGACCTTAACCTTCAAACTTGGTCTCGTCAGTACCCCATGCCTCCCGCTTCGTCTACCCCTTAGTCACCGTCTTTAGGTCCTATAGAGCCTCTTTTGACACCAAATGGTCCTTTGCAGATCCCTCAACACAAAGTTGAGGTCCCTATAAAGGTTCCTAAGGGCCCTTTACGTCAAAATGCTGCTTCTGGTTGAGCTGCCCATTCGTATAGCGTAGTAGATGATTTGGCGCAGTCCCCTGCCGCCATTTCAACACTGGAACTCCTCCAGTCATGTCCTTCTCAAAGGAAGGCTCTACTATCCGCCATGGGCGCGGTATATCTGCTGATGACCAATTGATTATTTTCGACACCCGTCAGTCAGATCATCCTCCCCTTCCTGCTTCCGTCGCTTTCCAAATCCCAGTCAAAATCCAGAATGCTAACGTAGCTCGGTGTATCATTGACGAGAGGGCATCTACCTCTGTCATGTCCACTTCGGTTTGGAAACAACTCGGATCTCCTGAGCTGGCCCCTTCCACCATCACCCCCCATGCATGGGATGGCCATGCCTCCCAGCCCATTGGCCTCTTCCGTAATTTTCCTATCACTCTTGCGGGCAAGATGGTTTGCGTTGACGTTGAAGTCATCGACGCCCCTCTTGATTATAACATTATTTTGGGGCGTAGCTACACTTATGCCATGTCTGATGTCCCATCCGCGGTTCATCGCAAGATGTTTTTCCCTCATAATGGAAAGATAGTCACAATTGACCAGTTAACATATCATGAGCCAAAATCTCAGACCTCATCTAAGTTGATCATCTCTTCTGTAGCCAATAAGCCAACCGTCGATTCTTTGACCAGTGTCTCCCCCGGCGTCGACAAAGACTCCTCCTTGCTTGGAACCTTCCCTGGTATTCCTCCTCCTCTTGTCTCTGATCCCATCTCTGCGAATGTTTGTATGATGCAATCATCTCGGGCTGACCTCAAGCAGCCCGCTTCGGCTAGTCAACAACCTCAACCTTGCCCGTTGCAACCTGCTCCTAGGCCTTCACCTCCGCCAACTGGACCCCTTCCTTCTGGCCCTTCCCCTACAGCTGGTACCCATGAGCCTCTCTACCCTCCTGGATAAGTTCCCCCAAGTCTTAACCATCTTGGTGCCGCCCCGCCTGGCCATTACCCCGCTGGTCAGATACCCTTCCTCGCTCCCCTTCCCAGATTCTATTCAGTCCCCATCATGGCCACCCTTTCCCTCCCTAATTTGACCCTAGGAATTCCCGTCTGGTACCTTGACCCTCCAGCCGCTACCCCACCAGGTCACCCCAAACCATACCTTACTTTTACACTGGTTCAACCAGTTCCCTTAGCCACTTCCATCGCTATAGTGCCACCCGCACCTCAACAGGACCCTTCTCCTGCTGTGACAGTTACGACAAAGAAAAGAAAAGCTCGCAAGGGGGCATCCAAAAACAAGGTCACCCCGCCTGACCCTACCCCGCCTCCACCCGCCAAGCCTTGTGCCTTGTGTGATGGTGTCGGTCATGCCACCCATACTTGTCCCGAGTTGCCCCATATCAAACCCATGGTTAAAGTCGCGTTCCCTGAATCTACGGTCCCTGAATCCTCTGTTTCTTCCTCGTCTGCAGCCAAGAACCCAAAGACTCTTCGCACCAACAAACCCTGTGCTTTGTGTGGTATCTATGGCCATTATTCTCACCATTTTCCTCACCTCATGCATTACCGTGCCTCTTTAGATGTCATTCGTGAGTACGAGCTTGAACAAAATCAATCCGCCTCTCCCATTCTCGCACAGTATGCATCATGCCAAATCGAGGATCCCCCTGCTAATATTGACATTCCTCCCCCTGATGTTGAGATGTCAGAACCTTCTGCCCCCCTCCTATACCTATCATCATCTGTCCTACCCTCGGAGTACATTCCCTCTGAATCCACTCCCTCTGTTTTGCTTGATTCCCCTTCAGCAACATTCTTGGGCTCCACATCCTTTGACCATCTTTTTACTTGTTCTTCTGTCATCCCCCACAACGATCCGTATGTGAGCCTTTGTTCCCATGCTGATGATTTAGGTCGCTTTGCAGCGTCATGTGGCTTCTTCAACCCTTTCCTTCCTACCCATACTCAGGATGATACCATCTGTATCTATGATGTTCTCCGCAGCTTGAGCTCCAGCTATTCCTCCCATAGCCCTCATACACCACCCTCTAGTTGGTTTATGAGTCATATCCATCATACCCAGACTAATACCTCCCATAATTGTCATTTGATGTCTACCTTACACTCATGCTGCCCTCATTATTCTTCCTCCCATTTCTTGTCTTGTGACACTATTTCGTCGGACCCCTCCTCCACACATTATATTGGCTATGCCGATGGGGCAAGTTGCTATTCCCAGAATCTAGCCTCGGCAGCTTGGGCCATCTTTACCCCCTTGCATACCCTCGTTATTTCTAATGGGGTCTGCATTGGTAATGCCACCAATAATCAAGCTGAATATGATGCATTACGTGGCCTTTTAGCCGATTCCCTCTCTCATCACATCCTCCATCTGCACGTTTGTTTGGATTCTCTGCTTCTTGTCTTACACCTCAATGGTGTCTATCGTGTGCATAACCCTATCCTGTTTAGACGATATTTACAAGTGAAACTTTTGATACGTGAATTTAGATTCATTACTTTCAACCATGTACCTAGAAGTCAAAATCACTACGTAGATAGAATTGCAAACCATGTTCTAGACTGGCATTTATCACACACAAGACAATAACAATTCACATCATCAGCACAATGCATATGCATATATATATCATATAATCTATTTTTAGAGTCCATCTACTCTGCTACATAGGACATGCCCATAGCATGTTACAAAAAACACAACTCAAAACTGGGGGGCACCACTTGCCCCTACATACACACTGGGGGGCACCACCTGCCCTACATCTAATCACTCTCTGGAGGATCTCGAGCCAATGGCTCTGCCCCCACAACTCATAGATCACGCATAGTTTGACCAGCCATCGCCATGCGCCACATGATACCTTACCATTATGAGGGTAGCCCAATACATAGCTCTATGTACTAGTCGTCTAAGTCCTGCCAACCTCGCTCTGAAACACCGGTCAGCAGCCCCTCACATATATGATGAATTTCCTCCAACAGCACAATCATATCCTCGTCCTGTGTCGTTCTCGATCCATTAGCACCTGTAGTTCCTGCTACTGTAGGTCGTCCCATATATCCGTCCGGTTTCACCAGAGCTATATCTGCATACCAAAAGTATGAGGATCAATACCATAAATACTATTCTCAAATTTTAACATGCACATAACAGATTAGTTATTTTTCACTTACCATCAGGCCCCCATACTCGACCAGGCGAAAGCGGCAAGTCCGAATCTCCCCAATAACTCATCCCACTATAGGGATAGTCGTCTATGTACAACGACATCTGATCCCAGTGGGCAAAGAACTCTGGTCGGAACACCCGTCCAACCGCCCCTCCTCCTCCCATGCACAGTAGTCGCCCCCACCGATGCATCCTGGGTTCTCTTGGACCCCCATCCGGTAGTTGTACACGAGGTCGCAAGGTCGGGATCTTCTCAAAAAAGAAGGAGCACAATACAGTCCCATAAGCACAATCATGGTTCACTTGCCGTTTACAAAGCGACAGGTGTTGTTTCAACGACACCAACATCATCTGGGCCCACCGATAGTAGGTCCCACTCAACACACTCTCTACAATCATCATCTGCCCTCCAGTGATGTGATGGAGCGCCTGGCTACCCAGGATCCGCAAAACTGCTACCACCACTGCACGGGTCTCCAACCTTTCTAGATCCCCAATCGATATCCAAGTCCCTTTGACTCGGACACCTGGTCGACAATGTCACTCAACGAACTCCCTGATGTTACACCCCCGCGGTAAAACTAGCTGTGTATTTCCCACCGTCCCTAATGATGGGAGACCAGTCAGAAAATACAGATCCTGGACTGTCAGCTCAATCCTGTGCCCATGCACTATAAATACCTCATGATCTGGTTCCCAATAACTGACAATCCGGGCCAACAAGGGCTCCCCAGCTCTCATCAGAGGGTTCTCCACAAATTTCAAAACCCCAAACCTAGCCAATGCACGACGGACACCCTGATCCGCTTGGATTTCTGACCCTAATATACCTAGGTCTCTCTCTCTCCACTTGATCCATATATCTTCCATCTCTGCACAAAACCATCATCTTTGTCAATCTACAGATAGGAAAAACTGCATTAAATTACACAAAACCTGAATCTCAACCCACAACAGCACTAAAATCACCTCCCTCTAACAGGTCGCACTTTTTGGCCAAATCCTGGGATAGGTCGCACTTTTTAGGCCCAAACCTGCTTCCTAGGTTGTATTTTTTGCCCCAAAAAGTGCAACTCGGCCGTAAAGATGAGGTAGAGGCTGTTCCTGAGATTTGGGACCCTAATATGAACTTTTAATCCATAAAAAACAAAGAGTAGGATTAGGCTTCTTACCTACAACTGACGGATCTCGATTCCAACGGTCGATTTTTCTGCTACGCTCACCGCAAGATTTAGGGCCTTCTCTCCTCTCCACATTCACCACAGCTACACAAGCAAATGATGTATTTGGAGAGAAAATGCCTTATTAGAAGAGAAACCTATGCTTTTTCTTTCGCCCACTGCGACCAAACCGTAGCCCCGTTTGACACACCGTCTGCACCGTTGGAAAGCTCTCCCCGAGCACTAAAATGGGTATCTGTTAGTTTTTCATATTTTGATACTTCACCAGGACACATTTTTTCCACGAAGGGTAATTTCACCTTTCCTCCAAATTGAATTTCCTCACTTACAACTCTTGTACTTGGGGCACCACTTTGCCTCCTTACTTGTCCTGGTTCGTGTTGATTTTCGTCATGAGATACCCTATTGTACTCATGTTTTTTATGGTCCCACATTGGACCTAAACTGTGTGGCAGCACCATTTAGTTTCCCTTGTTTAAAGCATCCGAGTTGAGCCATCCTCACATTTATGGAATCTATCCTGAGTCCCTTTGTATCCCGCTATAGTCCTCCATCCTTCATTGCTTGGTCTGTCTCTCGTGTTGCACATTATGGCCTTCAGTCCCATGGTCCCCTATCCCTGATGATATTGTGTCAGTTGCTGCCAGGCCATTCATGCCCTTTATGCTCTAACAAGGGAAGTCGTCCATCCGCTACTCAGTATCCCCCATTTCATCATCATCATTAGTGTCCATCTGTTCGTCGCTCTACTATTTTCTCTCGTGCCTTAGTTGGGGATCCCTTATTTCCTCACCTATGGCAGACCTCCTTCTATCGACATCAGCTCATTTACTCCAGAAGCCAGGTCTAGAGGGCGGTGTACCTTGGTTCGAGCTCCTTTCAGCATGATCGTGATCCGTATACTTGATGGTCTAGTGATGCAGCAGCAGCTATTGGTGATTCCCGGGTGTGTGTGAGATGTCTCAACCCTCATGAGGGGGTGGCCATGCAGGTAGCCCCCCACATGCCCGGATGACTTCTTTCATTGCAGCCTTTGATGCAGCTCCTTACATTTGATGATGTCAGCCTCAGCTGCTTGCAGCGCCTTTTCGATTTGCATGTATCAGGTGGATTTTGTGAGCCCTTCCCCGTGTCTAGGGGGCATTTGGGTTGTATTTGTATCTCATGTACTCAGATATTATTGTAAAAGTTCTGGCTGTTATCCCAGGCACATCATGTATGTGGGATTCATCATTCTATTTTTCTGGCTTGTGTTTATTCCATCATGTAATTTATAGTTCGGTTCCTTGTTTACTGGACACAATATTATTTTGTACTTTGTCTCGACGGGCATAGGTATGCCTCCCCTGCCACCTTTAGCACAGGTACCATCTCATAAACTAGAGACTTGTTGCACCTGTAAGTCTCGTCTCCTTAGGGTCTAGTCCTTTAGCACATTAGACTACCTTACATTTCTCTCTCTGACTTCCCTTTCGATGTCTAGTGATTGAGTTCTTACAACGTACTTCGGTCATACGATTTGCTCCTAACTCTCATACGGTGGGGGGCAATCTGTTACACCATTTTTTGGTCATATAACCTATTATCATTATATGGACCCAAGTACACCATGTAAGACTAATTTTTCCCTAAGTAAAATTGCTTTCACTATGTGAAATAACTTAGTAAAACACCTTTATTAAGTTGTTTATGGTCTAAACAGGAAACCCCAAAAGGTAATAATAAACAAATCTATATTTTTTTATATTTCCTCAAGGAATAATTAGTTAAACATCAATTTAATTATTATTCCTGGTCATATTTAACCCAAAACAAGGAAATCAATTAAATAAATCCTTATTTATTTGATTATTTCCTAGGAATAAGTTATTTAATCCTTATTTAGATAATTCCTAGTTAAATTTGACTAAATCATTTATAAATAATTAAATAAATCATTATTTATTTAATTATATTTCCACCATTTCCTTAAAATAATAAACAAATTATTTATTTATTTATTATTTATAAATAAAGGAATCGACCCAAGTCAAAAATCCTTTTCCCTCCAACAAATATAATAAAATATTCCTAAAAGGTGGTTCTAGAATTTGGTTAATAATATTTTATTCATGCACCAAGTTCTAGATCGCCCTAATATTTTGTTATAAATAGAAGGGTTTTATCATTCATTGGTCACCTTTCACTGGATTAGATCACTCTGGATCTATACTCTTGGTCTGACTTTGAGCCATTATCATTGTCACATTCTTCATCACTTGCTTTGTGAGCTCCCTTTGAGTTCTATGTTCGTCTAGGTTTTCTACACCAACAAGAGAGAAAATTTAGATTTGAAATGTTGAGGACTTTCAAGAACCCATCCCATTGAGGAGAATTGGAAACACCTTTCTTGTTTTCCTCTTAGGTGCCCCTTTTATATATAATAAAAAATTCTTTCAAATATATTGTTCTTGTCTTGTCTATTGGATGCATGGAGCAACATTTGATTTTTACTGCTTAATGTCTTTTTATGCATAGATCTGGATTTGTGCAGCTTTATTTGGATCAACTAACTGCGGATTTAAAGATATTGGCAGCCATAATTGATGTTAGGGCTATTTGTTATGCATAGCTAAAGTGGTCTTTCTTCAACGAAAAATTCATACTAACATGATTAATGAGTTTATAATTAGTGAATTAATTAAAAATTAATTCACACCACTCTCACTAGTGTATCAATCAATTAGACTAGATACAACTAGCTCAACTATGTTTAGATTAGTTAAACTAAACACAACTCCATTAACTTCCTCAATCAACTCCACCAAACTCTCTCACATGAGTTCTAACTGAAGTATCCATGCAATAGCTCCACTTAACCCTTAGGAATAGCGTAATTCCTTCTGTCAGCTCCTGTGCCACATCTGTGCACTTAACTGAAGTGCTCCAAGAGAATAAGATAATGTTTATAGTCCAAATATTATTAAGAGCTAATAATATTCAACATATCTATTTTTAGACTGGAAATCTAAAAATAGATTCTGCCCAATATGTCCAAAAATAGAAGTCCATCTATTTTTTCCAACTTGACCAACCATCCACAAATAGCATCCTGCAACTCATAGAATATGATCCATATGTCTAAAAATAGATTTTGCGCCAAAAATAGCTTGTGGGCCCACTTAAAGAAGGTGACTTCTTCCCACTAAGCTCATCATCTTGTTGCAATCTCAACAGTGGCCGGGTGTTGTGGCATCTCTGCCAAAAAATCCTATAGAAGTAAGATTTTTTTTTTTTTGGATAAGATAACGTAAAAATTAAAAAAAGAACTATTGGGCGACAAGAATTGCATATTTTTGAATTTTTTTTACCCTTGTGTTTCACTTATTTTCCACTTATCCTCACATCATTACACTACTCTTTTGAAATAAAAAGCCATCAGAGCTACATAAATAAGAAATTAGGTAAAAGGTCCAGTATTCTCTCAATTCTATATGTTTTTATTTGTAAACTTGGGTGCAAGCATAAGAATCCTAGTTGACTACAAATTAATTCAAACCTTCGGACAAACTATGACATGACACATTTAAAATGTAGTTAGCATCAAAATAGAGTATCAAGTGAGCCTGATTTCATATCAAGTGAGCGAGATCATGAAGGAATGAAGAATATGAAGGATGATTTGTTTATTCATGTGATTTGCTTCCTTGATAGAAAATCATGTGAATTAGAATTTTAATGGAAATCAAGCATTAAGATGTTGATTCATAGATCTAGCTTCTAGAAATTAGCTTTTTAGGGTACTTATTGTAAAACACTATAAACTTCTTCACCGAAAAGTGAACCATATGTTGAATTTGCTTGGTATGTTGAATTTTGTTATTATTTTTTAATACTAGTGAAGTTATTTTGACTGTACACACACTACTTGTAACAACCCCAAGTTAAAGTTTCATGTAATAAAGGATAATAAAGGAAAAATAATACCAAGTTCATGGGACATGTATTCCAAGTTGAATGTTGGGCAAACACTTTAGTGGACATAACTTGTGTTTCAATAATGGATATGGAAATTGGCAAAGGCATTGGCATAGACAAAGAGGCAATAATTGGCATTTAATTATGAGAAATAAAGAAAAATAGGAGGAAAGGAAGTTTAAGATACACAAATATGCATGCAAGGGAAATTAGAGGAAAATGAAGAAAAAATAGACATCAATAATAAAAAGGCATCAATTAATCAGTTCACATCTTTTAGTCATTACAACTTTGGTAAGTTTAGTTTGGATATCTCCTCTCATTATCTCATTCTCTCAATCTCTAAAACTCTTTCACACTTAGAGTATTCTTGGAGTACTTTTGTATTCACTTGGATTTTGAGAAAGGAAAGAAAGCAAGAAAAGGAAGGAAAATGAAAAGCAATGGAAAGCAAGGAGTAGGGTGGATCAACAACTTCAACAAGAGGATTTTGCAGGTAACAGGTTTGATGTGTGATTTCCTTGCTGGGATGTGAATTCATGGTACATGCATTTGTTTATTTGGTTCATTTTTTATCATTGGCATGGATTTTGTCTAGATTGACAATGGTTTCAACCTTTCCTTTCCATTTCCTGAATAGCCATGGTGTGATGGGATTCATTCTTGGTTGAGCTTTGGATTTTCGGAAGGTTTTGGAACCAGGTGAGGTGGTCTCAGGTAAATCCTAAGGGTTGGGGGTGGAGATGGGTTGTATCCAGGAATCACTCAACAGGTTGGCAGAGATAGGAAAAATCCTCAATGTTTGGTGAAGGAATTATGAAGTGTCCAAGATTGGTTTGGTTTTGTCATCTTGGGAGCAGTTTAGGTGAGATCATGGTAACTTGAGGGTGGATGTGGTTTAACCTCTAGAGTCCTTGTTTGTTTATTTCTTGGTTTATCCCATGAGATCCCACATTCATGCTTGGAATATGGCACAGGGATGATTGGTTGAAATAAATATTTGGTTTGGTCCAATCTATGTTCAGGTGGTATGTGGAAGTCCCTAACTTGGTTGGATTTTGAATATGTTAATACAAGATATTTTTTTCATTGTGATTTAAGACAACATGAACTGGTTATTAAGTGATATTATGGTTGGTTTTCCATGGTCGTTATTCTGGTTATTTTTTTGTTATATTCTCATTTATATGATGTTATTTTAATATGATTGATGAATGCATGGGATAACAAGTGTTGTTGCGGCCACCTTGAGAGGGCATTGAGCCTTCTTGGTGATTCTTAGATGAAGTTCAGACCCTTATGATCATATATTCCTTCATTAACTATAGCTTATATGTTTACCATATGCTTGATGAAATTTCTATCATGGATTAGGCATGTCTAGGTCAATTTCTTGCTTGAGTTTTCAATGGTTAGAATTGTTATCATCTTAATTATGATTATGGAAATTTACAAGTAGTTATAGGTAGTGGTATAGAGGCTAGCCTGAAAAAGTGGCTCAGATCTCGGAACCATTGGCATAGAACTAGGGATTTTAGGTCATAAACACATGAAATGAGGATTATGAGTGCAGTTATAGCCTCATAACTGCATGCACATTGTGTCAAGGGTGTAGTTATGGAGTTATGTCAGTGAAAAAGGGTTCCATCTCAGGGATTGATCACCTGGGGTGGTTGTCTAGCTCCTGAGTGCTCTATAGCCCCGAGGGATGTCAGTAAGCTTTCAGTTTGTGGACCCCACTTCCATAAATAGAACTTGTAGGTCAGTCATATCATAGTAGCACTCAACTCACGTTTACTCTAGAGAGCTTGTAAAAGTGGGTAAATGTGGGAGGGGGCGTTACAGGGTGGTATTAGAGATTATAGGTTTAAACACTTGGAATTGATGGGCCATATGTGAGTATTATGCATGCATGTCAATTGTATGTGTGTTTGTTATGCAAGCATTGCAGTGGCTATGGTTGTCATGTATATAGTCAGTGTTACAGTTTGTGTTATCATGCATGACGTGATATGTTTATATGTTGACATGTTGATGTCATTATGTTTATATACATGTATATCGCACTAATATGGATTGATTTGTGTAGATGATATAACCTCCACTAAACTTCATTAAGGTATGTGTTATCATGTTTCTATTTGGTTTATCTAACATGACATGCTTGCAGGAAGAAGAAGATCATAAATTACGAGCAGAATGGTGGATTACAGTTCACATGACTCTCCTTACATATTAGTTGAGTAGCAAGGAGATCATGAGTATTCTCATGACGTAGTATATACACTGAGAATCTTGAATGCAGAAATTAGAAGTTGCAAATTAGATAATAACAGGTTGATTGAGTCATAGGAAATACTTGCAAGAGCTCAAGAAAAACAGGCAGTAGTTAATGCAGTGATAAGGAGTCTTTCATATTTGTAGAGACAGGGATAACTCATAATTAGTCATGGACAAGAGGAAAGGACTAATGGAGCATATGTTAGCAAGTCTCGATCGGGATACAGGTTGGATATAGATGATATATTCAGAGGTGGAAAATGGTTGGATACACCTGAAAAGAGGTAGTGCTTATTGGTTCTATTCTACTTTTGGTTTAGAGAGACACCATTTTCATCACCGCCATCATCCTTATAGGAGGAGCGACAAGCAATATTTTCCAGAGGAGTTTAATAAATTCTAACCTCATACGTTTGATGGAGAGATGAAGAAACCAGAAGATGCAGAAGCATGGATTCTTGGGATAAAGAAGTTCTTGAGATTTCATGATTATATAGAGAATATGAAGGCCAAGGTGGCGATATTAATTCTCAAGGGAAAAAAAAATCTAGTGGGAATATGTGAAGCATGTTAGAGGCATCAAGGTAGAATATTTGAGCTGGCATGAGTTTAAAATACTTTTCAGGAAGAAGTACTTGTCTGAGAGATATTATGATGGAAAGGCAAAGGATTTCTATAAGTTGAAAATGTGTTCCATGATAGATAAAGAGTACACGACCAAATTTTTGGAGTTGTTGAGGTATGTTCCTTATCTTAAGGATGAGAAGATGAAGGCTCAAAGATTCATTAGTGGATTTCCATTATCATTCAAGGATCATATTGAGTATGATGAGCCTTGGTCATTAGAGGAAGTCATCAGGAAATTGAAGCATTGTTATCGCAGTGAAAGCACAAGTCTAATCTTGAGTGGGATTGGAAAGGGAATGAAAAGGCAAAAGAAAAGTGGCCTCATAAGAGAGGAAGACCTTAGGATGCAGGTGAGAAATAAAATGTGGCTACTTACAAGAATTTTAATTCAATTGAGAAGGGACATGGGTCTCAGCCTAAAGAGAAACAAAATAAAGGTAGCGGCAAAGAATCGTTGCAATGTTGGATTTGTGGCAAGGACCATTGCAAGAAGGATTTTCCATTGTACCAAGGTGATAGACTACATATCTATAGTGCATAGGAGGCGTAGATAGTTGAGTATGCTAGTCATATAATTCCTCAGATATATGTAACACTTGATAATATGCAGGTGGATATTTACACATACATTATTGAGATGGAAAGTAAGCTCTATGATCAGTTTGTTTCCATTTTGATTGATCTTGGATCTAATTATAGCTATGTTAGTCCTAACCTAGTGGATAAGTGTGTCTTGAGTAAATAAGTGCATGCAAATTCTTGGCTGGTGAAGTTAGCTAAGGGAAAAAGAAAAGATTTCATCGTTGGGTGAGAGTTTGTGCATTTTAGATTAATGGTATGCCTACATCAACACATCTAAATGTGCTTCCTTTGGGATCATATAGTATTATTTTGGGTATGGATTGGTTGTTTACTCAAATGACCAAGGTAGACTGCTAGGAGAAGGCTATTAAGTGCCTAGATGATGATGGAGAGAAGAGAATATTGTAGGGAAAGAATAATACTACATCATTTAGAATGGTTACAACCATGCAAGCTAAGCACAATTGCAGGAAGGGGTGTGTATTTTTTGTAGTGAATATTTCCACTGAAAAATGGAAAGATGTTGAGAATTATGAAGTATTGAAGAAGTACCCTATTTTGCAACAGTTTTAGGATGTGTTTCCTACAAAGATTCCAAATTTTTCGCCTCATAGGGAAATGGATTTGTCTATTGAGTTGGTACCATGAGTAGGACCAACATCAAATTCACCCTACAGGATGAGCACTCCAGAGTAGGTGTAATTGAAATTGCATCTTAAGGGAATGCTTGATAAGGGATACAGTAGGCTAATTGTGTTGTCTTGGTGTGCACTAGTGTTGCTTGTAAAAAAGGATGGTAATGTCACGTTTTCCATTGATTACAGGTAGTTGAACAAGGTGACTATCGAGAAAAGGTATACTTTGTCGGAGATTGATGACTTGTTTGATCAGTTGAAGGGAGCCACATTGTTATCAAAGATTGATCTGAGATCACAATATAATCAAGTGTGCATCAAAGAATAAGATTTATACAAGACTTCATTTTGTACGAGGTATGGGAATTGTGAGTTTTTGGTGGTTCTATTTGGTCGTACTAATTCTCCAAGCAATTTTATGTGCTTTATGAACAATGTGTTGCATCCTTATTTGGAAATATTTTTGATAATTTTTATTGATGATATATTGATATACTCTAAGAATGAGGAGAGCATGCAGAGCACCTAGAAGCAATGTTGAGACTGTTGAGAGAGAATTAGTTGTATTACAAGCTTAGCAAGTGAAGTTTCTTTCAGTCTCATGTTCATTACTTGGGACATGTTGTTTCCAAGGAAGGGATAATTGTGGACCCGGAAAAGATTAAATATATCATGGAGTTTCCAGCTCCTAGGAATGTGGATGAGATCAAATTACTTATGGGACTAGAAAGTTATTACAGGAGGTTCATCAGGAACTTCTCATGGATTTCCTATCCTATTACATCTTTTTAGAGAAAAGGTAATAAGTTTGAATGGACTGAGGAATGTGCAACTAGTTTTGAGCAGTTGAAGCAATTTCTTAAAAATGATATGGTTTTGAAGATTGCAGGTCTAGATAAAGAGTTTGTAGTCTATATAGATGCTTGCAAGAAAGGACTTGATGGAGTCTTGATGCAGGAAGGGCAGGTGGTATGCTATGATTCAAGGAAGTTAAATGAGCATGAGTATAACTATGTGACTCATGATCTTGAGTTAGCAGTTATCATTCATGCAATCAAGATGTGGAGGCATTGTCTCCTTGGCAGGAGTTTCATCTTGATGAGTGATTAAAATGGATTGAAGAACTTGTTTGAACAACCCAATTTGAATTCAAGGCAATCAAGATGGTTGGATACTCTCAGTGAGTTTTATTTTTAGATTAGATACATCAAGGGAAAGGAAAATCGGGTTGCAGATGCTCTCAGTAGGAGAGTGAAGGTGAATCATATTTCAGCAGTGAGCTCTTATGGGATAGATCTATAGGATTTTATCTTGCATGCAAGGTAGCATGATGAGAGGTACCAGTAGTTGAAGCATAAGTTGTAGCAACAGGGTGAAGGTGATAGAGATGAGGAGTATCACCTCATGCAAAATGGCTTGGTAAGATTCGGGAAAAATATTTATGTGCTAGATGGAAATGAGCTCAAGAAGCTTATCTTGAGGGAGTTTCAATTCAAAATGTATTCAGGCCACCTAGGATATCATAAGACTTTTACAGTTGTTAAGAAGTTATATCATTGGCCGAACTTGAAGAAATATGTGGCTGAGTTTGTTGCTAGATGTTTGGACTATCAACAGGTGAAATTTGAGTGTAAGCATACAGTTGCTTTGTTATAGTCTATTCTGATTATAGAATGGAAATGAGAGGTCATTTCCATGGACTTCATTACAATTTTTTTGATGAAATCCAGGCATCATGATTCCATCATGGTTGTGGTTGGCAAGTTAAGGTAGCTCACTTCATTGCAGTGAAGTCTACAAATTCAGCTAGTGAGGTAGCTCAAATCTTCATCAGAGAGATAGTGAAGTTGCATGGTGTCCCCAAGAAGATCATATTAGACAGAGATACCAAGTTCGCTTCCAAGTTTTGGGAGGATTTTTTTGCAGGTTTGGAGACAGAGTTAGCTTTCAGTACAACTTATCATCCACAGACAAATGGAAATATAGAGAGGGTTGACAATATTCTTGAGGATATGTTCAAGATGTTTGTCATGCATCAAAAAAGGAATTAGGAGGAGTATCTTATAATAATGGGTATGTGGAATCCTTGAATATGAGTCCATTTGAAGCTCTTTATAGGTAGAGTTGCAATACTCCCATCAAAAGGAATGATCCAGTTAACAGAATTTTGATTGGAATAGATATGAAGAGGTCTCTATTCCCCATCATATGGAACAAGCAACTGCTATCTAGATACCATATGCATCTCATTATAGTTCTAGCCATACATGCAATGAGAGAAAAATCAAGCTCGAATTGTGAAGCCAATGCTTCACCTACTGCAACTGCAGGCTCCTTCTTGCTTGCCTTCATATGTGGAAAATTTGTAGCATAATGCCCATGCTCGTGACAGTGAAAATATCTGATCTTGGACAAGTCTCTCTTTCCCTCTTTACCTTGGGACTTCTTTACCTTGGCTTTCTTTTCTTTTCTGACTCACGCACATTGTAATTGTCCCGCCGTCGCAAAATTTTCTAAAAAAAGAGCTGATTTTAAATCGAAGATATCTCCCTCATTCGAGCTCCGATTCGACTGATTTGTTTTTTCAATTTGGGTATTTTTTCGCAAGGAATCCAAATATGATATTTTTATTGAAAATTTTGAATACAATTTTTCAAATATTCTCTGCAAACTCGCTACTCAAACAATTCATGTTGTGATACCATGTAGAAATTATACAAACAATATGTATACCAATGGATTCGATCCGATCATGCGATATGCTAAAGAAAGATATTGAATCCTTCTACAAATTAATTGCAGAAATTAAACACGATCACACAATCACACCAAGTAAGATAAAGAAGAAAATCAATAGTACAACACATATATTTTTCCTGGGGAAATCTTGCTACTCAAAACCCCTCTATCTCTTTTTTATAATGAACCAAGGAATCATGAAACAATAGAATGCACTCTTCTCACAAGAGTCTGTTGCACTATCCTGATTGTCTCACACTGATCTAGACAAAATTGGGCTAGTACTTAGCCAATTTTCAGCATATACTCAGCCTGCTTGTTCACGCAATCCCTAGGAAATTATTCCTTATTATTTAGGATAATTAGCATTCCTTGACTGTGCAATACATCATGGGCATCCCATGGTGTATATAATTGCGCCCGGGAAATATTGTATAAATACAACTGATAGATAACTTCCCTTTAACCTCTGTCTCAACTAGGTCTTCATCAGAACTGACATGCATGCAGCTATTAATAGTAAATCATCAGTCACTTGAAAGATCACTGCATGTGAATTAAATCTTATTTAATTCACTTGACCTCTCACTAGTGCAATAATCAATTACAATTAGTTACACTGATTTTAACTCAATTAATTGAGTTAACTAGTTTCTCATGCTTTAAACTAATACACTAACTACAACTTGGACTCTAAAACAAATAGAATCACTCTACATGCCTCACCAACCACCCTCAAATCGAATTTCTTGAGGTAACTGAGTCTATCACACTCAGTTAACTATTACAAGTGATTATGAGATAAGATTACAATTTATTGTCCAATTTATTTAAGGGATAAATAAATTTGAGACACATTTCTTCTAATTTAATTAAGAAATAATTTAACCAAAAGCCTCCATGGATGTTGTTTCAGGATGCCAATTTCACTGTTTCTTGTTGCAAATTTCAACAAAAACCGACCTCTACAAATCGACAAAAAGACAAGGAGCCTCTTGCTACTAACCAAAAGAAGAACAATGAGGCATCTGTAGAAATTATATAACTTATGTGTTATATATCCAAGATTCTCCTAATCACACACTATTTTAACTTCATGCACAATACAAAATCTATTCCACCATTGATCATCACATGCAGAAATTAAATCAATTGCAATGCACACATGAAACCATAAAAATTCACACACATTAACACAGTGATTTAACAGAAAAACCTAAAGCTAAAAACCCCAACTATCTATATATAATATATGTCATAGATATCATGTAACAATCCTCATACAAAGTTGAACATGTTAATCTCTCAGTACAATACAAGCGCTACACACTAATCAGGCCCGATCTAGCAAATCCATGCGTCGATCTCTACCACCTGCTAGCATGCCTCTACTGTGCAATCCCTGCTGGAGAATGGCTCTGAATGAACTCGAATACACCTGGCTTGCACTGTACAATCCTCATTGGCATCTCCACTGAGTGTTGGATGCAATCAATGCATCACTATAGTCACAACTGATAGTCACACTTGCTCTTTCACCTATCTCTCCACTAGTCTCCACTGAAACTGTCCATGCACTGTAAACTATTTTATTGTTTAGTTGATTAATGAGTTATTATTTAGTGAATTAATTAACTAAATAATTCACACCACTCTCACTGGTGTATCAATCAGTTAGACTAGATACAACTAGCTCAACTGAGTCTAACTAAGTTGAACTGAATACAACTCCATCAACTACCTCTATAACTCCACCAAACTCTGTCACATGAGTTCTAACTGAAGTCCTCATGCATTAGCTCCAGTAAACCCTCAGGAATAGCGTAATTCCTTCTGTCAGCTGCTGTACCACATCTGTGCACTTAACTGAAGTGCTCCAAGAGAATAAGATAATGTTTAGAGTCCAAATATTATTAAGAGCTAATAATATTCGACATATCTATTTTTAGACTGGCAGTCTAAAAATAGACTCCGCCCAATATGTCTAAAAATAGAAGTCAATCTATTTTTCCAACTTGACCAACCATCCACAAATAGCATCCTGCAACTCATAGAATATGATCGACATGTCTAAAAATAGATTTGCGCCAAAAATAGCCTGTGGGCCCACTTAGTGAAGGCGACTCTTTTCACTAAGCTCATCATCTTGTTGAATCTCAACACTCCCTCTCAACAAGATACGGATTATCTGCCACCCCGATCCTGTCTCTATGGTATTCGAATTTGCTCCTGGTGAGCACCTTCGTCAGAATATCAGCATCCTGATCCTCCGTAGGAATGTAAGATAGTAACATGATCTTCCGCTGCACACAATCTATGATATGATGGTACCGGATGTCAATATGTTTAGATTTATCATGAAATACTGGATTAAACAAGAGTTTAATGCAACTCTGATTATCACAATATATCACAGTAGGATCCAAGTGTGAACAGAACAACCTGACCAGGATCTTCCTCATCCATATAGCCTCGCATGCAGCCAAACTTGTTGCCATGTACTCGGCCTCCGCTGAACTGAGTGCCACAGATCCCTGTTTCCTGTTGTACCAAGAAACTTCTGTAGACCCAATATGGAAAATCCCTCCAGATGTGCTCTTTCTGTCAGTTGGGCTCCCTGCCCAATCTGCATCCATGAAGCCATGCAGCTTTAACTCATCTGACTGTCTGTACCATAGTCCATATCTCGATGTGCCCCTGAGATACCTTAGGACATGCTTTCCTGCCTTCCAAAAGATCTTGGTAGGCTTAACCATAGCTTGTGAAAGCTGGTTAACAACATAGCATATGTCCAATCGTGTATTGACCAAATACATGAGCGAACCAACCAACTTTCGATAAACAGTGGCATCCACTACCTCTGCCGATGTAGCATCCTCTTTCCTCCAACCACCAGGAAGAGGAGTGTCGATAGGCTTGCAGCCTTGCATGTTGAACTTCTCCAGTATCTCCCGAGCATACTTTCCTTGAGACACAAATAGTCCACCCTTCCGCTGCCAAATTTCCAATCCCAGGAAATAATGAAGGAGGCCCAAGTCCTTCATCTCAAACTCCTTTGCAAGATCAGCCTTGCATGAGTGTATCAACAGTTCATCACTAGTTAGTATCAAATCATCTACATAAAGTACAATGACCAACAACTTACCCTCAACCACAATTTGGTACAGGTTAGGATCCGCCTCACTCTTGGTAAAACCAAGTCCGGTGAAATAACTGTCTATCCGAGTGTACCAAGCACGAGGTTCTTGTTTCAGCCCATACAACACTCTTTTGAGCCTGCACACATGCGACTCACTACTCAAGATTTCGAATCCTTCAGGATGCTCTATGTACACCTCCTCCTTAATAAATTCATTGAGGAATGTAGTCTTCACATCCATCTGATGAATGTGCCAACCCATCTGTGCTGAGAGAGAAAGGATGGTTCGTATGGAAGAATACCTTGCGACAGGTGCAAAGGTTTCTTCATAGTCTATCCCCTCGATCTGTGAGAAGCCCCGGGCAAAAAATCTTGCCTTGTACTTCTCGACGCTCCTGTTAGCAGCTTGATTCACTTTGTAGATCCATATCAAACCTACCACTGATTTCCCTTCCGGCCTTGGGACAATCTCCCATGCATTGTTTCTGACAATCGAATCATACTCTTCCACCATGGCATCTACCCATGCAGTGTCCCCCACAGCTTCCTCGAAATAGGATGGCTCCGTCACGATACACTTTTTGATCAGAGCCATGTATCCAGTAAATCAGTCAGGTGACTGTCTCTGTCTGCGCTGTGATGTAGGTGCTCCTACATTCTGCGCTGCACCAAGATTCATTTGCTCAGCTTCTGTAGTGCGCTTCCACCATTTGATGTTTGGCGCTGCATGAGTGGTTTCTTCCACTCCATGAACTTCCTCTTGTGGCTGATCCACATCCTGAGGCTCATCCTTAGGAACTAGTAGCTCCTCATCTGCATGCAAGTGTAGCTCCCTCTCAAGCGACAACTTCATGGCTTTCTCCTCATGAAATTTGATATCCTGTCGTACAACAGTCTTCCGACTGTCTGGAAAATACACACGATAGTTGTGGGGGGTTTATGTGTACCCCAAAAATATCCCACCCACTGTGGTCGGCTCTAGCTTCTTCCTGGCATCCTTCATCACATGAATGTAAACAAGTGAGCCAAAAATCTTCAAATGATAAATATCAGGCTTCTTACCAGAAAACGCCTCTTCGAGTGTACTCATGCCAAGTACTCTATGAGGACAACGGTTTTGCACATAAACCGCAGTGTTTCATGCTTCAGCCCACAAGTGTATGGGAAGGCCCTGATTATGCAACATCGCCCATGTAGCACCCATGATCGTTCTATTCTTTCTCTCCGCAACCCCATTCTGCTGTGGGTTATGAGGTGCTATGAGTTCTCTTCAAATTCATTTTGCACTGCAAAAGTATTTGAATTCACCAGAGATGAATTCACCACCATTATCGCTCCTAAGAGCCTTCACTTGATTCCCTAACTCTTTCTCAACCAACGCCTTGAACTCACAGAACTTTGAGTATGTCTCGCTCTTGTTCTGCATGAAGAAGATCCATAACTTACGAGAAAAGTCATCAACAAATATCACATAATACCTGTGCTTTGCTATCGAAGCTACTAAGAAAGTTCCACACACGTCTGTGTGAATTCTCTCAAGGATCATCGTGGTGTGACTATCCTTCTCATGAAAGGTGGCTTTCATAAAATTTCCCAAGGTACATCCCTTGCACTGATCTAACTGCGCAAGTGTACCCTTGGGAAGCCCGGTAGAAATCTAGTGCAAAATTTTCAAAGTGCCATGGCGAAGATGGCCCAATTTCCTGTGCCACAATTCACCCTCATCCCGGCTCACCACTCCTTCTGCTTTGCCTACCACTGCTGCGTAGCCATCTACCTACAATTTATAAAGGTTCTTAACTCAAACCCCTATCTCCAAGTTTCACCAGTTGCCTTACTGCGTAGGAAAGCCTTTCCCTCACTAAAGACAACATCATATCCCTTGTCTTCCAACATCGCCACAGAGATCAGATTCTTCTTCAATCCTGGAACATGCATGACATCCTTCAATATGAAAGGTTTACCAGACTCTCCCTCAAAGGAAATGGTCCCGATACCAGTCGCACTGTATCTACCATCATCGCCCATCTTGATGTGCACTCCAAGATCCTTCTCATCTAGATCACTGAACAAATATTTGTCTCCAGTCATATGGAAAGACGCACCACTGTCAAGAAACCACACCGATCCCATCACACTTGAAACCAAGCATGCAATTAGTGAAAAATATAGCTCAAACTGTGAGCCTAAGGCCTCTCCAGCTACAGATCCAGTAGCCTACTTATTTTTCTTCTTCTGTGGACAATTAGTGGCGTAATGTCTGTGTTGGTGACAGTGAAAGCACTTCACCTTGGACAAGTCTTGCCTCTTGCCTTTCACACCGGATTGAGAAGGATTTTTCTTTCCCTTCCCTTTCCTTGCTTTGGTAGCCAAAGCACAATCTTCATTCTTCGATGAAGATCCATCCCTGGTACCCCGCCTCATCTCCTCCTGCATAAGATCTGACCAAAGTCGCTCCCATCCCGACAGTTTCTCCCGGCCATTGACAGAGTCCTCATAGCTATGCCAACTCTTCGGAAGCCCAAGGAGATCCAAGCTCACCAAGTCCTCTTCATCTATAGTAACCCCCACACTTCCTAGCTCATCCTTGCACTGTACAAGCTTCGTGAGGTACTTGGGTATACTTTCGCCCTTCTCCATTTTTATTTTTCTGAGCTTGTCTTTAAGTGCCTATTTCCTCTGGTCGCTTCTGCTTTGGAACAAGTCTGTCAAATATTTCCACATCAAGAATGGACTAGATTTACCATGAAGGCTAGACACTATGTGATCCTTCACACCTTCCAACATAATTCTTCGACATTTTGTTGTATTCTTTTGCCATGAATCAAGTGCGGCTGCCTCGCTAGAAGCAGGTTTTGGAATTTCTGCATCTATGAACTCCTTCAACCCATTATCATCCAACACCGCCTCCATCCTATCCTTCCATGCAATATAATTTGATCTTCCCTCAAGGGCATACTCCAATCGCAATCCGTTGAAAGACATTTCAATGAATGCTCAACTTCGAAACCAAGAAAACACTGCAGCAAATTCGAATTCCACTAGCACAAAACTCAACTGCTTCAATAATTGCAATCTGCTCCAAAGATCAACTGCTCTGATACCATGTAGAAATTATATAACTTATGTGTTATATATCCAAGATTCTCCTGATCACACACTATTTTAAATTCATGCACAATACATAATCTATTCCACCATTGATCATCACATGCGGAAATTAAATCAATTGCAATGCACACATGAAACCATAAAAGTTCAGACACATTAACACAATGATTTAACGGGAAAGCCTGAAGCTAAAAAACCCAACTATATGTATATAATATATGTCATAGAGATCATGTAACAATCATCATACAAAGCTGAACATGTCAAGCTCTCAGTACAATACAATCGCTACACACTAATCAGGCCCTCCCAGCAAGAATCCATGCCGCAACTCTACATGCACCTTTAGCCTCCCTCTCTTTAGCAATCCTTCTTTGAAGGAGTACTCACAGATGAACTCGAATCCACTGGCTTGCACTCCTTTGTGAAATCCTCATTGGCATCTCCACTGAGTGTTGGATGCAATCAATGCATCACTATAGTCTAGCCCAGTAGTCACCTTGCCTCTTTCTTTATCTCTCCTTGGTCTCCTTTGGCTTGTCCATGCTTTCCCAGTTATTTGTATTGTTCGGTTGATTAATGAGTTATTATTTGTGAATTAATTAACTGATTAATTCACACCACTCTCACTAGTTTATCAATCAGTTAGACTAGATACAACTAGCTCAACTGAGTCTAATTGAGTTAAACTGAATACAACTCCACCAACTACCTCTATAACTCCACCAAACTCTGTCACATGAGTTCTAACTGAAGTCCTCATGAATTAGCTCCAGTAAACCCTCAGGAATAGCATAATTCCTTCTATCATCTGTTGTGCCACATCTGTGCACTTAGCTGAAGTGCTCCAAGAGAATAAGATAATGTTTAGAGTCCAAATATTATTAGGAGCTAATAATATTCGACATATCTATTTTTAGACTGGCAATCTAAAAATAGATTTCGCCCATTATGTCTAAAAAAATAAGTCAATATATTTTTCCAACTTGACCAACCATCCACAAATAGCATCCTGCAACTCATAGAATATGATCAACATGTCTAAAAATAGACATAGTATAAAAATAGACTTTGCGCCAAAAATAAACTGCGGGCCCACTTAGTGAAGGCGATTCTTTTCACTAAGCTCATCATCTAGTTGAATCTGAAAAGCATCAACCAGCAATCCAAAGAAATATTAGGAAACACAAAATGCAGGTTAGAGAAAGGAGATTCCCACCAAAGAACAATATGAAAGGTAGGATGCCACTTCCAAAGAGGTAGAGAAATTTCCCAATTTGTTTAGTTTAGAGAATGAAATTTCCAAGCTGAAATTTTCCATTCATTTAACTGAACTTGTAAAGAATGATCAGTAGAAGTTTCACGTAGCTAAGATGCTCAAAGTAGGCCAAACTTATGATATGGTCAATGTCGGTGATGATCACCTTGAGTTGTTGTTTTTCCCAACCGTAGACAGAAACTTACCTTATAATGAAGTCCCACCATTCTACTTTAGTCTTAGAGTTCCTGATTTCATCCTTCAAAATTTCATGTTAGATTCCAGAGCATCTCACAATCTCATGCCTAAAGTTGTAATGGAAAAATTGGGATTATACATTTCTATCCCATAGCATGACCTCTATTCCTTTGATTCCATTAGAGTGAGGTGTCTCAGTCTCATTAAATACCTAGTAGTGTCTCTTGATCATATTCCACGAAAGAATTTCTTGATGGATGTGGTTGTGGTTGATATTCCTCCAAGGTACAGGATGTTTCTCTCGCGATCATGGGGAGCAAAGCTGAAAGGTACTTTGCAGCTCGATTTCTCTTATGCTACTATACCATTTTTCGGTCAACTTAGAAAATTGAACCGAGAAACAAAGATGAAGTATATGATTACCAACAAAGAGAAGCCTAATAATCACCCTATACAAGTTGTACATACTGATTTAGAGACTTTCATTTTGTTTAATGATGATAGTCTGATTGATGTAGATAGTTAGCTAGTAGAGAATGAGGAGATTTCGAAAATTTCATGTAGTGTTTGAGAAGTCTTCACTGTAGAAAAGACAGAACAGAAAGAGTCTGATTTGCAGCCAAGTTCATCAACTGAGTAGCCAGTAGAATCAGTGAAAGAAACAGAACCTGCTGAGACAGTGGATCAAAAAGTAGAAAACAAAAATCAACCATCCGAACTTGAGCTTTCTGATGAGGAAAAGAGTCTTTGGACTATGTATTTTGATGGAGCAGTGGGAAAAGAAGGAGCTGGAATAGGAATTTGGATTCATAGCCCAATGAATCAGTCGAGTAAGATTCCTCCTAATGTTAGGTGTTTTTCATATAAGCTTTCTTTCAATTGTTCAAATAATGAAGTTGAATACGAAGCTTTGTTTTTCGGGCTTAAGATCATTAAGAAGTTAAGGCCTAAAAATATTTCAGTTTATAGCGACTCCAAGTTTATTATAAAACAGGTAAAAGGGAAATACCAGGCCAAAAATTCAAGGATGCGAGGTTATCACAATGTTGTCTTAGATATTCTCAAAACATTTCTTGAATATACTTTATCCATGATTCCTAGAAATCAGAATTGTATTTCTGACTCTCTTGCTATTGCAGCAGGCATGTTTAGAATTCCGATACATCCCAACAGGAAATATGAAATTAATGTTAAGCATCACCTCGTTTGGCATTGGCAATTTTTTCAATATGATAAGAAAATTAACAATTTTCTGCAGATGGAGGAAGAGTTCACCACTTGTCTTGTTGATGATGTTTTTGATGATCAGGGAATTAATTCCACAGAATTAGAAGTCTTACAGCTAAAAGACAATTCCATTGCAAGATGTCTTGTACCTTTGGAAGATATCTTTGATAAATATGATGTCGCAAAGAAACAAACAATCGTCCCCACTAAAGCAGGAGTTGAAGATGTCAACATTGGCACAACTGAGAAGCTGAAGATGGTGAAGTTGTCTAAATATTTAACTCTGAAAATGAAAGGTAAATACACAACACTTTTGGCTGAGTTTTCACATGTGTTTGCATGGGATTATTCAGATTTTAAGTTTTATGATAAAATTATAATTCAACACACAATTCCTATCAAGCCTGATCATAAGCCTTTCTGCCAAAAGCTTAGGAGGATCAATCCAAGATTTTTTCCATTGATTAAGAAAGAGGTAAAAAGGTTGTATAAGGCTGGTATTATTATTCCTCATCACTTTTCTAATTGGATTTCAAATATGGTTCCAGATAGGAAGAAGATAGGTGAAATTCGTTTATGCATAGATTTCAGAAATTTGAACAAAGTGTCCTTAAAGGGAAATTATCCTCTCCCTAAGATGGACCACATATTATAAAGGGTAGGTGGTGCCTCTAGGATGTCATTGCTTGATGGATACTCAAGTTATAATAATATTTTGATGCATCCATATGACCGTGAGAAGACAACTTTTACCACACTGTGGGGTATATTTATGTAAGCCAAGATGCCTTTTGGGCTGAAAAATGCAGGAGCCACATTTCAGGGATTGATGGATATCGCTTTTTCTAATGAAAATGATGTATTTTTTATTATTTATCGTGATCATCTGATAGTTTTCTCTCAAATATATGAAGATCACATGCATCATTTGAGGATTTTTTCCCAAAGGTGTAGGAAATAAGGTATTTCGCTGAATCTTAAGAAAAGTTTGTTTGCTATGGAGGAAATTAATTTACTTGGGCATATCATATCAAAATATGGCATCTGCATAGATCCTTCCAAAATTGAAGTAGTTGGATTTTCCGAGGAACAATAAGGAAATCCAGTCCTTCAATGGTAAGATTAATTTTCTGTGAAGGTTTCTTCCTAACCTCGTTGAACATTTATGGGAGATAAATAATATGTTAAAGAAGGAAAATAAGGTAAAGTGGTCTAAAAATGCTAATAAAACATTCAATACAGTCAAGTTTTCTTTGTCCCATGCACCAATTTTGATTAAACCTGTTATACTATGGATTTCATTATATTTTCATTTGCTTCTGAGTACACATTGGCTGTTGTCCTATTGCATAAGAAGGGCCTAAAAACAAAAAAACCAATTTCATTTTTTAGTAGAACCATAAGATATGCGGAAATGAGATGTAACATCATTAAAAAATAGGCCCTGACACTTGTGAAAGCTTTGAAGGATTTTCGGGTGTACATACTTCACTAGGATATTGTTGCCTATGTCCCAAATGCAGCAGTCAAAGATATTTTGGTGCATCCTGATCCTGAAGGTAGGCAAGGAAAATGGATTCTTGCAATTTTGGAATATGATCTCGAGATTAAGCCAACAAATATGATCAAGGGACAAGGTTTGGCATAGCTTATGGCATAATCCAATCTACATGCTCTCGGCATCAATCTCATCGCTACAATTTCTGATGAAGAAGTGGATGATTCCACACCTCAGGTATCACATATTTTCACTTCATTTCCTTGGTATTCAGACATTGATTATGTACTTCAACATTTGAATCCTCCATCAGAAGTATCAAAAAGTAAGAGTAGGTCATTAAATCTGAAATATTTTAAGTACTATATTCTTAATGATGCATTTTTTTCGGAAGATCCAAGAGGAGTCTTGTTGAATTGTTTGGTTGAAAGCGAGGCTAAGGAGGTAATGAATGATTTTCACAAGGGAGATTGTGGCGGTCATCTCTTTTGGAATGCCACAAAAAATAAGATATTGAGGGCTGGATTTTATTGCATGATTTTATTTTCTGATGTTTATAAAACTTTTATGAGTTTCCATGAATGCCAGGTTTTTCAGGGAAAAAGGAAGTTTCTACCGCTACCCTTGCAGAACATTTCAATTCAAGCACCATTTCAGCAGTGGGGTCTTGATTTTATCGATGAATTCACCCATCATCTTTGGCTTAGCATAAGTGGATCTTGACAGAAACCAACTATTTCACAAAATGGATCGAGGCCATTCCCACTAGGCAGGGCACTAGTGTGGTAATAATTCAGTTTATTGAGTCTAATATTTTGTCACTATTTGGTTGTCCGTAGAAAATAATCAAAGATAATACAACTTATTTTAAATAAAAAATAATGATGTATTTCTGAGACATGTATCATATCAGGCTCAGGCACTCCACGGCTTATTAACCGCAAGGTAATGGGATGGTTGAATCTTACACTAAGTCATTGGTGAACATTATTAAGAAGTTGTTGGAAGAAAATAAGAAGAATTGGTACAAGAAGCTAATAAATGCTCTGTGGGTAGAAAGAGTAAGAACAAAAAATTCCATAGGTATGTCTCCCTTTAAGTTAGTCTATGGAGTGGATACCATTTTTCCTACCTCTCTTGTTGTCACGGTTTTGAAAATTTTGCAGGAAGTAGATAGTGATCCGGCTAATGACATTTAGAGAAGAATCAACCAGATGATTCATTTGAAAAAATATCGATAGGAAGTTTTCCATAACACTACTAAGCTTCAAGAGAAGATCAAAAAGACCTATGACATAAAAAAAGGCAGATGACTTCAGTGAGGGGGATATATTTCTGGATTCCCGGAATGAGTAAAAATTAAAGCATGACAACTTTTAAAATTTATGGAAAAGGACCATATAGAATTTTGGCTCTTAGAGTGAACAATTCCTTTGTGTTGGAGGAACTTGATGTACAATATTTTTCGGGAGGACCAGTCAATGGTAGAATCCTTAAGCACTACATCTCTTGATTTTCAGAAATTTCTCATTTTTCATTGTACATACCAGTTTATTTTGCTCAAAAGTGTGAAGGAGTTCTCATGGAAGCTTGAAGCCTGAGGTGAAGGCCATAAGGTTTCTTTGATCAGCTGCTTAAAAATTTTGTGTGTTCATTTCAGTTCGTCAGTTTATTCCGGTTTGTCAAGTCATTTCAGTTTGTCAAGTTATTCCAATTTCGAGTCTTTTTTTTTTTTTTTTACTCCACGCCCAATGGACAAGGCTACTTGTTCTACGGTGTTATTAACACCTCCTAAGGAGCTATCATCCCTAGTTGGAGCCAATGTTAGTGTCTTTCAGTCTTGTCAATCACCAGTGATCAAATTATGCTTTTTCATATGGTTGATAGGGTCTTAGGGTAAATTTTTATAGTTTCAATAGGTTTTCAAATAAAAATTTGATCATCGGTTAGGATAGCTAGGTCATTGATGCTCCTTAAATCTCCATGGTCAATAGAAATCATCATGGTCAGTTCATTTCTTTTTGAAACAATGTCTTGGTCATTATGGTCATCATTTAGTTCATCTTTCCATGTAGTGTGATTATTAGGTTAGATTGTCAAAATCATGAAAATAGCTCATGTCATTATAAAATTCAGCATTAAAAGTAGTAATAGGGATAAGTTTTCAATAAATGTTTCTAAAGTGAATTTTGATCTTTATCATGGTGAAATATGTATATTGAATTTTCAAAGCTGCAGTACACAAGAAATTAAGTCAATTGATAAAAAGACAAGGTGGGGCCACATCACCACCAAGGAGAAAAATCGATTTCCAGCCTATAAGAAGACAAAAAAACCCATTTTTTTCTCATCTCCATCTCACAAGACATCTATCCACCATTTAATTTCCTCTCATATCTATGATAAGTTAAATTTCACCTTCAATAGCTCAATCTCCTTGCTGCGTTGCGCATTTCATTAGTTGCACTGCGCTTTTCTTTGCCTTGCTGCGTTTTTCTTGAGGAAGTGAAATTTATCTTCTCCAAGGTTTTCTACATAAAAATCAGGTTCCATCTCATCAGTTACAATTAAGTGGGTCATCATACACCTCCCTTCCATTTCATTTCATGCTTGAAAGCTCAAGAATCCCCTCTCCTAGGGTTTGTTGTGTTTTTGTTCAAGTAAATCTCTTTGGTCCATTTTGCTGAGAAAAACCTTCAAATTTATAATCACTCACCCTCCCCCACCTTTCATATACCATATTTGACATTTCCCCACATTCCTATCCCTCATTTTCATCATTTCCCTACATACCCTAGCCTACGCTACACTTTCCTAGGCTAAGACTGTGTTTTTCCATTTTGCACCCCTTCCCCTCTCTCATTTCCTAAATTTCCACCTCCCTACACTCCCTAACATCTATCCCTACCCCTGTAAATTTTCCCAAGAATTTATAAACTCTCTAACCCCTTCATCCCCCTCCATTCCTAAAACTGCTTAAAATCCCTTATTTTTCCTACATTAAAACCCTAATTTCCCTCCTAGTGAGCTAGGGTTTACTGTGGATTCAGAGACCACTGATAAGAGGAGGTATAAGGGTGCTAAAATCATCATATATGAAACCACTATAGCACATGATGGCATGGCTTCACTATTTATCAAGAATTCATTCCAAGATGTAGGTTTCCTTGCTTTTTGCCAAAAGGTTGAAGAACTTGGTTTTAATGACAAACTTACAAGCACTTTTTACACTACTATAAGGAGAGATAAGGTGACCATTGAAGGGGTTGTGTTTAATCTTTCAGCTAAGGCCATTTCCATAGCTACAGGGATCCCAAATCATGGAGAGATTTGGTTCAAGAGAAGAGACCTAGACATTGAAAACTACAAGATGTTTTTGAAACATCCATACAAAGCTAATGCAAAGTACATCTTTCCATTCAGACTCTTGCTTGAAAAGTATTCCCCTCCCATGAATATTATCATGAAATATTTCACATGTGAGGGTATTTTCTCTAGGTTATATCAGTACCATGTTATATTATTGATGCATTTCACCGGTGTAAAAGCTCTCAACCTACCTCATTACCTTTACACAAGCATGGTCAAAATGGAATAGAAGGTACATAGAAAAGGAGAAGATAATAATGAAAGATTTTTCCATCATGGCTTGGTAAAAATTCTCATTTTCCATTAGCTTGCATAGGTAAACTTGTCTTTGGATGGTTTCATGCATTTACTTTCACTTTTTCCTACTCAAACTCAATCAAGCAGTCATTCTACACCATTGACTTCACCAAGGCAACAAGAAGTAGGTTCTACAAGCAAACCTGTGACAAGGAAACCTAGGGCTGAGGTGACTAAAACCTACATTAGAGGGAAGAGGTTGATGTTTTCTCCTAGAAGTGTGGAAAGGGTGCAACCTACTACATGAGTTGAAGAGAGATCAACACATAAACATGAAGCATCATTTCAATAAGAAGAACAAGTACATGTTGACACTCATATGGAAGACATAGATATGCCTGAGGAGGTCAAATCATTTGAAAAAATCATCCAGGAGAAATAAGCTAAGATTATATAGCTAAAGGATAAGTTTTCAAAGGAAAACTTCATGATCACATTCCTTCAGTAGAAGAACAAGCAACTCCAAGTCAAACAATTGTTGCTTAGCAAGCCCAAAGCAGATTTGGAGAAGGATGATGGAAAACGTAAGCCAGTTGTTGATGTTGATGAGTTATAGGATCAAGAAGAGTAGGTCAAAAAAATTATACCAAGAACAAGAGGTCTCAAGAGGGCACTAGAGCAACAAACTGAACCATCTCCACCATTAGGTCAAGAGGACTTTGATGACCTAAGTGTAGTTGAAATTGAGAAAGATAAGGAATTTTGGCTTGAAAAGTTAAATTTCCACTTGGATAAGCTTCTTATTAGGGCTAAGAGGAACAAAAAGCTTCAGAGGCACATGGCCATGTATTATTTCACAAGGAATAAGATCTCTCAAATCAGAATCAAGCAATTAAAAAAGAAATTGAATTAAACCCTAATGAGGAAAAAGGAGAAGGACAAACTTGATTTTTAGGCTGCAGCCTCCCTCATTTCTTAACACATCATCTCCTAGCTTCATGAAGCAAGTTTGGACAAATTTTGAGGAAATTTTTCAAAATTTTGAATTTTTTGTGTTTTTTGGCCTAAACAGGAAAACTAGTTTAGCCAAAAGCGCAGTGCCTTGGCGCTGTGATTTTCCCTCAGAGATCCAAATGAGAAAAAATCTACCCCAATGGATAGATATTAACCTTCATATCACATCTATCCACTTTTTTTTCCATGTCAGCAAACAAGTTGGGATAAAAGTACAAAAAAGAGGCTAAAAACCCACTTTCTGCCACCTTTTTGACCCAGGTGCTGCACTTTTGGAGCCACCTTGGGAGAATGTTTTTTTATCAAATTTGGAGAGGTCATTTTTCTTTATTAAGTAGTATATTAACAAATAGAAATCATAAGCTTTCCAATGGAACCTTCATATTAGGATTTGGAGCTCAGGAAGTCAATGAAAGGTGCCCTGTAATATGGCATTGCACTTTTCCCTGGTGGCGCTGTATTTTTCCTTGTTGGTCAATTTTTTGATTTTATTCAATCAAATTTGGATTTTCATGATCTAATTCATCTTTTTTTCCTGAGGTATATTAATTTAACTAGGCTTGTAAATGTCATCTTGATGTAATTTTGAGGATCATTAATGATGGGTAGGTCGGTCAAAGGCTAAAAGGAGAGTTTGTTTTAACCTTCGTAGTCTTAGGTTTTGTTGGATAAATTTGTGTAAAATGATCCTATATTGAGGGATTCGACCCCTAAGAGAGGGGAAGATGGTTTTAGTCTATTTTTATCTAGTTTTCATTCAGAATCAAGGTTGGACATAAGAGAGTAAACAGCTTGGATCTTTGTGTATAGTTGATATTTGCAAAAATACAAGCTCAGTTGCATCTATTATATAGGGATTCATGTGGTATGATTTTGTGGTAGCTTTTTTTATACTGTAATTCACTTCTATGAATTATTTACTCATTTTCTTTCCATATCTATTCTTTTCAGTGATCTTCCTATAAGATGTTAAACATAATTATTTAAACTTATGCTCAGTTTTGGTAGGAATTTCATGTTTATGTTTTTCATCTTCTGATAAATGAACTCATTCTTGTCGTGCTCATTTTTATCCTTTGATTTTCCACCCTACACTACAATTGACAACCTCAAAGTGTCGCTAAACATACATGCCATGACCCTTTGTATCCCTGCAACAACAATCTTTTAGATCTGACCTAGTTTCCTTGGCTTATCCTCCTAATCCAGCAAAAACCCTAGAGCTCAGACCTAGCCTAGTATCTTTACCCTTCTTCACTCACCTTTTAGCTGTAAGATCAGAGAGCCCTCTCTGATTTGATGGTGAATCCCAAGTGATTCGAGGATACCTCCGTCTGTTTTCATTCTCAGCCTTGGAACACTGTGGAGGATAACATCGTCCACTTGATGAATGCACCAATATTTAACACAAGTCTCCTCTATTTGACTACATGTGGGTTGACCCTTTGTTTTATGTCCACACTCACTACAACATCAAAACACTGGGATAATTGTACACCATGGCACATAGGATCACTCCCTTCAACACTTGTAACAACCTTAAAAATTTTGATACCTCTTTGCTTTGATACTCCACTCCATGCTTCCAACACTTAGTTGTGATAACATATGATCTACAGCGAAAGATTCACACAAAGAACTTTGGCCAACTTAAAAAAAATTGTAGAGACGCACATTCTTCTCACATGAAAACTCCCTTCGTAATGTTATAAACTCAAATTTCTTGGTGATATTAGGCTCTATGATCCAAGCGATGTAGTCAACATCCACAATAAAAACTAATGTGAAAGCATTACATGATCCACACCACAAACTAAAATGGTTCATGTCTCCACGTGTTGTGTAGATTAATCCGTCTTGCGGACAAGACCGATCTCTCTAGTACTAAAAGTAACTAGCAACAAACAACCAATTATACTAATCTCTCTCTAAGCATATAAGATTCATAAAAATGCTATATAGGTGTAAGGCCTACCTTATGTCCAACGCTTGCTTGATCTCGTTGAAGTCCTTCCCGTGCACTGAAAGAACGTTCCTCGTGAATCTGCAGTCACAAACAAGCAAAAAGATTACATAGCACCTGTATAGACATTATTATAAACCATACTCATCATAATGATCAAGGAATTTATGAAATAAACCATAAATAGACAGTTTAATGAGAGAAATGAGTATATTTTTATTAACTTCAAATAAAAGAAAACCTTTACAACCTGTGCCTTGATGTCGTGCAGGTCCTCCCGGGGTCCGAAGCAGGAATCTCTTCTAATTTGACAAGCATTGCACTCTTTGAACCAAGACGGATAGAGGTGAGTGATTTAACCTCACAGAAAGTCTTAGTTAACTAAGTCTGAATCTCAACAGCATTTAACTTCAAATATCTTAAAGCTTGAACTCCCTTTGAGGCTACCCAAGGCCTCTTTTTATAGTGGAAAAGAAGAGGTTTTCTGTTCCAAATATGAAGGGATAGAATCCTCCTTCAAAGGGATTAGCTCCTTACATCAAGGGGTTAGCTCCATCAAGTGAGGGATGCATGAACCTTCTCAAAGCGTATCCATTCCCAAAAATTCCCATCTAGAATCTTCTAGAATTCATCTGAAATCAAATTTTATTTTTACTTTCTCGCCTTTTTGAGTTTTACAGAGGTTCGCACCCATAACACAAAGAACGTGCGGTATGGTTCCGCAGGCAAGCTGAACTTTAGGTGCGGGACCGCAGGCAATGAATAGAGAAAGTGCGATACCAATGTTTAGGGTATTTTTAGGAACTTTTCTATGATTTTGAAAGCTTGACATGAGGAGCTGATATGTTAGACTTGCAAAAGGAGGAAGTATGAGTAATAATGAGCTCATACTCATAGCAAAATGTCAGGATAACAGTTTTTAGTGTAACAAATTGCCCCCTAAAGTGCAAAGTCTGGAATAGATGAAGCTGAAGTCTGTCATATATGAAGAGTGCAGTACTTTATCATTTCAAAGATCATCCTGTGGACACCCTAGTCGGAACCTGTAAAAACATTCAATGCAAAATATATACATATATATGTCATCATTGAGGTAGGCATTCCCATACTCAGATTAAAACTAACTAGAAACTAACTCAAATCGTTCTGATACAGGAATGATTTTAATATTACATCAATAGTGTAGACACAGCATGGGCACAGCCATCTGTAATGAATAGTCTACTGTATAATAATAAAACTCCTCGCAGCCTGGATGGTGGAAACTAGATCCAGGGTCTTGATTTCCGCATCTCGAACTAGTACGATTCTATCCATGTGAATGAATGTGTTGAAGTCGAACATGGTAGAAATCACTTGATTACCAGTCAATGATGTAAACTATTAACAAGTGTGAGAGAAACCACCAGTAATGTCAATGGCTCTTAAAGTCCCAGTACAATCCATGAAATGTGAATGAATGAGCTGAAGTCGAACATTTCACGAAATCATTCGATTGAAGGTCAATGATGCAACCTGTCGTCGAAGGCGAGAAACCTGCCATTGAGGCATGCAGATTTCAAGGCACTGTAAATTTCTGGATCAACTTCCTAGATAATGTGCTGATGTCGATAGAAAGTGATCTGTCGTAGGCAATCCCACAACACGAAATCATAGATCAAGTTTTGAAAATATCTTGGCAAGGACTGACTCATGGATGGTAAAAAATGGATGACAGATATTTTGCAGATGAATGGTTGATTTGAACTGTCCTCTTGAACACATAATGACATTGCAGATGGTTTGGTGACAATTGACCCAAAGCTAATACCCAGAAACTGGCTGAAAACTTTCAATATGGTTTGATTAACTGTTAGGCAAAGGATTTCCCCAACCCAGGTAAACAAAAGTGTCATGCTCAAGACTGGTTGACTGGATTTTTGAAAAATTTAAAATACAACAAACACGCCCATTTTTCTCTTTTTCCCCCACCATTTCTGGCAAGTACCTCTTTATTTTTGACAAGCTTGAGGAGGATAACATTTGCTTGATTATAAGCTCATCCTTCGGATGAGTCCAACTTAGTTTGATATTCGAACCCTAAGAAGGAGTGGTTCGTTCCTGTTGAAAATTAAATAGGTCCTTTACTGTTAAGTTTTAACGAGTCCAGTATAGGAGAAACTCGGTGTTTTTCAATTTTAGGGAGTCGGAAGAAAAAACTTAAGAAAACTCCATGGGTGTACTTTTTCGTAAATTTAGTCTCTCGAGCCCGAAAAAGGATAAAATAATGCGGGAGAGAACTCTATTGACCGTAATTAGTCAACGTATACATTTTTCGTAAATAGTCCATTTCAGTCCGTAAAAGGGGTAAACTTATACTGAAGGGACGATTATTCATTTACTTTAACGAGTTCGAATAATCAAGTACTCGACAATCTTTTCATATTTAGAGAGTCTGAAAAGGGTTTAAAATAGGACTCAAGATTTCACTTTTTCAGTAAGTTTTAATGAGTTCAAAAAAGGGATAAAAATGTACTCCTATGGCCGACTTTCAATTTAATTTACGAGCAGGAAAGGACAGAAAGAACTCAACATTTTTATATGTTTTACGAGAATGAAAAATAGCAAAATTATCTCAGGATTTTCATGAGTTTAACGAGTCTTGAAAATAACCAAAATTGACTCCAATGTTTCGCTTTTTCGTAAAATTTTTGAAAGAGTCCGAAAAAGTGATAAAAGTATGCTCTTTGTTGAAAAAATGATCAGCTTTCCTGAAATATCCAGTTTCTACACAAAAACTTGAAACATTACACATACCTGTTTAAGATAAGTAAAAATGCTTTCAAAAATACCCTTTTTAAAGTGAAAAATAAATAAATTAAAAATTCATCCATTCGAAAAAACTTATAAAAAGGAATTTTTCAATTTCATTTTTACCGTTCAGTTCTAGAGTGAAAAGTAAAAAGCTTTTGGGTAAGAAAGTTACTGTGAAGATTCTAGAAAATCCATCTGTTGGAATCGAGAACCGTCAGTCCCAGGTAATCCAAAACCTCTCAATCTTGTTTTTTATCCATTTCAAATTTGTTTTTAGGCTTTAGTTTGTATTTTTGGGGCAAAAAATGGTTTAAAAGTTCGCCCGCGGGGTCCGCAGGTGCAACACACGTTACTTGCGGACCCCGAATTTTTTCTATAAGGAAAAATTCGTGGGTTCCGCACCCGGCACACAGTACGCGTGCATATCTATGCACTGTTTACAAAGCGTAGGTTCGGTATCCACGCGGTTGGATTTAAAACATTCATTTCTCATTTGTTTCCCAAAAAAATTCAAATAAGATTGTTCTAATTTGCCTCTTTATGCATTGTAGGATTGACAAGATGCTAATCTAGCGAGAACGTGAGCACGAGGAAGTGGATGAAGCCGTAATACTCCATTTTCCCACACAACAGGCATTAAAAGCATGTGGCTTGTACAAATTTTGGGCCATCTCAGGCATGAGGGCACAAGTAGAACTCCTGACATGGTTGGTGAACAGATGGAATGTGCAGGACCAGTGCTTCTTTATTGGTGGCCACCGGCTCGAAATTGAGCTGGAGGATATATATTTCTTGACTGGTTTGTCCAAGAGGGGCGAACAAGTTTCTTTGTTTGGGACTAGGCCAGGTGGCCAGTCTGTTGCTAGTCTCCAACTAGAATTCTACAATGATCAGGCAAATCCTCGAGACAAACGGATTGATATAAAACACATCATCCGTCCTGAATTGAAAGTTATTGCTTTTACTGTTACCAAACTGTGTGGGAGTGATGCGCTTCATGTAGCTACCGGTTCCCAAATGCGTATTGCCGTGGACTGTTTTCGCGGCACCATCTTTAACTGGTGTGAAGCTGTGTTGGCTAATGTAAAAGGCCAACTAACCAAAGCAAAAAATGGGAAACTGAATAACTTTGGATATGGATCCATCGTTGTTTCTTTTGCTCTAGAGAGGATCCCCATGTTAGCTCCATAGAGTATTGCTATTGATGCCGGTCGACTTCGAGAACCGAGGATGGTTCGTTGGTCCGCATTGATGGCTCGTCATGCTATTGAGGGTACTGAGATTGTGCGATTTCCTTCTTCATATTTTCGTTGGCTGGATCGCCAACTTTTTGTGATAGAGGATTTTCCATACACCGGGATAGATTTCTGCGGCAACCGAGAGATGGTTCTCCCAGCAGGGGAACAGTGGGATGACTCAGGTACAATCATTTTTCAACATTTGCTAAATCTTAATTTTTTTTAATTTTTTATCGTCTTGAAAACTAATAACCAAAAATTTTGAATGCAGATGTGGGCCCACGACGACCAGCCCATCTCCAACCTTATGACAGAAAACAACCAGCTGCAGTTGCACCAGCCCCAGCCCCAGCAGGCCAATCAGCGGAAATTTTGACTAATTTAGAGCATCATCTAGAGCGTTTGACTCTAGATATTCCAGAGACGAGCATAGATGACATTCCTCTCAGGTTGCAGAGATATGTGATTGGTGTTCCAGGACCTTTTAGGAGGTTCCTATGTAGGGTGGCCCGAGCAGTGGTTTCTTATCGTGATCACCATCAGTGATGGGATGATCGTTTGTAGACTCATATTTTGACTTTTGTGTTATTATTTTTTGCCGATCATAAGGTGTTTCCAACCTATGATTGAAGACGATGTATATATATATTTTTTTAACTCTTCTATACTATGATATATCACTATTTACCGGCTATTTGTGTAAATGTTATGAATGTGCTTGATTTGCTATTTTGATTATTGAAAATGTCTATTTATCATACTAGAAGCAATTGCATCTGCTAATGTATTCAAATGTCTTGGAATATGCTGATATTCAATGTAATCAAATTCATGTTCCAAGAGACGAACTCTTAAAAATAACCGTAATAACACTGGATTTCTAATGGTATAAACTCTGTTAAGTTGTAATACAACAAGTTCAGAATCCAACCTAACAATCAAACTCCGAATTCCAAATGATATGGATTCAGACAATAACTCAATAACTGCACTATACTCGGCAATGTTATTCATTGTTTGACCAAGGCTTACCCCATGCATGGATACTAACTCGTCAGAGGGTGAATAGATAACCCAAGATGCAGAAGAAATGTTCCATATACTACGACAAGCACCATCAGCAAAACCAATGTAGGTTTGAAGAGACGTCGACATCTGCAATATCAAGAGTAAAACTCAGATAAGCAGGAATAATGATAAAAACACACTCTCTAAACTAGACACACTTTTCTAATCTAAAACACACCAACAGTAAAGAAATATAAACTAACAAAATCTCCACACCACATTTAAGCATAATATCGCTTTAGATAGAGCCCATTTCTGGGTTTACCCAAAGGGACACCGTCAAAATCTATCAACTCATAGGCCCCTTTTGCTAACTTTCGTTTAACAATGTAAGGACCATGCCACATAGGCACGAATTTCCCAGCTCCTAGTTTGTCGTTAGCTTGATCATAAAGTAAAACTAGGTCTCCTTCTGAAAAATTTCGAGGGGTCACACTTCTATCATACTGAGCTTTAATCAGTTTAACATGAGCTTCGTTTGCTATTGCAGCATTTCGTCGATTCTCATCTAACTGAGCTAAGTACAAAAAACGTTTCTCCTCTTGAGACGTAGCTGGAAGTAATTCTACAGCTAATTTTAGTGACGAAATTTCGCATTCAATCGGTAACACAGCTTCCAAACCGTAAACCAGTTGGAAAGGAGTGAAACCCGTTGATGTTTTGACTGAGGTTCGATATGCCCAAAGCGCTGAAAATAACATGGAATGCCAATTCGTCTTGTGAATACCAATGATTCGTTTAATCATGGTGACTAAAACTTTGTTAATGGCTTCAACCAGACCATTGGCTTGCGGATAATACGGAGTGGAAATATCGTGGCACAAGCCAAGTTGGTCTGTCAGTTCAGTCATCATGACATTCCGAAAATGACTTCCATGATCCGTAATAATAGCTTGAGGAACACTGAACCTAGCAATTATGTGATTAAATATGAAAGTTGCAGCAGTCTTACCATCAGCCGAAAATGTAGGCATCGCCTCGGCCCACTTAGTAAAATAATCCACTGCTAAGATAATATAGGCATGCCCCCCAACCGAGTGAGGGTTACATGTAATAAAATCGATACCCCATTTCGCAAAAGGACCAACAGCAATTATAGGGTGAAGAGGAGCGGGTGACACGCGCATTTTCCGATCAAAAATTTGACAGTTGTGGCATTTCCTAACCGCATAAATGTAATCTTTAAACAACGTTGGCCAGAAGTAACCTGCACGCAATATCTTTTGGGTTGTGGCATACCCAGACATATGACCGCCACATGCTCTAGAATGGCAGTCATTTAACACCTTTTCAACTTCTTCATGATTTAGACAACGTCGGAAAACAGAATCCGCTCCACGACGATAAAGTGTATCACCAATGATATTGTACTGTTGGGATTGGAAGCGTATTTTCCATCTCTGAGTTCGTGAGATGTCAGGCCGAAAAGATTGAGTTTGGAGATAAACGATAATATCTCCATACCATGGATCAAGCGTACTGATGAGAAACAAAGATTCGTCCGCAATGGACTCTTCTGCCACTATTTCAGTATCAGTAGAGGGGAAATCGCACATCAATTCCACAAATACCAAATATTTATTTGCCTTGGATTTTTCAAATTCCAAGTCAAATTCCTGCAGGATAACTATCCATTTGGAATATTTTCCCCCTAGCAATTTTTTGGTCAAAATATACATCATAGGGTTGGAATTAGAAATTACCGTGGTTTTATGTAACAAGATGTAATGTCTAAAACGTTGGACAGCTTGAACAGCTGCCAAGGCCAATTTCTCCACATGTGTGTATTTGATTTCAGTCGGATGCAGATTCCGACTAAGATAATAAATCACATTTTCATTGTGAGATTCATCTTCCTGAACTAGTACCATCCCAATGGTGGAATGAGAAGCATCGAGGTACAAAATATAATCTTGGTTGTAGTTGGGAGGATGCAGTAACGGTGCATGGGTCAACGTGTGTTTAAGTGCATCAAAAGATCGATCAGTGATCTCGTTCCAAAAGAACGAAATGTTCTGTTTCAACAACCGAGTAAAACCCTTTGTAAGCTAGGCATAGTTAGGAATAAATCTACGTAAAAAGTTTGCTTTCCCCTGCAAACTTTGGAGTTGGCGTAAAGTCGAAGGAGGAGGCAATTTAACAATGGCTTCGACCTTCGATGGATCGATGCGAATGCCTGCTTTCGAGACAATAAATCCCAGTAATCGACCCGATTCTACGTAGAAAACACATTTATGCGGATTCAGCCTTATCTGATAATGCCTACATCTCATAAAAATTGCTCGTAAATGAGTGAGATGATCGGTCCTACGTGATGAATGAGCAGGTAAATCATCGAGATATGGCTGGACAATGTGCTTAATGTCATGAAATGCATAAGACATAGCCCGTTGAAAATTTTCTCTAGCGTTCTTTAATCCAAAAGGTAGTTTACAATAAGAAAACGTTCCCCACGGACAAATAAAGGCTGTTTTCGGTTGATCAGCAGGGAGTATGTTTATTTGATTGTAGCCCGAAAAGCCATCCATGAAGGAAAAAAATTCACTGCCAACACAATCATCGATTATTTGATTGATATAGGGAGTTGGATAATTATCTTTTGGACACGCTCGATTAATATCCCTATAATCGATACATACTCTAATTGTTCCTTGTTTTTTAGTCACAAGAACAATATTTGATACCCAATCCGTTAAAGGAATTGGATAAATGAATCCTACACGAAGTAATTTTTCAACTTCTGCTTTAATAGCAGTAGCTTTTCTGGGATGAATTTGACGTAAGCGTTGACGAACAGGTTTAGCATCCGGGTAATTCTTAATTTCATGTACAACGATTGACGGATCTATTCCTGGCATTTCTTCATAGGACCAGGCAAACACATCACGGAATTCTTGAAATAGGGCTTTATAAGCTTTAATTTCATCTTCAGTACAACAAGCACCTATATGAATGTTTTCAATTATTCCTGGTTTTACTGAAATGTCAATGGGAACCGTTCGAGATATATTTTCCAAATTTAACTCAGAATCAGGATTTTGCAAAGGATTCTGTGGTTCTTTAACATATTCAGCAGTAAAAATTGAAGCGAAATCATCTTCAAAATGATCTAGCTCAGGTAAAAATGAAGATCGATGATGCAGATCTTCCCATGGTAAATCATCAACAGACAAAAACTCACAAATTTGCTCATCTGTATGAACAAGTTCAGGAAATTTCGTTGTAACTGAACTAGATATAGAAAGTGATTCCTCATGGATCCCATTCATTGGATCAGTTTCGGTTGAAGAGGGGTTGGAAAGTGACTATACAGCCTGATACACAATTTCAAATGGACTCAAAGGCATCATGCCATCAAATGAATCAATCTCAGATTCGGAAGGTACGATCCAAGGATCATCAAACATAACAGTGTTTGACAAAATCATGTGAATATTTGCAGTAGAAGGCGATACGTTAGGAGGAGGAAAGGAAAAAGTTCCTAGTAAACCAGAATCTTTAATCAAACCCACTCCAACATCCTTATAAAGGATAGCCGTTTTACCAACATGCTGGATTGTTTCTGTAGAGGTTGGGTCGGATGAGAAATAAGTTAACTGATCTATTGTCATGATATTTCCTTGATATGGAAATTTTATGAGTCGAAAGACCGAAGAAACAACAGCAGTCATAGCATAGGACCAACTACGACCCAAAAAAAGGTTGTAATCTAGAGGGGTATCAACCACTTCCACATCTAGATTAACGATTTTACCTTCGACCCCTATGGGTAAATCCTGCAAAATACCAAAAGGTTGAAAACCTCGACCATCAAAAGCCTTTAGAATTGTCGGAGATTGGTTAAGTGTAGGAGAACCAAGCGATTTCCAACACTGAATCGACATAATACACATTGAAGCTCCCTCATCAATCACAGTCCGAAAGATTGGTCTGTTTTTTACTAACACTGGAATCTGGAAAGCCATTTGGTGAGGTAGGCGAGGTGTACTATTTTCTAAATCGAAGATTATAAGGTTAGAATCCTGAACATCGACAGCTCCTATGGCAGACAATAATAATTTACGCTGTGCTGGACACGATTGCAGCACTTCCAAAGCCGACATTGCTGAAGGAGAAATAGCTAAGTCTTCAACAATGTTGTAATTTTGAGCAGCTCTCGCATGTGGATTGAAAGCTGATTTACGAAGAACACCTTTAGCAGGCGGTTTGATTATTAAGTCTGGATTTTGTTTCTCGATCTGTAGCGGACCAGAAATAGGAGGAGGTGTAGTTGATGTGTTTGCATTAGAATATTCTGCTTCTTTACCATCAACAGGATTCTTAGAACCGTAATCTTGCGATCGCGTCGCAACCCTTACATGAGACATCATCATAATAGGCTCTTCTAAAGTAGTCGAGGAAGAACCAATCATCTTACTATCTTGAATTGGAAAAGGATCCTTCAAGACAGCAGGTTGTTGCGATCCTTTAACGAATTTCGTAACTTCAACTCGATATGGACATTCTTTCATGAAATGATCTTGTTCACAAATGAAACAAGGATAGCGAGGTTTACGTTTTTCGTCATTAGATTCATCTTTATCAGTTTTCTCTTTCGAATTCTTTTTGTTTTTATTCTTCCCTTTCTTTTTACCACCAGATTTAGATTTGGTTGTAGATGTCTCTATGACATGAATATCGGCAGAAACTTCGGGGGAAGATTGTCCTTTCGGGGAATCAGGTAAAGTTATAATAGGAGAAGAATTCTTTGAAGATTTATTCTTACTTTTAGAATTTACTGTACCAATCATACCATTAGCGGCATGAGACCCTGAAGGAGCTGCAGCTATTTGACCTTGTTTTGGAAGATCGGGAATTTTCTCATGTAAAGTACCTGACTGTGTATATACGAGGTCAAGGTACTGAGCTTGGGAAATTACTTGCTCTTCAGTAACAACACCAGCCTTAGCTACATCTTCAGTGATCTTGGGTAACAATGATTTAACAAACCATTCTGCCAAAATTTGATCTGGAATATAAACTTTCACCAAACGCCTCCTACGTCGCCATTCATGAATATGATCAGAAATATACATGGATGTAGATTGTTTTAGTGAGGTTAATAATTCCGTGCCATTGTCATATCTGACAGGAAACTGAAAATGAGTCAAGAAAGCAGTTGCTAACTGACTAAAGTTATGAAACGAGCCTCGTGGCAACTCAATGTACCATTTGGCTACAAAACCTATGAGAGTTCTTTGGAAAAGACGTAAACAAATTGAATCATCAATGATTGAATTAGATGCACACCAAAGGTGATAAGTCATAACATGATTCGATGGATCCTCTCCTGACTTACCTTCGAATTTTGGTATATCACTGGGCAACTTATGAGGCATTGGCGGCCAGTTTTGATAATAAAAAATGGGATCATTCGTAAGGCGTGTCAAATCAGGTAAGTCCAAAGTTGCGATAAATGGTAATTGACGGTTAGGGTCGTGAAAACCTTGAGAAGCCAAAGCAGATGCAGGAGGCGGATACCCAGGATAACTAGGAATCGGATTTGCATTAGGTATTGTGTAACCTCCCGGAAAACCAGGATGAACTGGACCATACTGAGGTTGTTGATAAGTGTAACCAGGGTACGGTTGATACTGATAGTTTGGATTCTGTACATAGGGACCGAATTGCGGCTGTCCCTGGTACGGTTGATATGTAAATTAAGGTTGACTTGTTACAACTGTACTTGTACCAGCTTGTCCTGCAGGTATCTGAACTATAGTCTGAATAGAAGATACTGACTGAGGTACAGAGACTTGAGGGATTTGCACGGATATAGGGATAGAAGAATTCAGAGCTACAGATACTCCTGAAACAGGTGTGATAGGTTGAACAGACGTTGCAGCAGTTTGAGGCGGAGTCTGAGGTGTACTAGGCCCAGTCTGCTGAACTGAACTAGGTGCAGGAGTTTGAATAGCTGGCTGAACAGGTTGCTGGGTTGGACCAGAAACCAAAGGCTGTCCAGGTTGATAAGGCAACTGCACATTAGGCTGCAAAGGCTGTTGATATTGGGACAGATCCCACACCATAGTTCTGGGGTATTGTCCCATAGAAGGTTGAATGTAAGGACCAAAACCTGGTTGAACGTAGGGTTGATAAGTAAGTGGTAAATTTCCGGCTCCTTGAATAGATGGTTGACCAGAAGGTTGTTGGAAACCTTGAAATGGGTACTGACCTTGAGGTTGATAACCCTGAGGCGCGTACTGAGGCTGGGGTTGATAAGGACCCTGAGGAGCATATTGTGCTTGGGGTTGACCTTGAGGTATGTACTATCCTTGAGGTTGATAACCCTGAGGTATGTACTGTCCTTGGGGTTGTCCCCCAAAATAATATGATTCCACAGTTTATCCTGGGAAAAATCTACCTTGAGGTTGTGCCCCAGGTGGTAATTGACTACTTGAAGGTTGCCCTCCAGGCGGTAACTGACTTCCCTGAGGTTTCCCCCCAGGCGGTAACTAACTTCCCTGAGGTTGCCCCCCAGGCGGTAACTGACTTCCCTGAGGTTGCCCCCCAGGCGGTAACTGACTGCCTTGAGGTTGAGGATTCAGAATATTACCAGACATCATAAAAATTTGCTCTGCGTTCGACGTTTCAATGTTAAATCCGTTAAGACCAGATGATAACACATTTTCAATTGGTCGAGGAGCTGCTCCTGAGAAACTACCAGACAAAGACTGATATCCCAAAGGAACAGAAGGACCACCGTGTAAAAATGATTCCGGTGTTTGAGAAAACATGGATGACTCTCCTACCATAAAAGATGACGAATAATAACCTCTAGGTGTAGGATGAAATGGAATTCGAGGTGGATAAAAAGCAAGACCCGGATTCTCTAAAAATTTCGTTAAAGAGAGATACCAAGGATTAGTTCGAATGGGGCTGTAGAAAATAGATTCACGCTCCCTAAGATTTAACGATTGTGGGGAGTCGGGAAGAGATATATCTTCGTCTGGATTAATAAGTTCTTCAATAGAAATAAGTCCAGATGGAAGATCGTCAGTGACAATATTTCTTACCCTAGGTGAACCTGGATCGCTAGAAGTTGGTGTAATAAATCCCGAGGATGTTTCCAAAACAGAAGATTCAGTTTCAGGTTCAGAGATTTCAGGTTCATCAGATAATTCACCAGAAGGAGAAATACTTTCAGTAACTTCAGAAACTAAAATCGGTTCTTGAATGTATTCTGTTGTAGGTATTTGATGATCAGGATGTATAACTATAGATGAACTTCCAATTTCTGTTGATCTAATTCTACTACTACTGGATACTACCAGAGCACGAAGCCCTTCAAGTTGACTTGGTGAATATTCAGGGGGTTTCCCTTGTATTCTCCGGGATTGTCTCGGCAATTCCGCCACGATTAAAAATTATCTAATCACACACAAACAAAGAAAAATTTCAATGAAAACACCTAAAGTCTCTAAGAAACAAACAATTGAATCATACGCTTAAAAAATCTAAGAGTTCAAACCACACACAAACAGTAACTTTCCGTACTAAAAACACTAGTTGGTGATGAAATCCAACTTAGTAGAAATTTAATACGAAAAGGGCGGTTGGAACAATTACCCCGACAACCTGCTTAATGAAACAGACCGGTGCAAGTTTCTCCACTATACCATCTCGAGTGAAGATAACCCTCTGGAGAGTCCAAGTGAGTCTAGCCGACGTCTGTTCCAGGTACAGTGGGATCTTCCCTCCACCGTCACCTTAGGAAAGAATCCTAAAGATTATGGTCTCTAAGGTTACCAACAGAAACAAATATACCTGGGGGAACAGTCTACGATCGGACACACACGCAATGGCAGAGTAACAAAGCTCAATCCCCTTGAAGGCTCCTCGAAATAATCCAAGGTTTACCGACAAGTGACCCCAGGCTCCTAGACAATGGTATATCCGAGGTTTACCGTTGTTAATACGTGTATATCTTCTATCGTTCCCAATGAGGAAGGATTGATTACCCCACTGGTTCAGATATGATCTCGTGCTTGACTCCTTTAGGAGGAGCTTCCCAGAGCATAGATGCAACAATTGGAATTTCTTCCTACCACAAGATTTATCTACTTGTTTGTTTTAGCTATCTTGGAGAGTTAATTACTCCCTACTCCAAGATACTAGCCTAAGCTATGTTGGTGATAAGAGCCCTAGAAATAAAAGATTACTAAATGAATTTTAATTAAGCGTTACTTTTATGAGCTGTTTCTTAAGTCAATGGGTGCGGAAATGAAACTTTGGATGATGTGAAGACTCGATTTCCAAAAAACACTAAAATGCACCTAGAATGATAATCAATTATTTTTCTTTCAATGAACTTTCTATCTAAGAAAGAGTTGGAGAATGCAATTCTTTTAATAAACAATTCCTTCTTTAAACATGAATAATTATTGAAAGAAAATATTTGGTCTTTCCAACGATGATATATATCAAGCTCATAACAAAACCCTTTTTCTTTCCAAACTTGAAGCTACAAAACAATTTTCCTTCAAAAGAAAGTTATAAAAATTAAAAAACTACTCAAAACTACAAAATCTAATCTTGAGAACTATGATTTTAAACAATCTAAATTGAGTAAAAGTTTTAAGATTTTTTGAAGAATGTTTTCCTTAGTTGTTCAACAAACTAAGAATCTATTCGTTTAGAATAAAAAACAGATCAAAAACACTCAAAATATGTTTTTTTTTTAAATGAAATTCAAAACTTTCAACCAAGTTTTTCGAAGATTCGCAAAGAAACAAAAATCTCTATTTCTCAATAAAGGATGTTCTCACAATCAGGTCGGATTCAAAAAGACAAAAAGAGATCAATGTAATCTTAGATACTTCAAATTGTCAAAGCTTCGAATTACTACAAAGACCAAGCGAAAAACAATCCAAAATGCAAAATCTTCTAGAAAATCATCAAAACATCAATACTGTTGGAGTTCATTCACAAAAAATTCTTGACAGAAACAATAATCAATCTGGGCAGAAACCAAAGAGCTAAATCCAAATAAAAATAAACTAGAGAAAGAAATCTAGAATTTTTCTAAATTTTCACAGGGTCCGTAGGCAACCAGTATTGACAGGCGCGGTCCCGCACTGTATTCTTTACATAAAGTGTGAACCTACCGGCACTGTCAAAATAAGCCAGAGTGTGGTCCTAGGAAAAATTATAGAAAAACTTAAAATATTTCTAAATTTTCAAAAACAGGGAAAATCTAAATTACCCAGACAGATATGTATCAATCAAAAACCAGGAAAAAATGTTTCCTCAAATCAAAAATAAAAGAGAACCAAAAACTACAAGTTATTTCCCCAGTGGAGTCACCATTTTGTTGTGTAGATTAATCCATCTTGCGGACAAGACCGATCTCTCTAGTACTAAAAGTAACTAGCAAAAAACAGCCAATTATACTAATCTCTCTCTAAGCATACAAGATTCATAAAAATGCTATATAGGTGTAAGACCTACCTTATGTCCAGCGCTTGCTTGATCTCGTTGAAGTCCTTCCCGTGCACTTGAAAGAACGTTCCTCATGAATCTACAGTCACAAACAAGAAAAAAGATTACATAGCACCTGTATAGACATTATTATAAACCATACTTATCATAATGATCAAGGAATTTATGAAATAAACTATGAATAGACAGTTTAATGAGAGAAATGAGTATATTTGTATTAACTTCAAATAAAAGAAAACCTTTACAACCTGTGCCTTGATGTTGTGCAGGTCCTCCCGCGGTCCGAAGCAGGAATCTCTTCTAATTTGACAAGCATTACACTCTTTGAACCAAGACGGATAGAGGTGAGTGATTTAACCTCACAGAAAGTCTTAGTTAACTGAGTCTGAATCTCAACAACATTTAACTTCAAATATCTTAAAGCCTGAACTCCCTTTGAGGCTACCCATGGCCTCTTTTTATAGTGGAAAAGAGGAGGTTTTCTTTTCCAAATATGAAGGGATATAATCCTCCTTCAAAGGGATTAGCTCCTTACATCAAGGGGTTAGCTCCATCAAGTAAGGGATGCATGAACCTTCTCAAAGCGTATCCATTCCCGAAAATTCCCATCTAGAATCTTCTAGAATTCATCTGAAATCAACTTTTTATCTTTACTTTCTCGCCTTTTTGAGTTTTACAGAGGTCCGCACCCATAACACAAAGAACGTGCGGTATGGTTCCGCAGGAGAGCTGAACTTTAGGTGTGGGACCGTAGGCAATGAATAGAGAAAGTGCGATACCAATGTTTAGGGGATTTTTAGGAACTTTTCTCTGATTTTGAAAGCTTGACATGAGGAGCTGATATGTTAGATTTGCAAAAGGAGGAAGTATGAGTAATAATGAGCTCATACTCATAGCAAAATGTCAGGATGACAGTTTTTAGTGTAACACCACGTGACATGCCCTGCTTCCAAACCCTCGTCATTTGCTGCATTTCTCACATTGAAAACCAAGTTTACTATGGACCTATCCATCAGGGCTCTGTAGATACTAGTATTTATCACCAACTAGTATGTTGCAACCATGAGATCTAATTCTACAGTTCAGTTTTACAATGAGATAGAGAAAGATTCAAATATATGAGGCTTAATGGTTTAAGGTTTAGGATCCACATTAGCTTTACCAATTTCTTGTCCATTTCTTGAGTGCTACATTGTAGGCACTTTTGTTGTTGCTACTAGCTTGGGAAAAATTCATATGTTGTCCATCTCATAGTGATATTGTTTTCGATCGCAAAGTTTTTTTCCATACCAGACTAATTACACTCTATGTGATAGTGTCCTTATGTGTATATTACTCTTCATCATTTCTTCTAAATCAATCGTTCGAACACTTCCATACATGTTAGGCCACTACAATTGAAAACTCCTCACATTGCACCTACAGAGTGATATCTTGTCCATGCTAGTGTGTAATTCTCAGTGAAAATATACTATCCCCTTAACAACCTCAGTGTGGTAGGACGATGTGGTGCCTCATATTCATTCTCTAGCTTCATATCAGCCTTGCTACTCCAATCACTCACTTGATGTAAGCTTATATCTCTCCATTCACCATGCAAAAACAAACCCTTGGAAATAGAGGTGTCCCTCTAAATCCAGTATCGAACTCTGATACCAAATATGGAATTTACCAGAGAGAAGATAAAAATTTTCTAAGAGAAACAATTAAATTAACCAACAACAAACACATGAAAATATAAACAACAATTTTTAGCCTAGGAAAACCCCAACTCTGGGAAAAAAACTAACTTAACAAAATTACATTAGTCTCCTTGGGAAAAATCTTGGACAAGTTGATTAAGTGAGCCTTCACCTCTAACATCCTTAGTACCATTAAAATGAATACTTCTAAGACTTTGAAAGGCCCCAAGAAATGCAATCCCATGGGAAAAAAACCATGGGTACGCTAAGCCACATGCCCAAAACTGCCATTGTTTGACTTGATCAACTTTGAATCTTTCCCTAAGTCAATTTTGCCTAATATTGTTGACCACCATCATATGGGTTGTCCCCTCGGAGTTGAATTTCATAACATTTTACATTGATGCCCCTCATTTTAGATTATCCCATCAAGCTGCTTTTCATATCTTGGTGTGTGTCTTTAGTTGGGATGTGCAATTCACTCTTATGGATGAGGGATATTTCACCTATAATATGGCCCTGTAATTTTGGAAATAACTTAGTTATCCAACACTCCTTAAGTAAAGTACCATGCTTCAAACCTTTGATGGACATACCTTTAAGGCCCTAGGAGTTATTTTAACATTTTCGTTGAGTTACGAGGTAAGACAATTATTATCAATATAAAATTTGTCGATGCCCCATTGGATTTTAATTTTCTCGTTAGTCGTAAATGGTTTTATGTTATGTCTATTTTCACGTCATCAGTGTTCCATGTTCTTCATTTTTCCCATGATGAAAATATCATTGCAATTGATTAACTTGATATGCCAATGACCAAATATACCACTACAGGCACTACCGTGACATATGTTGAAGATAACCCTACGACCTATAAGAGTGTTGGCACAAGTCTATTTAAAACCCCATCACTTATTGGTGTTTTCATATACCCCCTCCTAATGCTCCTTCTAATTTTTTATCTCCCATGCACATGATATCTTCTGTCGCTAGTGGATCTCATCGATCACTTAATCCTTGGATGGTACCTTCTCCTTCAAAAGTAGATTTTTATTGTGAGCATATTTCTTTAAGTCCAACTGAGATTTATTATCAATGCATTTAGTTGGCATATGACACTTCTGAGTCGAGTGACACCTCTATTGAACCTCTTGATGATTATCTTGTGCCCATTTGGGAAATTGGCCATCATACTATTTCATGACTTTCTGGATATTTATTTTCCTACAAATAAGGAAATCATGGAATTTATGTTGATTTATGGTTTTCCTTGAGGATGACTACATCATTGATCATTTTTTCTTCGTCATGTAGACAATTTGGATGAGTCACCACAAATATTGACTTCCTCTAGCCTTGAGAAGTGGTTCTAGTCTCCTGTCATATAGTATGATGTTTTGTTGGAGGGGAACTCAAAAAAAAATTATAAGTGTATACCCATCAATATTGCCACAAAACTAGGGGTGATGGAAAATATCATGATTGGATCTTATTGTACCCTCTAAGAGATTGAAATTTAAACTTTCCTTTTCAAGGAATTATGTGATTTTTTTCCTTTGTCTTACAAAGTAATTCCTGGAATCAACGCCCTAATTATTGAACATGAAATTAGGACATATGACAAAGCTAATTTGATTAGGAAAATTATCATGCCAGTAAATCCTCATAAAGAAACAATTATCAAATTAGAGGTTCCAAAAATCCTCGATGTTGGTTTCATTTATCTGGTAACCTTGATAAAGTGGTTTTCTAATCCTATTTTAGTGACTAAGAAAAAAGGATGATTAGATTTTGTGTCCATTATAGGGATCTGAATTTGGCTTGTCTAAATAATAATTATGCAACCCATTTTATCGATAAAATTATCAATGACTTCTCTAGGAATATTATATTTTCCTTTATGGATGGTTTTTCTAACTACAATCAAATCAAAGGATCAACACAAAATTTCTTTTATATTCTTGTTATCACTCCGTAATTTCAAGGCTGAAAACAAAACTACAGAGGTAACAACAAAACCGCTTTGGGCATAGGATCTAGCCCTCCTAGACCCAGAGAGAGATCTCTCTGTTAGATATAGCTTTGTTTATAGGGGAATTTTAGGGTAACTATTAGTGCATAGGGTTTTTTTTTAATATTTATGGTTGAGACAGTAGAATATGGCCATTGGGATATGGAGTCAACAGACATAAACAGATTCAAATGGATGAATAACTGAAATCATGTGTAACTAGGTGTTATCACCAAATTGAACTTGATTGGTTGCTCATCAAACAACTCAGTGTAACTATTTCAAACCACTTCTAACTGAATATTATCCTCTTCAGTCTAATATGGCTCTGTCAAGGGGGTTTATGATTTTGAATAATGACAGTACTAGATGGATAACTCTATAGAAATTCTAACTTGTTTTTATGATTGCAAGTTGAAAAATGTAGGCTTGCTACCATTGAGCTTATGGAGTCAAAAATCAGTAGTTTCAGTGATAGTGGTTCTTCACATGGAAGCTAAGGCAAATAGAGGTTTTTAACAGAGGCAACTCCCATGCAAAACATAGGAAAACACAGTCATTTCATCACTAAAGGAAGTAAGAGCATAAAATTATGAATTCTGAGTAATTAGAGATGAAATATATTGCAAGTGATAAAACATAAAGGATATAGATCAATAATACATCAAAAACCTCATGAGAATCTCAGGTATGGAAAGAAGAATTTCACTTTGTATTACTGATAATAGTCAAAAGCATACAAGCAGCAATTTGGTGTAAATGTTCTCCAACCCTTTACTACTTCAATTTTTTTGTCTATAAATAGACATTATTTACAATAAGGATGATATGTCTAGTGGCTAGATCCTCGAATTCTCCTATGGCACCTTTCATAATTGAAATAAATAACTCACAATAGAAAACTGACAGCTACCTCTTAAAGAAACCATCTCCTATTTATTACATTCCTCTATTCCTATCTGTGAAACAGTTACATGATGATTAAAAATTGAATGTCACATGCTCAAAGGACACATAACTAATTTCACCACCACTTTACATATTTAAAACCCTCCTAGATGTATGGAACATAATCCTATTTTTTAGGAATGGATGACCTTCATCTTCAACGTTGTTTTTAATGATGACCTGGATGCATGGCACTTACTTTGAGTCATAAATATCTGCTAGTAAGGTCCTCTGACATGCTGGAGGTCTCCAGCTGGAAAAAACTACTTTTAAGATGCTCAAAATCCTTCATCAATTGCTCGCTATGAAAACAGGAAATTTTCATAGCAAGTTTTAGAAGTGTGGGAAAAGTGGCTTTTCCATTCATCCTCTTCACTTCTTTGTTGTTCCATCATGCTAATCATGTCACGACACCTTATCACCATGAATCCCCCTCCTTAAAACATTCAAAAACTGACTTTAAATTCCAAAAAGGCACCTACAGGTTTTTTCGTAGCGTATTTCTGGCTTCAAACCCGAGGTACACTACGAAACTGTGTAAAAACCCATAAATTTCCCCTTTCAAAATTGTTTTCAAAAACTGACCTCCAGTTGCAAAATCTTGATTCTCTGCATGTTATGAACCTCCTAAGGCATATTCCATCTCAAATTATTACTCTTATGGTGTTTCTTCCTCATTAACAATCATTTGACTAATGGGCTCTTCTACCACAGTCATTTTCAGTCCTTTCTTGTCCAACTCCTCATGAATCAACTCCAATTTATCTTCAAGATCTTTTACTTTGTCCTTTAGTGCTCTGTTCTTGAATTGCAAGTGAAAGTTGACCTTTTTGATGTTCTTGACCTCTCCTCTTAGTGGTTGAGTCCACTTTATCAACTTTTCTATATTGTCCAAGGTATTTGAGACACTTGTGACTTGATCTTCCCAGATTTTCCTCATTTGTTCAAAATGAACCTTCTCAGCTCTATGCTTCTTTGCCTCTTTCTTCAAAACCAATATCTCCTCACCTGCCACTTTCAATTTCTCTTTAAGGGTTTCAATTTATAATTTTTCAGTGATTTTCTCTTTACCCTTCTTTTGTTTGATAACCAGCTCTTATTTTGCAGGTGAACAGAGATCTATGATGCTTGGTGGCTGAGAAGTTTCACTAACCTTCTGAGTTTCTTTGTTGCTTTCCATGACCTTTCTTACATGTCTGGTCATTGGCTTTCTAGGTTGAAACATGAAACCAACATCATCACTTGCAAACTCTAACTCTTTAGCTTTCATAACTTTCTTCCTCCATCTTATATGTTTTCAGCTTGAACAATGGGAGTTTCTTCAATGTCAATTGCATGCAAGATGTCCTCTAAGCTACCCTTAACCATTGTTTTGGTCCTAGTAACTCTCTTGCTGCTCTGTTTTCTAACTATTTGCTTCTATTTTGAAGGTGTAATTTTAGGTGTGTCAATCTTCTACAAAGGATTTGTCTCCATGCTCATTGGTCCTAGTGGGGATGATCTATTCCCTTCTTCAGCTTCCTCTGCCACTGTTGGTGATGAAATACTTCTATGTTTGGAAACTCTTTTAGGAGTGACAACATCAACTTCAAAACCACTCATGAACAGAAAGGATGTCCAATATCTAACTAGTCTCTACAACTCCTCTATCACCAATAACTTAATCAAACCATGGTGAAAGAGAGAAGTTTCATTTCCTTATGTTTTAACTTGAACCTTATCTGACAATTTACCTAGATTTCTACATAAATAAAAGGGCAAGTTAAGTGACCTCTTACCCAAAAAATGCAAAAGAAGCCTAAGGTGGCAGGAGTAGACCATGTGAAACCTTCCTTCACATGTAAAATAATTTTGAGTTATCATCAGTAGCTTTGAATAGTTTTCCTTCATGAAACTCCTAGGGATAGCATTTGTTAGATCAATTTCACTATGCTCTGGTTTGATGAAGTCTTTGCAATCCTCCATGGTGAACTTGATGCCTTTAAACCATTGTTCCCCTCCTCTAGGGATTCATGTTTTTGTTTAAATGTTGTCTGGAGTTAATGTGAGGTTTAGCATTCCCACCTTTGAAGATGTTCCAGTTAAACTGTTAGCAAAATCCTTGGAAACCTGTATATGACACCCCTGCAGTCTTTGACATAATTGTAAGCAACATGTTCTTCTAAAAATATCCATGGCCATTGGGTCTTCATTGAGAAAATTCGTGTCCATGGGATCATACTTGTGGCAGTGACCACCTTTGTTTGATTTCTTCCTTGCAGCCATGGTGGCTTTATATCTTCTCAGCCTCGCTTGCTTGATGGCACCTGCAACTTTTAAATTTTCCAGCAACCTTGCTGGCTTGATGAAGCAGCTCTCCAAAACTCCAATTACATGCAAATATAAAGTGGATTATGACAAAAATACTAATTTGGTAACTTTTTATGGTTTAAATGACAAATCATGCCTTAATCATGACACATGAATGCTAAAAAGGGTAATGATGTCCTCAGACATGACCTTGTACCTTTGAATTAACCCTAACATAATCGAATGAACTCCACCCCAAATCCTCCAATCATGAACTGACACTTTGTATCGAGTTTGACAAGATAGACAAGAAAAAAAAAATTCGTAGCGTATCTAGTTTATTCTTTGACAGTTTTGCTACAAAAATATTAGGCAGTTTCGTAGAGAAAACTGTTGTTTTGTAGTATAAAACGCTACGAAAAATTGTAAAACTGGCTTAAGTGTCCCTTATAAATTGAAATTCTTGGGAAATGAAAACTGACACATTATGATGACTGATGGGACATGACATGACCTAAGTGGAGGTGGCTAAGATACAATGGAGGTGTCCTTGAACCTTAGGATAAGTTAAATATGTAAAAAAAAAATGAAATTTTCCTATACCAACTTGAAAGGCTTAAGGAGACCTTTGATAAATGAATTGTATGACCATGTCAAGTAATGGTTCACATTTTTTTGAGTGATAATAGTGGCTCCACTTGGGATGGTGTGCCCCTATGGTACACCAAAGAACCTATAGTTCCAGTGCCATCCATCTTTTTAAAAATAAAAACTCTAAAATATGCCAAGATTTCTTCAAACTCTAATGGCCTTCACCTTGAGCTCAAGTTTGATGATTATATTGTCTTTATTAGCATAAAAGACTAATAAAATGGAATATATACAATGGAGTGAAAAATCAATAGAACTTAAGAGGAATAGTGCTTTAAAAACCTGTCATTGACAGGCCCTCTAGCGCAAGGTTGTTTATTCATCTCCTGCAGTAGATAAATGTTGTTGTCATGGAATGCAACTACTATGAATGGACCATTACAAATATTATCAAACTTGCCATGTTTCCCCTTTTCTTCAATTCTGGCCTCCCACTTCAATACCACATCTTGAATTTAAAAATTTTCCTCTTTGACCTTCCTGTCAATTGTCTTCTTTATTCTATTTTGAGATTGTTGAATGTTGTTATATACTTCCTCCCTTTTTTCCTGCAAATCTATCAACTGTTTTATTCTCCTCTGAATGGCATTTGTCTCCTCCTCTAATCCTTGCAACAACTTCATAACAGGCACTCCCAAGGATGTAGTAAAAATGGCTTCAGCTCCATACACGAACTCATAAGGTGAAGTACCAGTTGAACTTTTTGTACATACTCCATCAGCCCACAGAGCATACTTCAGCTTCAAATTCCATGATATTTTATTTTTCTGCAACACCTTCTTAATAATTCTCACAATGCTTTTGTTAGAAGATTCAACAAGACCATTACCTTATGGGTAGTATGTGTTATCACTCCAATAATTCTCAAGGGTTTTTTATATTTTGGTTTAAATAATATTAGAGGTAACCACAAACCTAATTTTAAGCCTTAGGATCTAGCCTTCCTAATGCTCAGATACGGCTCTCTCTATATGATATCTCTTTGTTGATTGTAGTTTATTTTAGGCTAGATATGTGGGATTACTTGGGATTTGATTTTGGATTTGGTTTGGTGGTGAAATCACTTAAGCAGATGGATATATGTAGGTTTGTATTCCATTGGGCTAATGAATTCAAAGTTTCAAGCAATATAAGTAGGATCAAGGTTCTAAAGGGAAGTATTCACAGGGAAAGATAGTTTGGTCACTTCAGATCCTTAGGTTGATGGTGAAAATGGTTTCAATCGAGGTAAGAGAGTAATTAAGGGTTCTCAAATCCAGATAATGAGTGAAAAGAGAGAGGTCAATTGAAATAAGGGAGCAATTATGAATTCCCTAATCTGGATATCAGAATAAAAACATATAAATGATAAACAGTTCAAGAGAGAGTGTAATTAAACATATTTTGTAATAGCATTCTAGTTATATCATTTAGATTAAGAAAACATATGAGCATGTGAAAACTTCAGAAAGAAACAATTGAACAAGTAGAAATTACTTCACTGTAATGGCCCAACACATGAATCCTGTAATATAATCTCATTATTTCTTTAATCCAGTCTGCTGACTTGAAATTGGTACAATCACCCTCAGGTTCTAGAATAGTACAACTATAGAAATGTTCGGCCCTGAGTTTACTCTATGAAAAATTGATGCAACCATCCAGTTTACTATTTGACTCCATTTCCCAATAGATTCTAATTAAATTGAATACAATCAGTCTTCCAAAACCTAAATCAAAACCTAAAACCCAAGTACAATCATAACTAGTCTAATATTTTCAAGAAACAAAGATAAATTTGAAAGAGAGAGCCCTCTCTGGGATTGGAAGTGCTAGATTCCCATCCCAAAGTGGTTTGATGTTACATTACTGTGATTTTTCCTACAGCCTTAAAATTATAGGGTGATAACATAATGACGACCATATTGGGGAAGAACGTTTTATCTTCCTCAGAAAAATGCATCAAAGTTCAGATCTGATTGTTGACGTTGAACATGATTAGATACCAGAAGGTTGTACCTTTCACCTGGAAACTCCATTGTCCAAGAACCAGAGCTTCAAAGTTCAGAGTGTTTCCATAATCAAAGAATCCATATTCCAAAGAATTAATGGTGATACAAGATGACAAGGTTTGTGGCAAACCTTTCATCTCATGATATTTTTAATGAATTCAGGGATGGGTTATCAGAATTTCAACTTGATGATGATTTTCTAAGAGCTGTCTTTATTATTTTTAAATCAAGAAAATTTTCTCCTAAACTTAAAATATGTGTTCTTGAGTTAGTTTCTGAAAAATATGAAAATGGAATTAAACTTTTTCATTCTCAAATTCAATCATATAATTTCCAAGATCCTAAAGAATTCTTGGAACATCTTCCTTCTCCAAAGTAAGAGGAAATTGTACTACCTTTTGACTGGCATATTGAGGATTATTATGCTTTCAAGTACAAGACTGAAGAAATAGTATTAGGGTTTAATATTGAGGATACAACTAATCAATTAGTCATTTAAGGCCTAGAAGCCCAAATCATACATCATGCTTTTGATGATCCTATAGCAGATTATATGGAGATTATTTTTAGCTCAAGTCTACAAACATGTTTTCTCTATGAGGATTAAATACATCAGTAGTTTCCATTACACATCATATCTTTGATTATGAAGACACGTGATCAAGTTATTCTTCCAAGTTTGATGACAAGCAATCAAATTATCCATTCATTTCTACAGCTACTTGACTGGCTTCATTGGCATTTTTGTATTACCTAATTCAAGAAGATTATTAGTAGATTAGAGTAGGTAGATGAGTGAAAATAAGATTAGTAATCTAAGCATATTTTCAGTTTCAGTTCAGTGTGTTTTCAGATTTCAGTTTGCAGAAAAGGTTTGGTTTTAGTATGAGATGTCTAGTCACAGAGATTATATAACAAAGCATGTGCCTGCTTGGGATTGGCCCAATGGATCAGGCCACCAGTCGATGGTGTTCTTGACATCTCACAAGGAGATGCCATCCCCAAGTGGAGCCACTGTTAGGTTCCTATAATAATAGGGATCATAATTCTAAATTGACTATGATTAGTCTTGTAACATTGTACATACTTTTGCTTCCTGCAAAATGTTTTCCCATATTAAAATAAAAAATGTAAAGAGGGTGAAGTCCTAAAAGAAAAATCTAAGGACTTAAAGAAAAGAAGATTATATATATATATATATGAACCCTATAAAAAGAATAAAATAAAATTTTAGGTGTTAGTTGTTGTAATCAAAGAAGGCATAATAAAATGTTAGGGAAACTAAAGAAAAATAGTAAAAGGTTTTGAAATGCATAAGGTTGCTAGCTCAAATGCACCTTCATCATGCTTAAATCCTATGTTTCATGTGCAGGAGGAATTATCAAAGAAGGAGGACATTCACAAAGGTTATATATTACTTTGGGTATTTACCCTAAAGTTTTATGTAATATTAGTTCTAAATATTAAAGCTCATTCACTAATTTCCCCTCATTCATTAAACCCCTTACATGTCTATTTTATTAATTTCCCTCCATTCATTTTTCCCCTTCAAACTCATTCCCTAAGTTATTTGTTTCCTAACTTACCCCTTATTTACATATTCCCTTCATTACCCCTTCATTACATTTCATTCCCTAATATTTTTCCCCTCCTAAAAACCCTTTTCCCATTTAAATCCCCTTTTTTCCCCTTTGAAAAACCCCTTTTCCCTTGCTAAACCCTTCATTCTCGCACATTATAAACTATCCAAAAGTAAATCCCTTTTTTTACCCCTTACTTCATAAAACCCTATTGATATAAATTTTTGGACTTTATATTAATTTCTCCCCGCAAACATATACTACCTCTTCCTCTTGCAAAGTCAACCTATGGTCCACCTTGCACTAAGAATTAAACCCCCTTGATTTTATTTACCTTGGGATTCAAATAAATAAATGAATGGTTAAAATTCTTTTTCGCACACTAGCTCATCCGAAATTTAACACCAAAAATGAGTGCGAAATGGGTTTATTTTTACCAGATTTTAGAAAATAAAAAGGAAAATTTCATATGAAATTAATGTGCATGTGAAAGTAAAAGAGTAAAGTAAGAATACTCTCCCAACCATACAAATCAACACATGGTTTTCAAAACCATCCAGGTATTCTACAAGGGTAAAAGGAATTTACATGCATATAAAATGAATTTACAAAGGAAGGGGTAATAAAAACAAAACTACGCATGGTTTTGTGAATTCATGGAAAGAGAAAACCACGGATTGGAAACAACGCATGGTTTTCTAGAAATTTAATTATAAATTTCATTTAAAATATTTTGGAACTATTATTCAAATATATATATTATTATATATTTTCCAAAATATTTTGTGACACTAATGGATAATAAAACAACAGTGAAGTCAGAGGATCAGCAAGCAGTTGAGTTGATACATCTGCATCTGCTAGTTCATCTGCCAGCACAGCCACAAATTTGGGTCCACATCTTACCTGCTCCCACTTCCACAGCAACAACATTTGCACAACACATTCCACCAGAACTATTAATCTGCAGCAGTTAGAGCTTTTTAGTTCATCTATAGTCTAAAAATTTCCTGTCTGTTAGAGACATCATTTATTGTAAACAGTTTGTAAATTTTGTATAATACTTCTGTTTTTGAATTATTAAGGGTCGATAGTTTGAGATCAGAAATATTAGTGATCTATTGGATCATTGTAAGCTTTTTTCAAAGAACTGGAGCATCAATACTAAGCATATCATTCACAGGATTCTTGTAGCTTAAATACTGGTGATTTTTTTCTTATGCTAAAGTGTTTCACTGTCATCTCTTCACTGTAATCATCTAAATTCCAATTGCAAAACAAAAACTGTGATGAATAGGATTTACCTTTAAGTACCTTATTCTGGCTTCTTTTACAATTTAATTTTTTCTACTGAAGGCCACACTAAATAATTCTTAACTGCTCTTTAGTTCTGCCTGATCGACAGAATGTCACACTAAAGAATTCTTAATTTCTCTTTAGTTCTGGTGAAGGCTTTCATTGTTCTTCCATCACCCACTTATTATTCTGAAAGATCCAGTAAATATTACTAGCTTTCCCTGAGTTTACACTTGAAAAATTGATGCAACCATCCAGTTTACCATTTGAATCCATTTCCCAATAGATGCTAATTAAATTGAATACAATTAGTCTTCCAAAACCTAAATCAAAACCCAAAACCCAAGTACAGTCATAACTAGTCTAATATTTTCAAGCAACAAAGATAAATTTTACAGAGAGAGCCCTCTCTGGGATTGGAAGGGATAGATTCCCATCCCGAAGTGGTTTGATGTTACATTCTTGTGATTTGTCCTACAACCTTCAAATTACAGGGTGATAATAGTATGCAGTAGAGTGTCCAAGTGTAATGTGATGCTGATGACAAAAACTGATCAACCTCTTCGATTTGAAAGCCTATGCATTGTCAATGGTGATCTTCAGAGGATAGCCAAACCTGGACAATATGTTATTCTCTAATAATTGAATGATGACTGAATCATTTTCTTGCCTTGTTGGAATTTCTTCAATCCACTTGGTGAAATAATCTGTTGGTGTCCGGATCCAACGATGTTTCCCTAAAGAAGATGGGTGTATTTCACCAATAAAATCTAGCCCCCACTGTTGGAATGGTGCCTCAACATAAATTGGCATCAAGGATAAAGGAACAAGATTTTTCTAACCATCAAAAATCTGACATTCATGGCAGGCAGTTATCTTCTTGTAAACATCTTTGAACATGGTAGGCCAGTAGTACCCTGCTCTAAGAATTTTGTTTGTTGTGGCCTTCCAATAGTGATGACCTCCACAATATCCTTTATGAAACTCTTCAATCACTTGTCAGCTTCCTCTTCCAATAAAAAATTCAAAATAGTGCCACTAGTATCTTTACAGTCCATATTTTTATCTATAATGAAATACCTCAAGAGATTTCAGCTTCACAAATCTTTCTTTAGATTTAGTCAATTCAGCAGGATCTCTATGATGATGTAAGAAAAAGACAATGTCTTTGTACCAGTTATATAGAATGTACTTCTCTTCAATATGAATCAGCTCTTCATCTTCATCTGATAATTCTGAAATTTCTTCAATAAAATTCATATCAAGACAGTCAAAATTGGAGTGTGCCATCAGCTTTGCTAGCCCCTAACCTTCCACCAATTTTGTAGGTCTTATTTCTATATCATACTCCAGCAAGTTAGCTATCCACTTCCCTCTCTTATCATTAGGATCATCTTGGGTCAAGATTTCCTTCACTATAGCATTAGGCACAAATGCTATGACATGAGAATGCAAAATATAAATTTTGAAGTCTTTGATGGTTTTAACCAAATCATATGCCTATTTTTCTAAGATGTTGTAATTCAGCTCTGAATTAGCAAGGGTTATGCTAAATAATGAAATGGGATGCTCTATACCTTGTTGTCCTTTCTGTAGCAAAACTCCAGCAATTGTGTTTTCTGATGCAAATGTAAAAACCAGAAGTTCCTTTGAAAAATCTAGGTTAATCAACACTAGGGCCTGAGTGAGTGCCTTCTTAATTTCCTCAAATGACTGCTTTGCTTCAACTGTCCATTTAATATCAACTCCTTTCTTCAGCATCTTAGTTATATCTTTGACAATCTCAGCAAAGTTGGGAATAAACCTTCTCACAAAATTCACTCTTCCAAGGAAATACTAAATTTCCTTCCTGCTTCTAGGCAGATCTACTTTCTGAATGGCATTGAATCTATTTGGATCAATATTTATCCCATATTTTGATATAATTTGCACAAGAAACTTTCTAGAAGTTAAAGAAAAAAATACTCTTAGTGGGATTAAGAGAAATACCAAATCTCCTACACTTCAACAGAACTTTCTCCAGATGCTTCAAAAGGTCTTCCTCTCTTCTTGAGAATATTGTTATGTCATCCAGATAGAAAACCACCAAGTTATCCTTCTCCTCAGCAAAGGAAATATTCATTGCTCTCTGAAAAGCCACTCCTGCATTCATCAGACCAAAGAGCATCTTCGCATACATGAATGTCCCCCATAGTGTAGTAAAAGAAGTTTTCTCCTGGTCTTCTAGGTGCACTAATATCTGATTGTATCTTGAAAAATCATCCAGCATAGACATCCTTTGGGAACCAACAATGTTCTGCAGAATTTTGTCCATCTTAGGGGTAGGGTAATTTTCCTTCAAAGAAGCTTTGTTCAAGTTTCTGAAGTCAATGCAGATTCTGATTTCTCCACTCTTTTTCATGACTGGTACCAAGTTAGCAAGCCATTTTGAAAATCTGATAGGGACAATAATTTTTGCATCAAAGAGCTTCTTAATTTCCTTTTCAATCAGAGGCATAAGCAGTGGATTAATCCTTCTCAACTTTTTTTTGAAAGGTTTCTCATTTTATTTAATAGGAATGGTATGCTGAATAATATTAGGATCATACTTCTTCAAATCAGCATAACTCCATGCAAAAACATCAATGAAATTTCTCATCATCTCAATATATTTCTATTTCATCTCTACAGAAAGAAACTTTGAAAGCTTGATCATTTTAGGCATTGCTACTGTACCAAGATTACAACTCTCTACCTCTTCATCATCAACTTGTATCCTAGGAGATTTGAACACGTCATTTTGGTCAAAAAACTTTTCAAGTGGGATAATACCTTTGGGTATACAATTATTCTTCAGCTGCAAAACTTCAGAATTACCCTTAGTTTCAACAAGCATGTTTTGATGATCTACTTGTGTGCTTTGAAACTCCTCTTTCAATTCTATGAAGTTTTTGACTTGCTGGTCATCTTCAAAAACTTGCCAGTGGATGATGTTGTCTGGGATAGCAGGCCTATGATGAACTTAAACCTCATATTTTTCAGTGGAATGTGCAGGGATAAAAAACAGACTTGCAAAAATAGCTAGGGAGTCACCAACTAAGTTTTGATCCCTAGTTTTCACAATAAATGAATATTCTTGAAAATTTTCTAACATCTCCATGATCAAATTTATATATGATCTCATTCTCACATCCTTGGTTTGATATACACCTTCAACTTGTTTAATAACCAATTCAGGATCTCCACAGACTGAAATTTTTTTTGGGCACCCAATCTTTTCAAAATTTCTAAACCCAAAAATAGAGATTCATACTCAGCCATATTATTTTTGCAATCAAATTTCAGCTTGAAATAATATAACTTACTTTCATCCTCAGGAGTTGTGATCCAAATGCCTGCTCCGGCCCCCTCTCTTCCAGCTGATCCATCAAAGTGCAAAAACCACCATCCCTCTACCTTTTCTTCAATTATTTCTTGATTTTCAACCTCCTGAATTTCCGCTTTCCTTTCATCTTCTACTTCATCAGTTAGCTCATTGAAAATAATTTTTGATCCTAATTCAGTTTCAACAACATAAATTGGTAAATTCTGAGGTTTATCCTTACTACTTACCATATAAGCCATCCTTGTCTCTCTATACAGTCTTCTTTTCTTACCAAAAACAAGAATGGTGGCATATGTTAGGTCCATCTGCATCGTGCCTTTGATCTTTGCTGCCCAAGACCTGGATAGAAGCATGCCAAAATTGGGTGGAATGTCTACTACCACAATGTCCATTACCATTGCCATGGCAGGGACTTGTGTAGGACCAACAGCAACATATTTTATCAATCCAATGCATTGAAATCTTTTTGAGTAAAAAGAAAACAAATCCTTGTATTTCCTAGTGATTTCCAATCCCATCCTTCCCATAATCACTTTAGGCATGAGGTTATGAGAGGCCCTTGAATCCAACATGGAATTATGTAATGTCATGTCATGCATACTAAGGCTAACATAGAAAGGAGGTACCTCTTCATTCCGTTCATCTTCCAATCTTAGTCCCAAGTAGATGATAGGATGGTCTTCTTGAACATTAAGGATGTCAGCAGCTCCTGGTTGAGAATTCAACATTTTTACAATTTTACTTCTGTATTCATTCACCTTAAGAATTTCTCCAAAAGGTACTAGGATCTTGATTTTGGAAATTTCATTCTCTAAACTGAAAGTAGAAGTAATCTTTTCAATTTCTTTGACAAGAGGATGAGGAGGTGGATCTTTTCTAACCTCAGTTTCTTAGGGGAATATTTCTTGGGTTTTGTTTTATTTTAAGTAATAGGGACATTTATGTTTCTGAGGTTGTATTGCTTTTGCATCTCAAAGATTGCATGTTGATGACCCTTAAGGTAATCAGATGGTTCCTCACCCTTGTTTACATCATGATCAGACTCATCATGCTCTTCTTCCTTCAAAAACATTCCAGACATGTTTTCATCTAGGCAATGAATGGATTCTTCTGGTATCTCAGACTAATCTTCTTCATCAACTAAATTTTGTTGAAAAGGAGGCCTTACTTGAGGGTAGGCTGAAATCTATTTTCCCTTGGTCTCTGCTGATTTTGAGGTCTTCTGAATTTTGGATTTCTAAATTTTGGTTCATGTTGTGTAGGAGGTGCAGAAGCATTTCCAAGGGCAAGTCTATCCATCAATTTTCCATTGTCTTCATCATGGAGTCAAATTTGTCATCTGAGGTGAAAGCCTTATCTTCTTCTTTCAATTTTATTTTTCTCATCTGGGAATTTTTCGCTGTTATCATATTTACGTCCACCTCCACAACATCATTTTGCATTTCTTCTAGTGAAGGGGATTCTCTTTCTTTGAGTAGGATAGAAAATTCATAGTCAAAAGCTTCAGCATATCTCAGTTGAGCTGCTCCTGGTGGAGGCTTAAGATGAGCAGGGATGGTGTCATAAAATTTGTTAAATCTCTTGGAAAATTTTTGGATAGTTTCATCTACAGCTCTTTTCAGACTATTATACTCAATGAGGGCCTGCACAGGGTTTGTTCTATTTCCCAACTTTCTCAAGAATCTATTCTCAAATTCATTCCAATTATGCAAACTTCTTGGAGCAAGGGCTTTGAACCACTTTCTAACCTCACCAGTGAAACTCTGAGAAAATAGTCTCATTTTGACATCTTCATGGTCAACCTCCTCCCTGTCTATGAAGTCGTTAAACTGGTCTACATGTTCTTCAGTTTTAATCTCTTCATCTCTTCCCCAAGTTTTGATTCTACCATAATATTTGCTTGGAAGGGCATTAAGGACAACTGGGAGAACAAGTGGAGCATACCTAGCAGGTGCAGTAGCAGGTGGAGGTGGAACATTTCCAGCCATGATGACAAGGATTGTGGTATTTTTAGGGACAACGGTAGTAGAAGAAGAACTATTAGGAGGTGGTGTAATTGGTCTTTGTAATCCAGTTACAATTGAACTCCAGTCAAGTAAAGGAAAACTAGATTTTCTTCTTAGCAAGATATCAAATGGGTTTAATTCCTTCAACTTATCCAAAGATTCCATCTCTAACAATAACTCTGATGTGACTGCCCCCCAGAATTCTTCTTTATCTTTTTGGGTCACTAAGGCTGAGGTATCAATACCTCTTATTTGTAGGTATAAAACAATCTCAGTCTATTCATTTTCATTTTCATACCTAAACAAGACTTCCTGAATTTTATCATCAAACTTTTTATCTTCAGGAATTCTTAAAACTTCATAGGAAAAAGCTCCTGAATGTCATGGAGTACCTAATTGTGAAGAGCTTCCTTGAATTCCTCTGGAAATTTCGTTTGGATTATCCATTATAGCAGGTGGGTTAGGATCTGGATTTCTCCTCGGGTATCTCCTTCTCGAAGCCACCTTTAAGTATGGATTTTTGAAATGGAGTCACCAAGGTAGTTGCAGCCTCAAACAGATTCTGAGCTCCTACTACCTCCAAGAGTTCAGCTTCACTTTTTGCACAAAAACTTCAGGAAATATGTCTTCAGACTCCTGACAGACGCACAAAAATGTTATCACCAAAGTGAAATTGATTAGTTGCTCATCAAACAACTCAGCATAACTATTTCAAACCACTTCTAACTGAAGGTTAGCCTCTTCAGTCTGAAAGGTATCTCTCAAGGGCGATTATGATTTTGAATAATGATAGAAATTATAACTTGTTTTTATGATTGCAGGTTGAAAAATGCAGGTTTGCTACCATTGGGCTTATGGAGTAAAAAATCAGTAGTTTCAGTGATAGTGGTTCTTCACATGGAAGCTGAGGCAGATAGAGGTTTTTAACAGAGGCAACTCACATACAAAACATAGGAAAACACTGTCATTTCATCACTAAAGGAAGTCAGAGCATAAAATTATGAATTCTGAGTAATTAGAGATGAAATCTACTGCAAGTGATAAAACATAAAGGATATAGATCAATAAGACATCAAAAACCTTGTGAGAATCTTAGGTGTGGAAAGAAGAATGTCACTTTGTATTGCTGATAATAGTCAAAAGCATACAAGTAGCAATTTGGTGCAAATGTTCTCCAACCCTTAACTACTTCGATGTTTTGTCTATAAATAGACATTATTTACAATAAGGATGATCTGCCTGGTGGCTAGATCCTCGAATTCTCTTATGACACCTTTCATAACTGAAATCAATAACTTACAACAGAAAACTGACAGCTACCTTTTAAAGAAAGCCATCTCCTATTTATTACATTCATCTATTCCTATATGTGAAATAGTTACATGATGGTTACAAATTGAATGTCACATGCTCAAAGGACACATAACTAATTTCACCACCACTTTACATATTTAAAACCCTCCTAGATCTATGGAACATAACCTTGATTTTTAGGAATGGATGACCTTCATCTTCAATGTTGTTTTGACTGATGACCTGGCTGCATGGCACTCACTTTGAGTCATAAATATCTGCTAGTGAGGTCCTCTGACATGGAGGTCTCCAGCTGGCAAAAAATGATTTTAGGATGATCAAAATCCTTCACCAATTGCTCTCTATGAAAACAGAACAGTTTCGTAGCGAGTTTTAGTAGCGTGGGAAAAGTGGCTTTTCCATCCATCCTTTTCACTTCTTTGTTGTTCCATCATGTTAATCATGTCATGACACCTTATCCCCATGAATCCCCCTCCTTAAAACATTCAAAAATTGGCTTTAAATGCCAAAAAGGCACCTACAAGTTTTTTCATAGCGTATTTCTGGCTTCAAGCTTGAGGTATGCTACAAAACTGTGTAAAAACCTAGAAATTTCCCCTTTCAAAATTGTCTTCAAAAAATAACCTCTAGTTGTAAAATCTTGATTCTATGCATGTTATGAACCTCCTAAGGCATATTCCATCTCAAATTATTACTCATGCGGTGTTTCTTCCTCATCTACAATCAGTTGACTAATGGGCTCTTCTACCACAGTCATTTTCAATCCTTTCTTGTCCAACTCCTCATGAATCAGCTTCAATTTCTCTTCAAGATATTTCACTTTGTCCTTTAATGCCTTGCTCTTGGATTGCAAGTGCAAGTTGACCTTTTTTTTGTGCTTGACCTCTCCTCTTAGTGACTGAGTCCACTTTATCAGCTTTTTTTTATTGTCCAAGGTCTTTGAGACACTTGTGACTTGATCTTCCCAGATTTTCCTCATTTTTTCAAACTGAACCTTCTCGGCTCTATGCTTCTTTGCCTCTTTCTTCAAAACTGATATATCCTCACCCGCCAGTTTCAATTTCTCTTTAAGGGTTTCAATTTCTGATTTTTCAATGACTTTCTCTTTACCCTTATTTTGTTCGATAACCAACTCTTCTTTTGCAGGTGAAGAGAGATCTATGATGCTTAGTGGCTGAGCAATTTCACTGACCTTCTGAGTTTCCTTTCTACTTTCCATGACCTTTCTTGCATTTTTGGTCATTGGATTTCTAGGTTGAAACATGAAACCAACATCATCACCTGCAAACTCTAACTTTTTAGCTGTCTTACCTTTCTTAAGCTTTCTTCCTCCATCTTTTATGTCTTGAGCTTGAACAATGGGAGTTTCTTCAATGTCAATTGCATGCAAGATGTCCTCTAAGTTACCCTTAACCATTGTTTGGCTCCGAGTAACTCTCTTGTTGCTCTGTTTGCTGACTGTTTGCTTCTTTTTTGTAGGTGTAGTTTTAGGTGTGTCAATCTTCTACAAAGGCTCTGTCTCCATGCTCATTGGTCCTAGTGGGGATGATCTATTCCCTTCTACAGCTTCCGCTGCCACTATTGGTGATGAAATAATTCTAGGTTTGGAAACTCTTTTAAGAGTGATAACATCAACTTCAAAACCAATCATGAACAGAAAGGATGTTCAATATCTATATAGTCTCTTCAACTCCTCTAACACCAATCACTTAATCAAACCATGGTGAAAGAGAGAAGTTTCATTGCATTTTGTTTTAACTCGAACCTTATCTGACATTTTACCTATACATATGTATAAATAAAAGGGCAAGTCAAGTGACCTCTTACCCAAAAAATGCAAAAGAAGCCTAAGGTGGTAGGAGTAGACCATGTGAAACCTTCCTTCACAGGTAAAATACTTTTGAATGATCATCAGCAACTTTGAATAGTTGTCCTTCGTGAAACTCCTAGGGATAGCATTTGTTAGATCAATTTCACTATGCTCTTGTTTGATGAAGTCTTTGCAATCCTGCATGGTGAACTTGATGCCTTCAAACCATTGTTACCCTCCTCTAGGGATTCCTATTGCTGTTGAAATGTGGTCTGGTGTTACTGTGAGGTTTAGCATTCCCACGTTTGAATTTGTTCCAGTGAAACTGTTAGCAAAATCCTTGGAAACCTGTAGATGGCACCCCTGTAGTCTTTGACAGAATTGTAAGCAACATGTTCTTATGAAAATCTCCATGTTTGTTGGGTCTTCATTGAGAAAATTCATGTCCATGGGCTCATGCCTGTGGAAGTGACCACCTTTTTTTGATTTCTTCCTTGCAATCATGGTTGCTTTATATATTCTCAACCTCGCTTGCTTTATGACACCTACAACTTTTAAATTTTCCAGCAACCTACTTGGCTCGATGAAGCATCTCTCTAGAACTCAAATTACATGAAAATATAAAGTGGAGTATGACAAAAAGTCTAATTTGGTAATGTTTTATGGTTTAAATGACAACTCATGCCTTAATCATGACACATGCATGCTAAAAAGGGTAATGATGTCCTCAGACATGACCTTGTGCCTTTGAATTAGCCCTAACAGACTCGAATGACCTCCACCCTAACTCCTCCAATCATGAACTGACACTTTGCATCGAGTTTGAAAAGAAAAATAAGTAAATAGTTTTTCTTAACGTATCTAGTTTATTCTCTGACAGTTTCGCTACAAAACTATTAAGCAGTTTTGTAGCGAAAATTGTTGTTTTGTAGTATAAAACGCTCTGAAAAATTGTAAAACTGGATAAAGTGTCCCTTTTAAATTTAAATGCTTTGGAAATTAAAACTGACACCTTATGATGACTGATGGGACATTACATGACCTAAGTGGAGGTGGCTGAGATACAATGGAGGTGGCCTTGAACCTTAGGATAGGTTAAATATGTAAAAAAATGAAATTTTCCTATACAAACTTGAAAGGCTTAAGGAGACCTTTGATAAAGGAATTGTATGACCATGTCAAGTAATGTTTCACATTTTTCTGAGTGATAACACTAGGCAAGCTAGCCATGTCAATGGATCTTTACGGCTTGTGAAATGGAAATGGGGAGGAGAGGTTGAGGTTCAGTGTGAATGCAAAGCAGACCTTATCTGAATTCTGCATTCAAATTTCAGAGGAAAACATAGATACTGCTTCAAGACTGAATAGGTTGCCCGATGAAAAATCCCGAATAAAATTTTCTTATCCGTAGTAAAGAGATAAAATAGTGTGTGAAACTAGAGAATGACAAATTACATGTAAAGAAGCACTTCACCATAAATCATAACACAAGAATCTGGAAACAACAGTGTCCTTTCATTCATCTGAAACAAAGAGTGTTTACAAACAGATGAGACCTTTTACAATGGATTTTCCCCTTATGGGCCTCTCCTAATACTGCTAATGCATGTAATATTTAAATGAAACTTAAGTCAGTTACTCTATCTACTGCAGTGATTTTCATTAATTACATTCAAGTATAAATTGACAAGTGGAACCATGCAAGTGGTGATAAGATAGTCTGGCCAAAACATTGGCTTTAGCAGTCCGTTATTAATTGTGAAATGATCATAATCTGGTTTGTCAGATGTCGAAGAGGCAATGATGGCTCTAACATCTTGGCTCTACCTTGGTGCAAAAAATTTGATGAGCAGAATTTGTTGGCTGTAATCATGGCCACTCTCTGTTAAACAACCTCTATCCCTTCTACGCTGGTTACTGCTGCAGTGGAGTTTGAAGCAGAAAACCCACTGTTCCTTTAACAGAGTGTTTCTATAATAACCTTCTGGATGAGATGGCAGGGAAGGTCGATGCGGAGCAGCGATGGTGGGGAACGATGTGACACAGCGATGGCGTGAGTGGTATCAGGGCAGAGGGGAAAAGCAGATTTCTGGGGGGTAGTGGAGTGGTAAACAATATCGGAGAAGGGGGGTGCAAAGTGGCATGGGATGACAGTATGGGATACCACCCATTTCCGACTCCTCCCACCTTTTTTAATGATCGGTGGCAAAGGGGGCCAAAAACCATTGTGGGCCATCCGATATGCAGGGGTGAGCGGAGATGGTGGGGGAGTTAGCGAGGTATGAGTGGATGATGGAGTCACAAGTGACGTGGCAAAGAGGCGTGCCAGCCCGCAGCCCACAGATTGGCACTTTTGTTATGAGCTGCGAGGAGGTAAATGTTAAACTCTGTGAAGTGCGAGATGTGACAGGCGGAAATTTTGTGGCACGAAAAGGTGGGTACCTTTGATATCGCATTGCAACATAAAAACCTTAACTTGCGACAACTTAAAAATAAACATAAAAAATTCTGATTGCGATATGCGATGGGGTCCCACCAATATTACATCAGGAAGTTAATAGGATTTCGGCAATGGTGTTACGAATGAGTTTGCGGATTTGCGATGTGAAAAGGTAAGGATAGGAGTAAAGTGAAAAAGCGAAAAGGCGGAGGTTTTATTGCATCGAGACTTTGGAACAGTGAGAGTAAATGAAGAGCGAAAGTGTTTTATTTTTGTGATGCAATAAAGGTAAGTGGTTCATAATATGATAAGTGTGGTGATGATATCACATATTATATATGTGATATATTAAAAGGATTTTGTGGGGGGTGGAGATGCTATAAAGTCCCGAAAGCATAGATATTTGGATTCGAATGGTTTTAATGGAATTTTGAGCATTGGAATTTAGAATTTGGAAAAATGAAGGGAAAAATGGGTTAAATGAAATGAATGAGGACAGAAATGAGGTTTTCTCACCATTACACTTTATCAGCAACACTTTCCTCTTTCAATTGAACTGAAAAGGCATATTGATTTCTTTTAAGTTCTTGACAGTCGGGATTTTCTTTTCTTTTCTGGAAATAAATGACAGCCATGTAATATCATTTTCAATATGAAATATCTAAGAAATAATCAACTGGGGATGGTAGCTCCTTCAAGAGGTGTCAATAACACTGTAGACTAGTGGCCTAATCCATTGGGTTGATCCCAAATGTGCAACTTGATCTGCTACAAAACCTCTATGGCTAAAAATATTCAAGCTGAAATAAACACTCTTTGGAAACTGAAGTCTGGAACATACCTGAACTTAAAACTGAAAATCAATCTAAAACTAAAAATTGGAAAAATTCTCAAAGTATTGAGCTTATTTGCACACTTACCTAATCTAGGCTGGTCAAAATTATCACATCAAATAATAATCAGATTTCCAGTGTAACCAATCAAGCAAATGACTACATGACTGATTCTTGTTCGCCTTTTTTAGCAGGCTGAAAAAACAAAATGACCACTCCTATATTAATTGTTGCTAAACATAAGTGTTTAAATTTTTCCTTGAATTCTGCAGCAAACCATCCATGGCATAACATACTCCTTCTTTAAATGATTCTAAGAGGTCAGCAAAAAGGTCTTTGAAAAATACTTGGTCCTTAGGGTTCAAATAACAAGCTTCATCTAGAACTACTCTTTGTTCCAAATTGTTATGCTCAAGATCCTTCTCACAAAGAAAATCTGTATATTCTACATGGTAATCTGATATGGTATCTTCACGCCAAAACAATATTCTGTCCTCAAGAAAACCTGATATATCTTGATTGGGATTGCTAAATTATGCTTGAAGGCTATCATTTTGATGAGCATAAGTACTTTCTACCAACAAGCATTCTTGTGAATGCAAAACAACCTCATCATCAATTTGCTCTACATCTGTTTCTTTAGGAGGGATGACTTCAGTACATAAATCAGTAGTAGAATAAATATAATTGGTCTCTTGATCATATAAAAGCTAAGAGGTGGGATGCATGCTTATAATTTGATTAATTTCTTACTCAGTTAAAGGAGGTACACTAGCACATTTGGCCCAATTTCTGACGGCCAATTCGTCACTATTCCGACACATAAGCGTAGCAAGAGTGACACTATGAGGCAGGAAAAAACATGGTTAGCCTTAGAGTCACAATTCCGACACTTCAATAAAGTGTCAGAATTGCGACACTTTTTTTGACGTTTCCAGACTGTCATCGTTGTTCCGACGTTATCCAAAATGTCACTCTTCCGATGAAAACAAAACGTCACTATTCCGACATTAGCCAAACAGTTGGTCTACCGACGTTTATCAAGTTTTCAAAACATCGTTGCAATTCCGACGTTATCCCTTCTAAAGTTTAAAGCGTTGGTCTTCCAACGTTTACCAGGTTTTCAAAACATCGTCGCAATTCCGACGTTATCCCATCCAACATTTAATGCATCGGTCTTCTGACGTTTACTAGGTTTTCAAAACATCGTCGCAATTCCGACATTATCCCTTCCGACATTTAAAGCGTTGGTCATCTAACGATCAGAAAAAGCATTGCTATTCCGACATTAGTTAAACCTTCGGTCGAGTTCGTCGCAAGACTAACGCTTCGGATGTTTTCGTCGCAATACCGATGCTTGCGTATATGTCATCGCAAAACCGAAACTTTGGAGGTTTTCGTCGCAAGACCAATAATTTGGAGAGATGTGTTGCAAGACCGACGATTGGACACTCCGTTGTTGTTCCGACGTTAGAGGCGTCAATATTCCGACAGAAAGAAAATATTTAATAAAAAAAAATAATGTTGTATTTAATTGTTTTTAATTTGTAGTGTTCTTGATTTTTCTAATTCCCCCTTATAATATGGTTAGTTTTGATGACAAATGGATGATTTGACAAGTAGATAGAAATTTGGTAGTCTTTGGTATATGATACAAATTACAAGCATATCATTTTTATACTAACTATCGTGTCGAGAAAATAATCCATTCAACTTGGCTAAGTTTTAGCTTCTAGATTAGAAATGCTTATATCAAAACCAACAAGTTATTTGGGTCTAAACCGAGCAGACATTTTTAAGGAAAGATGTAGAAAATATTGATCTCGAACAATAAACAAACATATGTGACACAATAAACAAACATATGTGAATTAGAGGAGCTTGTGTGACCACCTTATGGTTTTATGGTATATAAATCCTAACGTGTATTTATATTAGTCTTAATGAAATATATGATGCAGTTTCAAGAAAAAAATGATAGCTGGAGTTTTATATTAGTCTGAATGAAATATATGATGCAGTTTGAAGACAAAAATGATAGCTGGAGTTTATCTGATTAAGGAATCTCAAAAATAATATAAAAATATATTGAATGGAATACATACCGACTTCATCTTGATAAGCATGTCTTCATCTGGTATATTTTTGCCACAAATGCTAATAACTTCTTTCCTTAATACTGCCTGCCATTCCGGGTATATAGCAAGCAGGGGGACTGCCCAAGTTAACAGATTGGAAGTTGTCTCATGACCAGCAAAGAAAAATTTCTTGCATTCATCCATGATTTCATCAATAGTCATGCTTAGATATTTTTGAGTCCCTCCCAATTCATTCTAGTTGGCTGTCATCATAATTCCAAGCAGGTCACTTCCATAGCCAACATGATCACTTGTTGTTCTGGGCTCCAGCCTACTTTGAATTATAGAACAGGATGTTTTTAACTCTTCTATCAATATTTCAGGCATACCTATTCTTTCTTGTAGGAATGTATCTGTCAAAAAGATAAGGAATATAAGTCCCTTATATTCCTTATAAGTATTGTGAAGCATTATGTTAGTATAGAATCTCTATGGACAATATATAACACTTAGTAGAACCTTATGCATGGATCTATGGATTATGGCACTAGCCTCTAAAATAGCAGGTCTTAATGAAAGTTATGGAAAAAGCATAAAAAAAGTACAAGTACTAATGAATTTTCAGTGACATGTAAAACTCCATAATTGAAAGATAAGTATAGTGTAGTTATTGGCTTCCCGATATGAAGATAGGTTGTTCAGCTTTAGCAGCCATTTCTTGAAATTCTTTCTGCAACTCAAATACTTATTTGTCGTCATTGTAACTGCTACCAAATGTAGTATGGGATATGATGTCTGCTGTTAATTCTATAAACTTGTTGTGAACATCAATCACTTTGCCATTAAAGTATGACTGAGACATCATCTCTTGCCAATTCTGGAGCATGGATGAAGTGCAAGTAGCCATTTTCATCAAGCTATTTCTGATGGTATGTGGCACACCACAAGAGGCCTCATGATTTGTGAGTTATGGCTAATTGAAGATGGAGGACAAAATCTATGGGTAAAAAACCCAAAGGGTGGTGATGTGGCACCCTATCATTGGCTAGCACAATATGATCATGAAATTAGGGGTTATATCCACTATCTATGCTTGGAATATTGCTGGGAGGGCCTCATAAATTAAATTTTTTCTCGAATAAAAATTAAAATCTGCCCCAAGGGATGAATGTCACATTCCTTGGGCTTCAAGGTATTCTTAAAATTTTTTGTTTCCAATAAAGTGAAAAATGTCCTACATATTTAGAATCCCCTCCTAAGTCTATAAAAAGGAACTTGATCTATCATTCAATTTAAGCACTCAAAAAAACATTAATTGACTAATTGATCTATATATTATGAAACTTACTTCGGCCCCTATGGAGAAATTTTCAAATCAGAAGAGAGGGTTTGATGACAAGGGTTTTTGGTTTGGTTTTGATTGGTTTTGGGATTCGTTTGAGCAAGGTTTATTGTAGGTGGAAGATCAAGATTCACGGCTATAAAAACTTTGTTTGGTTGATTAGCACGTCCTTTTCTGCCTTCATTAGGGCTTCATTCTCTAAGGCTTTCATTGTTTTGAAGGAAGAATTATTCGACCCTCTTAGGGCATCAAATTCTGAACTGGGAAGTGTCTCTTTGTGGCTTAAAGAAGACTCCAAGGCCAGCGAAGATTGTTACATAACTACTGCAAGCTATATCTCCTTTTAAAGAAGAATAATGGCTACTATAGTTCTCTAAGTTTATCTGTCCTATGGAACAACGGTCTAATGAAACAGAAGGCCCAGTCTCGACTCGGTCCTTATACACTGAAAAGCAACGAAGAGTATTGACTATGATTACAGGAATTTGTTGTGGTGTCACTGTAAGAATGAAATACTAAGCCTAGCCATAACACTAAAAATGTCATCCTGCCTTCCTTAAGGACATAATTTTGAGTATTCTATTCCCTCATCATATGTGTGGAACTGTTAAAGGACTTGTCTGAAGTTAATGGCATATAAAATGTATGGTTCATTAGTATACTTTTCAGAAACCTTTTATTGCTAATGAAAAGTTCTTACAAGCACAAGATATTTTCGTGTATAGTGACAAGTTTTGGAAGGTTTTTCATCCATTTCAGTAATTCAACTCTTCTAGATCAGTGAAGAGTATTAATCGGTGCAGCTAATTCTGAACATGAGTGCTTTTGTGTGGAACTATTAAAGGAATTTTCTGAAGTTAATGGCATATAAAATGTATTGTTCATTGGTATACTTTTGAGAAAACTTTTATTTATAATACAAATTTCTTACAAGCACAAGAGATTTTCGTGTATAGTGACAATTTTTGGAAGGTTTTTCATCCATTTTAGTACTTCAACTCTTATAGATTAGTGAAGAGTATTAACCGGTGCAGCTAATTCTGAACATGAGTGCTTTTGTGAGGTTCTTGAAGGGATAAATTCTAAGCATAAGGGATTTTTTACTCATGTGTTTGTAGGAGCTATCCCTACAACCTTATTTGGAAACTCAGTGGTGAATCTAACCAAAGCACTTCAAGATTGACACTCACCTATTCTGAAACACTGTAGTGGAACCATAAAGAAGGGAAATACCTTTGTTTTGATGTCTTTATTTTGTGGCATCTTAGTCTAGCAATGATTTATGGTTCCTTGGTATATTCTTGGAAATTTATTGTTGACCTAGTCACAGTTTGAAGGTCAAATCCCAAAGATTACCTAATCACCAATATTTTACAAATATTTGTTCGATGTGACTCTTCTCAATTTTCAATTGGTTATGTTTGAAGCTTTCGTCCAAGTCCATAAGCATCCTCATTATTGTTTGCATCGAAGCCAAATATAGTTACTACATGTGCATCTTAAGAAACGCATTTTGTGGATAATATGAATAGTTCAGTCTTGTATATACCTATGACCTGTCACTTGGAGACTTGAAGTGGTAGAAAGATCAGTGCATTACAAGTGATATTATGTCCTATAAAGGAGGCTAAACTAAGACAACAATATAACACAAGTATGAAAGTTTTCTTTGAGTCGCATTGATCATCTAACTCTTGGACAGTTTAGCATACAAATCTTTGTTGTCATTAAAAAGGAACAAAAGTATTGGAATCACCATCAATTCATAGTCAGAGCTACAAAAGTAGAAGACATTGACATCACCACAATTTTTCAAGCAACAAAGATTCTTTTAGGATTGGAGTAGCATTGGCTTGTGCATTTAAGTAGCATGTGATCCAAACTACAAAATAGCACCCTCAATTGCTTGTAAAATAGCATAAAAATTGCATAAGGTGTGCTCTAACTGTAGCAAGCTGCCTAACACACTACTATTTGAATGAATTTAAAAAATTCCTAGAACATTAGGTTGTTAAGGATTAAAAATGTTGCTCAACTCCCATCATTTTTTTGTTCTATATTTTATAACAACCCTAAAGTTAAAATTTCACAGGGTTAAGATTTGGGAAACTTCTATTAAAAGGTGGTTAACTTTATGGAACTTAGTAATTCATCATTTATACCTACAGGTTGTTGATGTGTGGTTGTCATTGATGTCAATCTAAGTAGCACCAGGTAATTCCAACAAAATGACATGGAAATTCAGGATGTTTCAAGTCAAGGTCATCCTTGCTGGATTCTCCACATCAAGCTGTTTCTGATGTTATGTGGCACACCATAAGAGGCCTCGTGATTTGTGAGTTATGGCTAATTGAATATGGAGGACCAAATCTATGGGTAAAAAACCCAAAGGGTGGTGATGTGGCACCCTATCATTGGCTAACACAATATGATCATGAAATTAGGGGTTATATACACTATTTATGCTTGAAATATTGCAGGGAGGGCCTCATAAATTAAATTTTGTCTCGAATAAAAATTAAAATCTGCCCCAAGGGATGAATGTCACATTCCTTGGGCTTCAAGGTATTCTTAAATTTTTTTGTTTCCAATAAAGTGAAAAATGGCCTACATATTTAGAAGCCCCTCCTAAGTCTATAAAAAGGAACTTGATCTATCATTCAAGTTAAGCACTCAAATAAACATTAATTGACTAATTTATCTATATATTATGAAACTTACTTCGGCCCCTATGGAGAAATTTTCAAATCATAAGAGAGGGTTTGATGACAAGGGTTTTTGGCTTGGTTTTGGGATTTGTTTGAGCAATGTTTCTTGCAGGTGGAAGATCAAGATTCATGACTATCAAAAGTTTTTTTTGTTGATTAGCACGTCCTTTTCTACCCTCATTAGGGCTTCATTCTCTAAGGCTTTCATTGTATTGAAGGAAGAATTATTCGGCCCTCTTAGGGCATCAAATTCTGAACTGGGAAGTGTCTCTTTGTGGCTTGAAGAATACTCCAAGGCCAGTGAATATTGTTACATAGCTACTGCAAGCTATATCTCCTTTTAAAGAATAATAATGTCTAGTATAGTTCTCTAAGTTTATTTTTCCTATGGAACAACAGTCTAATGAAACAAAAGGCCCAGTCTCGACTCGATCCTTATACACTAAAAAGCAGTGAGGAGTATTGACTATGATTACAGGAATTTGTTGTGGTGTCACTATAAGAATGAAATACTAATCCTAGCCATAACACTAAAAGCGTCATCTTGCCTTCCTTAAGGACATAATTTTGAGTATTCTATTCCCTCATCACATGTGTGGAACTGTTAAAGGACTTGTCTGAAGTTAATGGCATATAAAATGTATGGTACATTGGTATACTTTTGAGAAACCTTTTATTGCTAATACAAATTTATTACAAGCACAAGAGATCTTTGTGTATAATGACAAGTTTTGGAAGGTTTTTCATCCATTTCAATACTTCAACTCTTCTAGATCAGTGAAGAGTATTAACCGGTGCAGCTAATTCTGAACATGAGTGCTTTTGTGCAGAACTGTTAAAGGAATTGTCTGAAGTTAATGGCATATAAAATGTATGGTTCATTGGTATACTTTCGAGAAACCTTTTATTGCGAATACAAATTTCTTACAAGCACAAGAGATTTTTGTGTATAGTGACAAGTTTTGGAAGGTTTTTCATCCATTTCAGTACTTCAACACTTATAGATCAGTGAAGAGTATTAACTGGTGCAGCTAATTCTAAACATGAGTGCTTTTGTGAGGTTCCTAAAGGGATAAATTCTAGGTATAAGGGATTTTTTACTCATGTGTTTGTAGGAGCTATCCCTACATCCTTATTTGGCAACTCTGTGGTGAATCTAACCAAAGCACTTCAAGATTGACACTCACCTATTTTGTAACACTGTAGTGAACCATAAAGAAGGAAAATACCTTTGTTTCGATGTCTTGATTTTGTGGCATCTCAGTCTAGCAATGATTTGTGGTTCCTTGGTATATTATTGGGAATTCGTTGTTGACCTAGTCACAATGTGAAGGTCAAATCTCAAAGATTACCTAATCACCAATATTTTACAAATATTTGTTCGATGTGACTCTTCTCAATTTTCAATTGGTTAGGTTTTAAGTTTTCTTCCAAGTCCATAAGCATCCTCATTATTGTTTGCATCGAAGCCAAATATAGTTACTACATGTGCATCTTAAGAAACGCATTTTGTGGATAATCTGAATAGTTCAATCTTGTATATACCTATGACCTGTCACCTGGAGACTTGAAGTGGTAGAAAGATCAGTGCATTACAAGTGATATTACGTCCTAGAAAGGAGGCTAAACTAAGACAACAATATAACACAAGTATGAAAGTTGTCTTTGAGTCACATTGATCATCTAACTCTTGGACTTGTCATTAAAAAGGAACAAAAGAATTGGAATCACCATCAATTCACAGTCAGAGCTACAAAAGTAGAAGACATTGACATCACCACAATTTGTCAAGTAGCAAAGATTATTTTAGGATTGTATTAGCATTGGTCTGTCCATTTAAGTAGCATGTGTATAGTATGATCTAGCAGTTAGGGACTTATTGAGCAATCATCACCTATAGGCATAAACATCAGCACATTTGGCTACAGTAAACAAGTAAGGGAATGCAATGATGTGTTCATAGGGAACATGTTTTGGTCTATGCTACATCAAGACATGCTTGAAAAATAGAAGTAAGTTAGCCATGTAGATGCGGGATACATCATTCATGAAGAAGATCTAACAAGCCCTATTTATAGCTTTCTTAGAACCTTTGGGCTGCAAAAAAGCATGGTTACATAGTACTATAAATGATCTAACTCACATTAAAAGAGAAATATTATTCCTATGGTCTAACTCGCATTAGAAATCAATTCCTTACCGAGAAAACATTATCTAGATTTGTCATTCAGACCTAGCACCTAAACCAATGGAAGTCCCTCATGGGCATGTTTTTTGTAGTGATTATTATTATTAAATAACAAATATATAATTAAAAAATAAAAATGAAATGAAGTTAGCTACCTCTTGAGTGGGTTTAGTAGCCTCTGGAAGCTTCTCCTCTGGCACAGAGACTTGAGTGGGCTTAGTAGCCTCTGGAAGATTATCCTCTAGCACGGAGCTTTAATCCTGCTGGTCTGAGTCCACGTCCATTTCCTCTACATCAAATTTCCTTACTTTGGGACTGTCGGAAGCCTGGATTCCATGCCAATCCGAAGTATTTTTTTAGGGTTTCTGGCATTTTTAGGTACAACTAGATCAGCACAATCCATCTGTGCTAGAGCATCTGGCTGGTGACCTCCTATGGTTTTAGGACATTTTATTTTCTTGTGGAAGTCAACTCATTTCTTCTCTCTTTTTTTTTATTTTCTTTGTTGATTTTGGGGTTGAAAAGGCACTTTTTGGGATCTGATGTATCAGAGAAAATCGGTGTAGCCATTATCGTCCACGCCTTTGGCTTTGTCTGCCTCTGTGGAATCCTAAAAATACAGGCTCTTGAGTGCCTCGTTGTGCTTGTCGATATGTATTTTGAAGTTGTGAAGAGAGATGGAGGGCTTGGGATGGGCCGTCGCCCAACAATGTGGGTAACCTTGAGCAGATTATTTCTGTAGAAGGAAATAAATCACCGGAATTCAACCAAATGGATCAGAGCAGACCTGCAACAGGCACTCGGGATCAATTTCTTGACTTCTCGCATCCTTCCTCCAAACCTGTGACAGTATGGCTGCATCCTTCCTCCAAACCTGCAATAGTATGGCCGCATCCTTCCTCTAAACCCTGGAAAAACCATGCAACCAGAGGGAAAAGAACGAGGGAATTAAAACTTTTCATATTTGAAAATTTTTGACATTTTGAAATGAAATACGTGTGTTTTTTTAAGGCCACTCAAATTCCATTAAATGAAATGTTTAAGTATTTTTCTTTGGGTTAATAAGGGGTTTGGGTAAATAAGTGGTATTGTTGATTATAAATGATTATTAATCAGGTTAGATCTAAGACATTTATTAAATTATTAATTATATAAAATTGTTGAATTTCTATTTCATAAATTATTATTTGAGAGGATTTTGGTTTATTTTTTAATCTAATTATGTGATATTAAAGATGAATTATGGTAACTTAAAAATAAGTTCTATGTGGTTAAAAGGGAAGTAGTAATGTTATGGTATGAATGATTATTTTCAATGAAATTTTTGGTTTAATAAGGATAACTCATCTATGGACATCTTCCATGATGTTTAAGATGGAGTCAATATAGGAAAGGTGATACTTAAAGGGCTCCCACATGCTTTAGAAATTTTATATCTATTGTTTTATAAACATTAGAGGTGGAAAAATATCCTAAGCTCTAGAGCTAAGTTTGTTCCAACTTAGGTATATCTTGAACAACAAATTGTGTTGGCGAGGAAGCAGGTCTCGCAGGCAAGACCTAGGTTCAAGGGTTGGGGCAAACAAAGGAATCTGCTATATTCTAGAACCATGTCGGCATTATCACCCTACTCCGGAGAGCAGAGAGTCTCACCCGAGGCATGCCGCAACCACATACAGAAGGGGAATAGATCGATAGTAGTGAAAGGATCCGCAACTTATGGTTAACATTGAATTGATTGCATAAACATAGTTATATACGCAAGAACATTCAGAGAGTGAACAGGTATTAAGAAAATAAATTTTGAATCATCACAACCATCATGCATGCATATGAATCACACGATAGGACAGCAACCTGCAAGTGTATTGATATCTTCAGCCAAATCTGTAGTTACATAGCTTCTGCAAGGAGAGCTTCCAAGTTTGATACAAACGCCTTATAGAACAAAAAGGTAAAATAAGAGAAACCTAGGAACTATAGAGATATCATGCCCAGTCTCCTTCAGTCGCTCTGAATTCCTTCTCCTGTTGCCCTCTCCTTTCTTTCGGCCGGGTGACTGCTATTTATTCACCTGCTATCGCAACTGTTCGTTCCTCTTTGCGTTCTTCTTCAGCGGTTTTCGGCTTCTCTCTTGTTGTCTGTGTGTTCTACTCTCTGTCTTCTGTTGTATATTCTCTTTGTCTGTACTCATGCATCTTCTTTCTTTAGCTATCTCTTGCTTCTTCGCCACCTTGATAGCTCCACGACTTACTGTAGTTGCGACTTAGGTGCGACTGCCATGTGTCATTCCGCAACCTCCAAAAAGCCATTCTTTATTCAAAATTCGAAATATTCAAAACAAGTTTTCAAAACAAGGGCCCCAACATGCCCCGACCACAGTTTCTTGACTCGTCCCCGAGTCAATCACAAATCAAAGTTTCTATTTCCCTCGCCCCGCTGGACCCCGTGCCCTATTCTTGCTGTGCACCTTCAGCTTGTTCCTATTCTCGCTGTGCGCCTTCGGCCTGTTGTTCAAACAAGGGCCCCAACTCCGGGACTCTGCAAAACGTTGTAGCTTTAAGCTTAGTGAAGGCCGACACAGCTTGCTGCCACCCCTGCAACAGTGAATCTGTTTCTTCGGCGATCTTGGTGACAACAGCCTCTTCTATGTGTGCCGGTATAGCCCCGAACACCGTGCTAATCTGGGTTTCGGCCTCGGCGGCTAGCTGTTGCATTGACCTGGTGCTAAATTGAAGGGGCGGGCGGAGCTCACGAATTAACCATTTGGCCATTGTTGAGCTGGCCCCTGTTTGCTGGATCTGTACTTCGAGCTCATCCGCCTATGCATATAATTGGTCCAACCGCGCGGGGTCCGCGGTTTCTTGGATTTCCCGCAAAATCTGCTGTAGCTGCGCTGAAATTGGCTGCGTTTTGACTATAAGGGCCAGTGAGCACTCCTGAAGACCCTTCAGGAGGTCGTAAGCCTCGCGCGCCACAGAGTTAAGGGTTTCCTACATTTGAGTGGCCTGGCCCTGCTTTTCTGCAACCTATGTGGAATAGACAACCTCTGTATCGGGCAGCGCTGGCCGTGTGGCTAACACTGCTTGAAGCTCCTGGTTTTCCCTGTGTAGGCCATTGTATGGGATCCGGAGGTGGAAAGCCTGTGCTACGACACTTGTCTCCATGACATCGGGAGGCAGCTGAGTATAATGAGCCCCGACATGCGGCCATAGCTCTGAAAACACCTGGGTGACGTTGTTTATCTGACCTTCCAGCTGCTCCTGTGCCGTTCTAGGCTGGGCGCGTTTTTCAGTAAGCGCTGTAATTTTTTGGTGCTGTTCGTTGCACCTCTGCTGTAGCTCAAAATGAAGCCTTTCGGCTTGCTGGGCTGCCCTCTGGATAAATAAGTACAGCTGAGCTGTACCCCAGGTTTCTAAATTGGCACTCCCCAAACTGCCCTGGTCCGGCCTCCTTTCTTGCAAGGGTTGCCCACTGGCAACAGATCGATTAGAATTATCTGGAGGGGATGGCGGCGTGGTGTGTGGGTGCGCTGAGCCGGCCATATTCAAGTCTGGCCATTTCTGTTGATCTGTATGGCCAGTTTATGGAGTGACAGTAGGCTCAAGCTGAGCCTCAGCTGAGTCGGCAACATTGTGTGCCCTCTAGGTAAATATACTAGTCAGAGAAACTTGGGGTTCTCCCGCGGGGTCGACTGGTGGTACTAATGCTACAGTACTGGAGTCAACTTCGGCCCCGTGGTCCCCACTAAGGAGTTCCCGGATGATTGGGTCAGACACGGTAGCAGATGAATTGGATGGAGCAGATGAAGTTGTAGGTGGAGGTGGAGCAGTGGGTGGAGTGGTGGAGGGATGTGGAAGGCGAATATTGATAAACTCTGAGGGTTCAATGAGGGGTTCTTCCTGTATTAGCACCCCTGTGCTCTGTGGCAGTGGTGGATCATCAACAGTGAGGTCCACCACCAGATTTACTTCAGTGGTGTGGGCCCGCTTGGCTTGAGGGGCTTCTAATGGATCTTTAGTCTTATTCTTCTCTCCCATCAGGGTTATGATTGGGCTTGCCAAAGTAAATAGAATAGTAGGGATGGGGGAGGTGAGAGGAGTGGTATGGGGGTGCGAGGTAGAGCGAGAAAACGGGAACTTGGAAAATAAAGGGAAAGGAGCAGCACCGCTTGAAATGACCTAGGTCGCCGTATTAAAATTGTGTACCTGCGTGTTCAAGTGGCGGACGATGGGGACGAGCGGCTCAGGGAGTTCCTGTGGTGTCGCCTCCGCATCAGTTTCGGCAGGCTGTTGCTGCGGCAACATTCGCTCAAAGTTGTACCTGGGTACCCCATCCCAGATTTCCATCGCAACCCCCGGCCACGAACAGACCTCGTTGTGGAAGGCGGTATCGTCAAGCTGGAATTTCAATGGCTTCATGCGAAAGGTGTCCTCCGGCACGCAAGTAGGTCAGAGGTAAGTATGCCTGTGACTAGCCTCGAACCACACTTGCTCGTTGTAATCATCTAACAAGTTCCTGGGCACCCGTTGCTGGCTGGCTAGCACGTCAATCATTAGACCGTACCAGGACCGAAATGCCTCTGCATTCACTTGTTTGGTGCTAGGATTAGCTGACACCTTCCACGGAACGAACTTCATCGCTAGAGGCTGGCCCTTTGGAATTTCCACTGGGAACCGGACAAGGGGAGTGTTCCATTTCCACATGGCAAAGGCAACGATCAAATATCCATAAATGAAGCTGGTAGCATGCTTATAGTTTTCCTCACACGCGTTAAATAGTTCCCTCAACAAGAAGGAGCACCAGCTCAGCTTGGTGCCCTAAACACAGTGCTCTGCAATGGAGATAGTGTCTAGAGTGCATTCTCCCTTTGTGTAGTGCCTCATTGTCTTGCTGGCAATGAGGTAGCATGCAAATTTGATCTTGGGCTTATTAATAAGCTCCATCTTGGTGCCCTTCCCTCCCTGTCGGGTGCCATATTTGATATACAAGTCTGCATCTCCCGACTTCCGTGCTCGCTTGGAGGTGGTCTGACATGCAGTTGAGACATCCGCACCATTCTGTGAAAGCCCTGTAAGATGATGGATATCCTCAGCATGAATGGGAATTTCCCTATTCAGCCACAAGGACCCATTTTGGACACGACTGAGTAGGAACCTAGTGCACTGCATAGCCAGTCCCATGGTCCCGAAGACCGAAAGATTTCTTAAGTTCATCAGAGAAGATTGCTGAAGGCCTCAGAATTCTGGTAAAATTCTGTTGGCTGAGTGCCTAGCTGTTGAGTAGTAATGTTCAATATACACCTGCTAGTTGAGTGCCGGAAATTTGGAAGAGTCTGAAAGGTTAGCATCTATCAGGGCCGCATTGTCATATTTCCATACAAGGGACTCTGTCTTGTGAATTCTGTTGTCGAGCTCTGGTTCTAGCACGGCTGGGATGGCCTTCGGCATTTTGGCTCGGCACTGATAGACCTGCAGAATTCGTCTCGGTGTCCTCTCTTGGTGCTGTGCGTCTGGATACTTCTGCTACTCTGGGTCTGCTGCAATTGCTAGTTCTAACTGTTCCGACATTCTCATGCTTTTGGTTTTCATGCAAGTTATTTAATTACCTGGCACGAGTTGAGTTGATGAGACCCCCTAACGAGTTAATTCCAGCTGGCATTCTTTTCTGTGATAATCGTGTGATCAATCGCGTGCCAATGTGTATTCTGACAGTTGCTGACAGTGGCATGGGGAAATGGGCAAACGTGACGGCTGAGGTTATTGCGGATGATGGAAAAATGATTATGGCGAGGTCACTGACAATTATGGTAATTTATGGTGCAAATCTAGATGATCCTATGGACTGACACAAGTACTGACTGAAATGACCTGGACTGACCTTGACACGTTGGGTATGCCCCTTGCTGACCACAGTTGGTTGCGGTGCGGTCCCGTAACATAGCGGTTATTGACAAGATATGCGTGAACAAAAAAAATACTACCTATGCTCATCCTGGTTGCGGGAGAGTTATTCAACTACGCTATTCTACGGGTGCTCTCAGTTGCGAGAGTTATTGATGAAGAGTGAAATAAAATTACTCCTGGTAGGGTTTTAGGCGTGCGCCATTCACCCATCCCAGTACAACAGTATCGTCCAACTGAGCCAACCGAATGGCTCTGGACTCTCTAATCTCAATGACGAAGTAAGGTCCCAACCAGTGCATCTGTAGCTTTCCTGGGAACTTCTGAAACTTGCTGTCGTATAAGAGGACCTTACCTCCAACCTAGAACATTTTGTTCTTGATGTGGCGGTCATGCCATGCTTTCTGCCTGTCCTTTTGAACCTTCTGGAAAAATTCGGCCAGGAACCGGGCCTCGTCCAGCTCCTGTAATTCATGTAGGTGCTCCTGGAGGGATGCTTCTTCCGAGAACTTGAGAGACGTGGTGATTAAGAGATTTGGTATAGTGAACTCGGCGGGAATCACAGCTTCCTAGCCATACACCAACTGGAACGGTGTATGATTGGTCAAGTGCTTCACCGTAGTCCGGTAGGCCCAAAGTGCAGCTGGTAGCCACTCAGCCCAGTCATCCCGCTGGGCGTTGCAGATCTTTGTTAACCCCTTTGCAAGAATTTATTAAACGCTTCAATAGTACCATTGGCCTGTGGGTGGTACGGGCTGCTTTTGTGATGTTGAATCATAAATGTGTCCAGCAGTGACTTGACAGTGTCATTAATGAAATGCGTACTTGGATCGCTAGTTAAACTTCGTAGGCAGCCAAACCTGCTGATGATGTGTTTAAAGATGAATCGCGCTGCTGTATCCGCCGTGCAGTCTCAGACCGTCGCTGCCTCAGCCCACCTGGTGAGGTAGTCGGTTGCGGTAATGATGTAGCGTGCCTTGGAGTGCCTAGCGACCGGGGCTATGGGGCCTACGAAGTCGACAACCCATTTCTCGAACGGCTGCAACACATGCACTGGGTGTAGTGGAAGCTTGTCCCTGTGAGAGGGCCTCCCTGTTCGCTGACAGACATCACATCTTTTAACAAATGTCTTACAATCTGCGTGGATCGTTGGCCGCCATAGTCCAGCCTAGAGTACCTTCCTCGCAATGGGTTTTTCCCCCACATGCCCTCCCGCAACACCGCTGTGGCATTCCCACATCACAGCTTCGCGCTCGTGGTCAAGTACGCATCGGCGTAGAACCTCATCGAGGCCCAGTTTGTATAGCTGCCCCACAATCAGTTGGTATTCAGCGGCGCAGACAACCAAGTGTCGTTTCTGGAGCGGGGTGTAGTCCTAAGGGAACTGCCCCGTGGTCAGATAGGTGGCAATGTCGGCCAAGTAATCCCGTACAGCTTTGACTCGGAAGAGGTCAGCATCCGGCAGCTGACCATCAAGAGATCCATCGTGCTCCCCTATCTCCAACCTGGATAAATGATTGGGCCTAACGTTCAACCTCCCGAGATTGACGATCACCTCAAACGTGAATTCTTGGAAGAGTAGAAGCCAGCGACAGATCCATCCTTCCAAGACAGGCTTATTGACCAGGTACTTCAATGCAGATTGGTCCGTAAAGAACTTGAATTTTCCCCCTAAAAGATAGTGGCGGAACTTCTGGAGCGAGTACACCATTGCCAGGGCCTCCCTCTCGGTAGTGGTGTAATTCTTCTCTGCATTAGACAATTTGCAGCTGGAAAAGTAGACTGGATGGTCAACTGTCGTCTCTCCGGGTTGCGCCAAGACAGCCCCAAGTGCAATACTGGAAGCGTCAATATGCACATGGAATTGCTTATCCCAGTCTGGGTGAACAAGAATAGGCGTCATCGCCAGCTTTTCCTTTAGAGTGTCGAGGGCCATCCGGAACTCCTCCATCCACTGGAATACTTCTAAATTCTGCAGCAGCTTTTCTAAAGGAGCGGTGATCTTCACGTAATTGCGGATAAACCACCAGTAATATCCTATGTGCCCAATCAGTGCCCACAACTGCTTCACCGTTTCAAGGGCTTCCATGTGGACGATCACTACTACCTTGGCGGGGTCGACGCAGACCCCTTTCTTGCATACCACGTGTCCCAACAGCGTGCCGAAAGGAACTACAAAAATACATTTCTTCAAGTTCAGGGAAATCTGCAACTGGCGACACCAATCAAACATGATATGCAACAGGGTGGCGTGTTTCTTCAAAAAATTGTAGATGGTCCAATCGTCCATGTAGACTTCTAGGAACTTGTGGATATACTCCCGGAAAGCAGCGATGAAAATCCGGGAAAACATGGCCGGGCCGTTCTTCAAGCCAAATGGCATCACGTGGTATGCGAATGATCCCCACTCTGTGGTGGATGTCATCTTTAGCTTGTCTTCTTCTGCAATGCGTACCTGATGATAACCCGAAAAACCATCCGTGAAGAAGTAAGCTTCATTTCCCGCAACATGATCCAATACTTCGTCGCTGAAAGGAGTGGGAAATAGATCTTGGATTCAGGCGTGGTTCAGACTCCGGGAGTCCACACAGACGCGTATCTCTGCCTTGTCCTTCTTATTCTGAATGACGATAGGACTCACCCACTCTGCTTCTTCCACCAGAAAGATGAGACCTGCGGCCAACATCTTGTAAATCTCCATCTTGACCTTTTATTTGATACGTGGGTTCAACCGATAGGGTCGATGCTTTACGGCCCTGGCATCCAGTTTCAGCGCAATACGCATTTCTCCGAGGTCACCCTTGATTCCCTTCAAATATGCAACCGACAAAGGGAATAAATCTTCATATTCCTGGAGGAGCTGAAAATTTCCTTTGTCCTCTCCTCGTCCCAGTAATCCCCAATTGTAGCCAATTTGGGTTTTTCTGTCATTCCAATGTTCAACTTCTTTGTCTTTAGTGGCTGTAAATGGAGGCCTTCGATAGTCTGTTCTTCATTTATGTTCTGCTCGCTTTCCTTCTCTTCGAAATATAGGTGCCTAAGGTCATCCAGACTGTCATCGTCTGGATCGTCGTCAATCCGTTGGCAAGCCAACTCTCGCCTGGCCTCAGGATGTGATGCAAACATGCTCCCATCGGGCTCTAGGTCATGGAGAAACAGTACCCCCTTGATAGCTTGTAATGCTCAGGACACCAGCTCTGTCTCTCCTTCGAACGAGAAGCACCAAACAAATTTTTCTGTGACTTCCTGCCAGGAGCTAGTTCCTCTTTTCCGCTCTTCTTCTAAGTACCAGGCTTGGGGGGTGGTATCTAAGGAGTGGATGAACCGATGTACCCACAGCTCTTGTGGGTATCCCAGACTTTGCCACTCCTCCTCACAGGTCCTCAGGTGGTCCTGCGAATTGAAATTCCCTTGGTACTTGTGCTCGCTTCGAGGGCCTTCATCCTCTTTAAACCGTGCCCTTAAAGCCTTCCCCACACAACTCCACCACCATAGGGTGTTGCGGTGGTTCCTCCACCACCTAGCTGATGTGGACTGTAATGCAACGTCCAAAAGTGGTATCCTGCTTCCTTCTGCCACCATGTCCTCCACCTTTGTAATAAAGGTATTGACAGCCTGCATGATCGACAGGGTGGGGTATTCTCTGAAATCAGCACCAATCCAATGGACTCGGGCAATGGTGGCACATCTCTGCGTGTTGGTCTCGTACCCCCCCTACTGCCAGTCTTCCCAAGCGAGTTCCGATCCCAGCTCCGAGCTCTGGACATTGCGCCAGCTGACAGAGCCGGTTGCGGTCGGGTTGATATAGTTCTCCCACTTCCCTGTAGTCATCTGATAGAGGTGGTCCATCATCTGAGCATCCTCCTAGTTTTCCACAGTTTCGGTATATTGCAGGCCTTGATACGGGTCGAGGGGCTGAGTGACCCGGACCTCTCCGTCTTCGAAGATCATCAGCTCCTTTTTGAGGTCGATGATGGCATAATTCTCAAAAACCCAATCGATGCCTAGCAGGGCAGGGTACGATCCTTGTCTCCCATAATATCAATAACCTTAAACTCCGCATAAGTCTTCACCCTTGCAATGTTGACCTCGACACCTTCAAGTCGGTTGATCGGCACAATGCAGTACTGGTTCGCCATTCTGAGTTGGATTGGCGAGTAGGTCAGTCGTGGCTTTCCAAGAGCCTCCCACATCTTCCGCGGCAGGATGTCGACGTCAGACCCTAAATCAAGCATGGTATCGTTGATTTGGAATCCCGCAATCTGCATGTTAAGCCAGAACTCTTTTCCCATTCGTCGCTTGTTCCGCTTGACTCGCTGCACATACTGGGGTGTTGTGTCCACCGGTTCTTTCAGCCTCGTATTCCCCTGCAGTGCGTCCTCCATGGTACGTTTGAGCTGTTCCTACATCTAAGCATCATCAACAATATTGAGGAACAACTGAATTCATTCGTCAATCAAGGTCCCCGTAGCGTTCTGTTCTCCGGAGCCAGTTGTCAGGGGTACCTCGAGGCCCCTGGCTCCCCCCAGCTAGGCAAAATCCTCCACCACCTCCTGGAAGTACCGCTTCTGCGCGTCTGACCGTATCAGTTGTTTCAGGGAGGCGGGCCGAATCACCCGGACCAGCTCCTTTCCATGAGCATCTTCCCCCATCTTCTTGCTGCCACACATGACGATCGCTACATTCTGCATGGCTGGATTCATGGTTCCTCACGGCTCGGAGTTTACCAAATTCGTGCCCCTCTTCCGTGCCTGTTCCTCCCACTTCTTGATGAGTTCTAGACAATCCTCTATTGCATGGGCGTTCACGTGGCACTAGGAACACCAAGGACGTTGGGGCAGGGGACATTCTCGAGCCATGTGACCCTCCTGGTCATAGTTGTAGCATTTCACTGGACCTCGTCCCCCTATTCGGCCTCCGCGCATCCCACCTCCTCTTCCCCTGGAAGCCTCATTCACCCTATAGGAACATTGGTCCAACCGGTCCGTGAGTGCGTTGAGAGCCCTGCACTGCTCAGTGTTGTGAATCGTGGAAGCACAAAACTCATAGTATACATTGTTTGGGACATTGGAGTACTTCTGTAGTATCAGGCACATCCGAGATGGATGTCCCATCGTCTGGAAAATCTCATAGTACTCCGTGGCCGTGGGGTTTTGCTGAGATGGGAACCCCACATAAGGCTGTTGCGGCTGCTATACCCCCTGCGGATTCATCCCCGCGCCACCCCCCGCAGGTGGATCCCCCTGGATTGCCGCAACCGAGGGTCCCACCGCCGTGCCCCGCAGTCGAGGACACTCGGTCGCGATGTGGCCTTCAACCAGGTAGTGAGCACACCAAACATTTGGCCTGGTTGGTCTTATAGGCTGCATTTCCTTGAGATTTTCAGTCATACTAGCAATCTGATGCTGCAGTCCCACCAAGGAAGGATCCCGCGGGGCCAGCCCTCCCCGATATTCCTGAGGGTAGCCCGCCATGGCCTCTATTTTCATGGCCTGTTCCAAAGCATCTTGCAAGTTGTCAATCTTCTGCTGGGTGAGGGGGGTTCACGTCAAGGGAAGCAGAGCCTTGATGAACCATTCCCTCTAATGGTTTGGATCGATCGGGTAGCTAAGTTTCCCGATCGCGTCCTTGAATCGACGCATCAGCTCCCATGCAGTCTCTCCTTCTTTCTGCTTAATCTCCCAGAGCTCGGACAGACCCTGCTGGTCTGTCTGGGGAAGTTTAAATTCCCAGACAAAATCCCGCATTACGTCCATGATTATTGGATTAGGATGGGCCTCAGACCACTTGATAAACCATCACAGAGCCCTCTCTCTGAGCGTGGTTTGGAAATCTATTAGCTTCCCTGCGTATGGCGTCTGCCGAGCCCTCCATATGGCTTCGCAGAGATACCAATGTTGCTCTACATCATCGTTGCCCCGGCCAGAGAATTCTGGATACTGGGTGAATGACCCAGCCATATTTACTTGCGAAGGGGTAACCAGGATAAACCCTCTGGGTCCTGGTTGCGTGACTGTACTGCTGGGAAATGCAATGCTACTAGTGACGCTACTATTAGCGTATGTCGCTGTCGATAATGAACTGCTGTGCAATTGACTCAATGCTTGTAACTTAAAGAAAATATTACTTAAAGGTTGATAGAGTACCAGGGGAAGGGAAGGATCCTTGCCGTGCAAATTTTTGGAAGTAGGGGTGCCTGGAGAGATGAATTCCATTCGCTCTTGAAAAAACCGCTGCATCACGACGTACCATTTGCCATCGGGACTTTCTTTGGGCTTCCCACCTGCATCGTCTTCGTCAGTCGCCGTCTCCCCTTTTCTCTTAGTAGGGCTCCCATGCACCTGCCACACTCCCACAATGGTCCCTTCCCTTTCCAGGGTATCCGCCTAAGTTTTCATAATTCCTATCCTCTTAGGTGCCTCCTCTTGATTCTTCCTGTTGGTTTCCCATTGTCTTAACTCCCACATCACCGTTTCTCACCACCTATCAGCGATCTGTGCCCGCCGATGTGCACGTCACTCCCTCAATCTCCTCGTGGCCTCAGCATCCATCCCCCACTCCCCGCTTCACACTTCACGTAGCATCTGTCCCTTCAGCCCTTCCGCCAGCACTGGAGGTTTACGCTTCCATGCTCGACTTTTGGAATTCCATCAGCCCTTCGTCCACCATCAGGGCCTTAATCCACATCGAAATCTCCTTAAGAAGCTTCCCTCTTAGCCCGGAACAGAAGATAGCTTCAACCTTCAAGAAGGATTGGTATTACTCTACCGCAAAATCCACAATATATCCGTCCAAAGTGGTCTCTACCCAAAAATCCACCGCGCGGGTCAATTCAGTGTCCAACCGATGCAGAGCCACCAGATCCCCGTGCACCCACTTGCGGTTTATCTTCCATGAGCTATCCCTAGGCACCTTCGTCTGTAACCTCTGCAACCAGTTATAGAGGTCGCTAGGGAATTTTCCCCAGAGGATCTCGTAGGTATCACTGGCGGAATCTGAGAAAAGGACGAGATCCTTAAGCACCCTTTCCTTTTGATTTGTCAACTCCGCTTGCTGAGCAACGAACTGGTCCAGATGGTTATCCCACCATCTTCGTATTTCGCCTTCAAAGATCCTTGATACCATGATCTATTTCCCCTCATAACATGCAGGTCCCGACAACGGAACCATTTTTTGGCAAGGAATCAGGTCTCGCAGGCAAGACCCAGGTTCAGGGGTTGGGGCCAACAAAGGAATCCGCTGTAGTCTAGAACCACGTCGGCATTATCACTCTACTCCGGAGAGTAGAGAGTCTCACCCGAGGCGTGCCGAAACCACATGCAGAAGGGGAATAGATCGATAGCAGTGAAAGGATCCGCAACTTATGGTTAACATTGAATTGATTGCATAAACATAGTTATATACGCAAGAACATTCAGAGAGTGAACAGGTATTAAGCAAATAAAATTTTGAATCATCACAACCATCATGCATGCATATGAATCACACGATAGGACAACAACCTGTAAGTGTATTGATATCTTCAGCCAAATCCGTAGTTACATAGCTTCCGCAAGGAGAGCTTCCAAGTCTGATACAGATGCCTTATAGAAAAAAAAGGTAAAATAAGAGAAACCTAGGAACTACTAAGGTAAACTGTTAGTTCCTCTTTGCGTTCTTCTTCAACAGTTTCGGGCTTCTCTCTTGTTGTCTGTGTGTTCTGCTCTTTGTCTTCTGATGTATATTCTCTTTGTCTGTACTCATGCGTCTGCTTTCTTCAGCTATCTCTTGCTTCTTCACCACCTTGATAGCTCCGCAAATTACTGTAGTTGCGACTTAGGTGCGACTGCCATGTGTCGTTCCACAACCTCCAAAAAGCCATTCTTTATTCAAAATTCAAAATATTCAAAACAAGTTTTCAAAACAAGGGCCCCAACAAATTTTTGTTCACTTCAAGGATATGATAGAAATTTGGTGGGTTGTAGGGTAGTCTTGTCATGAAATAAATGTAATGTAGTTACTAGGTAGGTAGGGGGAACCATTTTGGTGGAACTTGGCCATAAATGGGACATCTATCCATGCATAGTTTTTTAAGAATAAATACACCTAGTGGATTATCGTTGTAGGGGAAACACTTAAGGATCTAGTCTACTGTGCACACACTAACTAAAGGGATATTAGTGAAACCAACAAAAGTATTATAGGTGCTTTTATAAAAATAGGTGTTCTTGTGTTTTCATTGGTTAGGTATGGGAAAATGACAATAAAGTAAGAGAAGTTATAGGTGCTTTTATAGAAATAGTTGTTCTTGTGCTCTCATTGGTTAGGTATGGGCAAATGATAATTGGGTGTATCAATGGAGGGGGTGGGGGGAGGGTTTAGAGGTACTAGGAAGTATACAATTAGGTATTTAATAAAAGTAGGGAGACTTAATAGGAAATATGTATTAGGAGGGGATTCAAGAAAATGATTTTGGGAGATATTTATCAATATCTATGGAAATTGAGGGTATTATTTAAAATCCCATGAATGCATGTGCTATGTCAAGAGTTTAAAAGTGAAGGTCTTATGAGATGACCAGATAAACCTACTCCTACAATTGATGTGGTTAAGGGGTTAGGGATTGGGGGCTTAGGGGTTAGGGGATTTAGACACATTTAGGGTTAAGGGAGTAATGATTTAGTGGTTAAGGGATTAGGGATTAGGGTTAGGGAGGTAATGAGTTAGTGGTTAAGGCTGGTTTAGGGATTGGGGGTTATGGGTTAGGGGATTTAGGTGCATTTAGGGGTTAGGGGTCGAATAATGAGTTAGTAGTTAAGGGATTAGGGATTGGGGACTTAGGGGTTAGGGGATTTATGCGCAGTTAGGGGTTAGGTACCTGAATAATGAGTTAGTGGTTAAGGGATTAGGGAGGGGCGACTCCCGTTAATAAGTCTACCCGATATTATGTTTCAATAAATATGTACAATATGTAATAATTATACAACCAAGCCTGCATAAACCATTTATGCTCTTTCCAAATGTGCTTGTATAACCTTGGTATAGCCTTAACAACTCCCCGAAAGTGAAAAAAATCCAAAGGAACCCAAAAATTCCCTTTTAGAACATGTTTCTGAAGTCTGCACGAATTCTGGTTCAAGTGGGTCACTCGAGTCACAGACACCCTCGGCACCCTGAACACATTTTTGCACATGGGTCACTGGGGTCATGACCTACATGTGTTTCCTGAACGCATTCAGGTCGTGTTCGACCCAGCTCGACCCTGATGAATGACCTTCGCGCCTTCAAACAATATTGTTCCTCATGTCCTGAACATGGACGCGCTGCACGAACCCGACTCGACCCTGCCCTGAACACTGTTCTACACGCTCCCTGTGGAAGGAACCTGACTCCACCTATGGGTGAACGCTGAACACATTTTTACCTAGCTCAACCCAGACTCTATTTCCTTGTTGCAGCTTCACCCCAACCCAAACGTGTTTGGGCGGGCGCCCTCACACGGCACGCCCGACCGAACGAATTAGGCACAACTAGGGAGAAACCGACAAATGGGCCACATGAACATCATGCACAGGGCACCTGTGTGGTCACAACTTAGAAAATTTGATACGGGCGCCCTCAACTGAAACGACCCAACCCGAACGCATTTGGGCAGGCACCCTCACATGGCGTGACACGACGCACATGACCGAACGAAGGCACAAGGGAGCAAACGAAAAATAGGCCGCACGAACGTGCACAAGGCACCCATGTGGTCACAACTTAGCAAATTTGATACGGTTGCCCTCAAACGAAACAACCCGACCTAAACATGTTTGGGTGGGCGCCCTCAAACGAAAAAACCCGACCTGACCTGAATGCGTTTGGGCGGGCACCGTAAAAAAAAATGACCCGACCCAACCCGAACGCGTTTGGGCAGGTGCCCTCAAAGGAAACGACCTGACCCGACCCGAACACGTTTGGGCGGGTGCCCTCAAATGAAACGACCCGACCCGACCCGAACGCGTTTGGGTGGATGCCCTAAAAAAAAATGACCTGACCTGACCCGAACGTGTTTGGACGGGCACCCTCAAACGAAACGACCCGAACGCGTCTTGGCGGGCACCCTGAAATGAAACGACCCAACCCGAACGCGTTTGGGCGGGCACCCTTAAACGACCCTCCATGCTCTTTAAATAGAGATAATGGACCAATCGGGTGCTAAGCCACAGATCAAGTGTCGTTAATATCGAGGTGAGAGATAGTCGTCGGATCACTAAAAATCGTGACCGTCGGATTATAAGTTACAAATGTACATGGTAAATAAACACACTTTACCTAAATCTACACTAGACTAAGTTATTCTTAAATATTTCCTATGTGTCGAAATATCCTAACATCCCCCCTTAAGAACAACTTGGGATAGGATTGAAGGATTTACAAAGGTGACACAAAAGGAGCCTATTTCCTATGTGTTGAAATATCCTAACATCCCCCCTTAAGAAAAAATTGGGATAGGATTGAAGGATTTACAAAAGTGACACAATAGGAGAACGAAGAAGGCATTAAAGCCTATCCCCCCTTAATGACAACTTTCCTGAACTCCAAGCATGGATCGAAGTTTGGTAAACTTCGTTTCTGTGAGAGCCTTCGTAAAGATATCGGCTACTTGATCATTGGTTGGACAATACTGCACTTCAATAACACGATCATGAATGAGATTTCTGATGAAGTGTATGTGGAGTTTAATGTGTTTCATACGCTGATGCTGAACTGGATCTTTACATAGCTAAAAGGCACTCTGATTATCACACCAAAGTGTAGTTGGATGCTATTGATAAAGACCAAATTCAGACAGGATCTGACGAAGCCACATGGCTTCCTTGCTGGCTTCAACTGCACCACGATACTCTGCTTCTACTGAAGAAAGAGAGATGGAACATTATTTCACACAACACGACCCAACCCGCCTAAACTAAGGCACAAGGGAGAAAATGGCAAATGAGTCACACGAACATGCAAATTAAGGGACACGGGTAGTCACAAATTAGAATTTTGTTATACGGCCTCCCTCACACAACCCAACCCGACCCAATGGCCTGAACGCGTTTCCTTCACACAACATGACCCAAACCACCCGAACGAAGGCACATAGGAGTGCCAAATGGCAAACGGGTCGCACAAACGTGCACAAGGCACACGTGTAGTCACAACTTAGCATTTTTGATATGGACACCCTCACACGACCCGACCCGAACCGAACGTGTTTCCTTGGGTGCCCTCACATGGCATGCACGACCCGACCCGCTCGAACCGAGGCACAAGTGAGCTAACGGCAAACAATTCGCACGAATGTGCACAAGGCACACGAGTGGTCACAACTTAGATTTTTTGATACGGTCACCCTCACACGACCCGACCTGACCCGACCGGAATGTGTTTCCTTGGGCGCCCTCACACGGAACGACCCAACCCGAATGTGTTTCCTTAGGTGCCCTCACACGACCTGACCCCGCAACCCGACCTGTCCTGAATGTGTTCCCTTAGGTGCCCTCACACAAACAGACCTGACCTGAATACGTTTCCTTGGGCGCCCTCACACGACCCTACTCGACCCGCCCGAACGAAGGCGCAAGGGAGAAAAGGGAAAACGGGTCACACGAATGTGTGCCATAAGGCACACGGGTAGTCACAACTTATCATTTTTTATACATCCACCCTCACACGACCCGAACCGACCCGACCCGAACGCATTTCCTTGGGCGCCCTCACACGACACGACCCGACCCGCCCAAACGAATTAGGCACAAGGGAGCTAACAGAAAACGGTTCGCACGAACATGCAAAAGGAACATGGGTGGCCACAACTTAGCATTTTTTATACAACCTCCCTCACACGATCCGACCTGACCCGAACGTGTTTCCTTGGGCACCCTCACATGGCATGACCCAAACCGTACGCGTTTCCTTAGGCACCCTCACACGACATGACCCAACCCGCCCAAATGAAGGCACATAGGAGCGCCAAATGGCAAATGGGTTGCACGGACGTGCACAAGTCACACATGTAGTCACAACTTAACATTTTTTATATGGCCACCCTCACACGACCTGACCTGACTCGAACACGTTTCCTTGGCACCCTCACACGGCATGCACGACCCAACCCACCCGAACCAAGGCACAAGGGAGCTAACGGCAAACGGGTCACACAAACATGCACAAGGCACACAGGCAGTCACAACTTAGATTTTTTGATATGGTCGCCCTCACACAACCCGACCTGACCTGACCCGAACTTGTTTCCTTGGGCGCCCTCACATGCCACGACCCGACCTGAATGCATTTCCTTAGGCGCCCTCACACAACCTAACCCCGCGACTCGACCTGTCCTGAATGCATTCCCTTGGGTGCCCTCACACGACCAGATCTAACCTAAACACGTTTCCTTGGGCGCCCTCACATGACCCTAATTGACCCGCCCGAACGAAGGCGCAAGGGAGAAAAAGGAAAATGGGTCACACGAATGTGCGCCACAAGGCACACGGGCAGTCACAACTTAGCATTTTTTATACAGCCGCCCTCACATGACCCGAACCGATCTGACCCAAACACATTTCCTTGGGCGCCCTCACACGACATGACCCGACCCACCCAAATGAATTAGGCACAAGGGATCTAATGGAAAACGGGTCGCACGAATGTGAACAAGGCACATGGGTGGCCACAACTTAGCATTTTTTATACGACCTCCCTCACATGATCCGACCCGTCCCGAACACGTTTCCTTAGGCGCCCTCACATGACATGACCCAAACCGAACGCGTTTCCTTAGGTGCCCTCACATGAACCACCCTAAACCGACCTGCCCGAACAAAGGCACAGTGGAGAAAACACAAAATGGGTCACACGAACGTGCACAAGACACACGGGCAGTCACAAATTAGCATTTTTGATATGGCCTCCCTCACATGACCTGACCCGAATGCATTTCCTTGGGCACGCTCACACGACATGACCCGACCTGACCCAACCTGGATGCGTTTCCTTGGGTTAATATCATCCTTTCTCACTTTTATTTCCAAAAAGTTAAAAAAATAAATCCTTTAAATGTATTGGAAAAGCATGAGTGAAATTGATTTAGATTGAAACCATAACTTCATTTTTATTATTTATTATAAATTTATCTTTCTTTACACTATTCAATCACAATAAAAATTTGATTAGAAAATGTATAAAATTAATATAAATATTATTTAGTGAAAATATACTTATAATATTATTATTAGGTGTTTTTCGAATTTGCAATCACATAAGTTGTGATGTCAAAACTAGTTCGGTGCATGCTTAAACATTTTATAATATATTAATCAAATGATGAATATTTGATTTCATTATGCTATAATATAAATGATTTATTTAATTAAAAAAAAAAATAGCAAGAATATTTTAAATATTCAATATTAAATTTTCTTTTTTTTTTGAAAAAAATAAAAATAAAAATAAAAATAAAACTTTTAAAGATATAAATATGAATAAAATTAATTTAAATGAAAAATTCAATATTATTTTATATGAATCTCTATTTCTTTACACTCTCATATAAACTCCACTAAACCTCAAAAAAATATATGTAGTGAGAAAAATAGTGTTTAATATATCTCTTAATTTTTTCATAAATTAAAATCATAAATTTAATTTCTCCCTTTATATCAAACATTGAAAGTAAAAATAATTAACCCAAATATTAAAAAAAACATTATATGAATTTAACTTTATAAAAAAATCAACCCAATACATTTATAACAACTACTTAATATCACACTTTTATATCCACATCCTCCATTTAAATGAATCCGCGGATTAAAGATGAAAACCTTAGGATATATATATATATATGTCCAATTTAATCCCACCATAAAACTTAGTTCATGAAATTTGACTATCCAATTAATTCCACCAGCCTGCCATGGGGGGTACGTGGCATGCCACTTTTTTTAAATGTTCAACGTCGGAACGACGTTTTGGAGGGCATCGCAAGACCGACGGCTCCGTGTTTGTCACAAGACCGACGCTTGCAGATATATTTAATCCCACCATAAACCTTAGTTCATGAAATTTGACTATCCAATTAATTCCACCAGCCTGCCATGGGGGGTACGTGGCATGCCACTTTGTTTAAATGTTCAACGTCGGAACGACGTTTTGGAGGGCGTCGCAAGACCGATGGCTCCGTGTTTGTTGCAAGACCGCCACATCGGAGGTTTTCTCCCAAGAACGACGCTTGCAGATATTTCGTCGCTCGACGGACGCTATGGAGGTTTTCGTTGCAAGATGTCGCAAGACCGACCATTTGGAGAGGTTCGTCATGAGACCGATGGTTGGTTTCAAGTTCGTCACAAGACTGACGCTTCAGAGGTTTTAGTCACAAGACCGATGCTTGCAGATATTTTGTCACAATACCGACGCTTTGGAGGTTTTCATCACAAGACGACGCAAGACCGACAGTTTGGAGAGATGCGTCGCAAGACTGACGGTTGGACACTCCATCGTTTTTCTGACGTTATCAACATTTTCATCACAAGACAGACGTTTAGAGAGGTTCGTCTCACTTCCAAAGTTTGCTCCAATGCTTTTTGGTGGGATTAAAAAAATTGAGAAAAACTTGGGAACTTTCCGACAATACGTCAAAACTGTCGGAACTGAAGTGTCGGAAAATTGACCATATGTACTAGTGGTAGTCTCTGTTTTCTTCGGATCGAACAATAATTGTTTTCTTTCTCTTGTGAAGTTTGACTATAATGATGGTTATCTTCTCTAGTTTTATACAAAGGAGCAGATTAATTATCTTTTGTCTCTGAAGATATATCATGTGAATCTATCTTCATTTCTTGATTGATTTAATCTTCAACTAACTTCTCTTGCTCGTCATGACAATTAAATTGAGAAGAAAGTCCATAAAGTGCTTCTAAAAGATCCTCATCATGCATATCTCCCATATCTTCACCAATACTTTCAAGGTATGGTATGAAATCCTCAAACTGAACACAACAATTTTCCATGAATGACAAGGATGGCGAATATTCTTTATAATGCTCATAAAACGTTTTGTGGAAATATTTTAAAGAAAACAAACTACGAGGATTTAAACCTTCATACCATTCCCTTGCTTTTACTTCTAATGTTGCCATGAACATATTCATGAGGCAATCCTCATGCCATTTGAATTTCAACTTCCATGAATGTATATGAAATTTAATGATATGTAACAAAGCATCATCAACATTCTCATCTTGAAAAATAGGAATATTTCTTTTCCAATTTACCCGAGGCATTTTGTTTGGGAAACCTAGAATGTAATCTTTGTTCATTGGAGCATATCGCCTTGCAAATTATCCCATTTTGAGCTTGTGGAGTTGCCAGTGAATCTCTATTTCTAGATTTTGCTGCCAATGGAGTCGCCAGGTGAATGAAACAGCCTTCTCGTGTTTGACTTCTATTCACCATCAAACTTCAAAACTGAACTTGATGTACTTTCCCAAGGAAGATAAATTTTGTCCCCAGTATGGTAACCATTATGTTATTACTCTATAATTTTGAGGCTGAAAAAAAAACTACAGAGGTAACATCAAAACCGCTTCGGGCCTAGGATCTAGCCCTCCTACACCCAGAGAGGTATCTCTCTGTTAGATATAGCTTTGTTTATAGGGGCATTTTAGGCTAGATATTAGTGCATAGGGTTTTTTTTGAAGATTTATGGTTGAGACAACATAAGAGAGCCATTAGGCTATGGATTCAATAGGCGTAAATAGATTCAAATGGATGAATAATTGAAATCATGTGTAACCAGGAAAGCTAGCCATGTCCATGGATCTTTACAGCTTGTGAAATGGATAGGGGGAGGAGATTTTGAGGTTCAATGTGAATGTTGAGCAGACCTTCTCTTAATTTTGCATTCAAAATTTGAAGGAAAACGTAGATACTGCTTCAATACTGAACATGCTGCCCCATGACAAATCCTGAACAAAATTTTCTTATCCACAGTAAAGAGATAAAATAGTATGTGAAACTAGAGAATGACAAATTACATGAAAAGAAGCACTTCACCACATACCATAACACAAGAACTGGAAACAACATTGTCCTTTCATTCATCCGAAATAGAGAGTGTTTACAACCAGATGAGCCCTTTACAATGGTTTTCCCCTTGGGTATCAGTAGATAGAGTAACCGACTTAATTTTTATTTAAATAATTCATTCATTATTTACTAAAATGATTGTCAATAATTACATTCAAGCAAAAATTGACAGGTGGAACCATGCAAGCAGTGATAAGATAAGTCTGGCCAAAACAGTGGCTTTAGCAGTTCGTTATTGATTGTGAAATGATCAAAATCTGGCTTGTCTGATGCCGAAGAGGCAATGATGGCTCTGACATATTGGCTCTACCTTGGTGAAAAAAGGTTGCTGAGCAGAATGTGATAGTTGTAATGATGGTCACTTTCTTTTAAACAGCCTTTGTCCCTTCTACGTTGGTTACTGCTACAGTGGACTTTGAATCGGAAAACCCATTGTTCCTTTAACAAAGCGCTTCAATAATAACCTTCTAGGTGAGATGGTAGGGAAGGGAAATGTGGAGCAGTGATGGTGAGGAACGACATGACGCAGCGATGGCGGGAATGGTATCGGGCCGGAGGGGAAAAGAAAATTTTGGGGGAGGGGGGGGGGGTTTAGTGGAGTGGTAGTCGGTATCAGAGCAGGGGAGTTCGAAGTGGCATGGGTGCGCCATGTAGCAGGGATGGTGGTATGGGATACCACCCATTTCAGACCCCCCCCCCCCCACCTTTGTTAACGCTCGGCGGCTGAGGGGGGGATGAAAATCATTGTGGTCCATCCAATATGTGGGGGTGAGCAGATATGGCGGGGAGAGTTAGCAGGGTATGAGTGGATGGTGGGGTTGCAGGTGACGTAGCAAAGAGTTGGGCCCGCCTGCAGCCCGCACATCGGCGCTTTTATTATGAGAGGCAGGGAGGTAAATGTTAAACTTTGCATAGTGCGAGGTGCAACAGGCAGAAATTTCGTGGCACGGAAAGGTGGGTCCCTTTGATATCCCATCACAACATACAAACCTTAACTTGCGACAACTTAACAATAAACATTAAAATTTTCGATTGCGATATGCGATGGGGTCCCACCAATATCGCATTGGGAAGTTTATAGTATTTTTGCATTTGTGTTATGAATGATTTTTCATACTCGTGATGCGAAAATGTAAGAATAGGAGTAAAGAGAAAAAGTGAAAAGGGTGATGTTTAATCACATCGGGACTTTGGAATAGTGAGAGTAAACGAAGAGCAAAAGGGTTTTATTTTTGCGATGCAATAAAGGTAAGTGGTCCATAATATGATAAGTGTGGTGATGATATCACATATTATATATGTGATATATTAAAAGGCTTGTTGTGTGGGGTGGAGCTACTATAAATTCCCAAAAGCATAGATATTTCGATTCGAAAGGTTTTAATGGAATTTCGAGCATTGGAATTTAGAATTTGGAAAAATGGAGGGAATAAGAGGGTAAATGAAATGAATGAGGACATAAATGAGGTTTTATCACCATTACACTTTATCAGCAACACTTTCCTCTTTCAACTAAACTGAAAAGGTAGATTGATTCCTTTGAAGTTCTTGACAGTCGGGATTTCCCTTTCTTTTCTGGAAATAAATGACAGCAATGGAATATTATTTTCAATGTGAAATATCTCAGAAATTATTAGTCACCTTGAGATTCTGTAAATTACAGGAGTCTGACACTTCCCATGGGGGATATTTTCTTATCAAAAACTACCTTTTGGTCTTAAAAATGCTAGTCCCACTTTCTAGCAGGCCATGAATTATGCATTCCACAACATCAAACACATCATCGAGGTCTATCTAGATCAAGTTAGTGCTCGGTACTTCGACATGAGGATCATCAAGCCCATATTATGGAAGTCTTTCTTTGTTTTCTCCATTAGAGAATTCGTTTGAACCCACATAAGTGTGTCTTTTGTATGGTATCTAGGATTTTACAAGGTCTCATCATTTCCATGGAAGGCATCCAAGATGATCCATCTAAGGACGAGGCTATCATTAATTTTCCTCCTCCATGTACTCTTATTTAGCTTCAATCACCTCAAGGGAATTATAATTTCTTAAGTAGGTTTATGGCCAATGATGTTGAGATATTGAAAATTTTTATGCATATATTTAAGAAGGGCATTGCCTTCATATGGGATGACCAGACCCATAAGTTCTTTGATGCTTTAAAACAAGATTTTTTGTCTGCCCCATTATTGAGGCCTCCTAATTTTAATTTGGAATTTTTTCTCTATCTAATAGCCTCTTAATCCACCGTTAGTAAGGTTATTGTACAATAATATGAGATTCGTAATGAACACACTATTTACTACCTTAGCAAATACCTCATTCTTCTGGACCTTTGTTATTTCCACCTTTGAGAAGTTGGCATTGGAAGCATTTTTTGGTTTCCAACCTTTATGACATTGCATACTCTTGTGAAAGACCATGGTCAGTGTTGAGTCCAACCCCATGAACCATATCCTTAGTTGAAAAATCATTGGGGGGGAATATTCGAAGTGGATTTTTATCCTTTAAGAGATCTACTTGGAGTTTGTGGTCACTAATCTATGAAATATTTGGAATTTGTTGAGTTAATGTCTAAGTTAACCTAATTTGATGAAGAATTTGTGGTCGAGAACTCATTACTGATGAACCCATATTCCTCATTAGCTCGTATGATCCATGGTATGGGGATGTCCCAATCTATCTACAAACCCAATGTTTTTAGTTCAATTTGTCTCACAGTGAACGTTGACACATATGCCATCACAATATGAATTATGTCATTATCACCATTGATTTGATGTCTTGTTGCATCAATTTCTCACTCATGAGGAGGATGAATTATTTTTTATTTATTTCCACATCGAAGCATGTGGTAGTCTGTTGACGGTGCTAGATACCACCAACATAGAATGAGTCTCCCAGTGTGAAGTCCCATTTTCACCTCACACCGTTTGGAGTAGGAGCCCCATCCAAAGTTTTGGCACAAACACCACAACACAAAGGTTTATCTTGGTTTCAATGGATAACCTAAGAGATTATACAAATAAACCTTGAATCATCAAGTAATTTTACATTGTGAAACATTGATTGCAATGTGTAAAAGGATACCTTCACAAGGAGGGATATAAAAGTGAGCCTCGATAAGAAATTAATAGTACTAACCTAAGAGAGACACACGAGGAAAGAAATATTCGTTAGTTATCTAGAAAAATAGTTCACTTAGACACAATGATCATTAAACCACATACAATAGACCTTCAACAAGATAAGTATCGAGGCCACCGAAATAGTTCATTTTTCTTAGTACATGTGAACGAAACATATATAGAAAGCATCCAAACAATAGTCCTAAGACATTCATAATACATGCATGAAAATGTGTTGGATCATCAAGCTTCAATTATAAGGTGAAAGATCTAAGTATACAGGTACACTTATGGGACACTAGTTCCAATAGTGGAACATTAAGTCACTTATCTCTTCTCCAAATAATAGTTTTATCTCCTATGTCAAGTAGAGAAGCCAAGAATAGCTCTACAAAGCTTAAGCCTCCAAAATCCCTTTGCTTGAGTTATGAGGTTGATTTTGTAACAAGTGGAATGAACCTTCATGTCCTCATGATCCTTGTATTACCCTCATGACTCTTGGACTTCTAATGTGTCCTTTAGACTTCTAAAGAAATATTCAACTTCTACATGAATTTTGGACTTCTATACAATCTTTTTCCATATATGACTACGTGACTCTTCATGTTCCACATATGACTATTAGACTTCCACACATTACATTTTGTCATTTTCCTTGGATATACATCATTAAATTCCACATGATGATGTGACATGACACATGGACACATATTTACCATTATGATGACAATTGTACAATTTAAAACTTGACAATGATGGCATGGAATTCATGATGAGGTGGAAATTCCAAGCTCTCTTCCTTGTTGCTTCATATTTCATTTTTATGGTAGATATGATATATGATTCATATTCATGGAGGGTACACTTTGTTTCTCATCTTCACCCTCCTAAGGGTCTTTGATCAATATCATAATCTCCTGAGTCATCATGCAATTTCTTCTTTCTGTCTTGTTCCATGATCTACTTCATGTCTCCATGATATATTTCTTTTGTTCTTCTTCTTTGCAGGTGTTTCTTTATGATTTATCCTTTTTATTTTCTCTTTAGCATCACCTTTTTATGCTAGGAAGGTACTCCTTCTAATGAACAACATCCATGAAAAATAAAAATCAATCTTAAAAACATCTACTTTATCATTACCTAGCTCATGGAATGATCTGCTCATGATAGGCCTGTGAGAGAGTTAAACGAAGAAGGCTTGATTATGAGGACTCATTCAAACTCATCAAGGCTCATAAGCAGCCTTCAAGGTGCACTTCTATGCTCAAGCAAGAGAGAGAGAACTCAAGGGTGTATGGCACGGGTCTGAAGCATGAAGGTGAATCATTTGTTGGTTCAAGATGCGCTCATGCACTCAAAGAATATAAGGAGAGTACAAGGGAGCAAACCAAAGGGACGAATGGGTCAGGATTCAAGATTTCCAAGTGCACTTATGCACTCAAATAAAAAATTAGGGTGAAATGGTGCACACTTAAGGGCTGAAGGTGTCAAGCTTCAAGCCTTTGCAGTGTGCTTGTGTGCTCAAGAGGAACTAGGAGAGCAAAATTCATTGAGTCAAAGGAGTGCGCTCAAAGGCTTTAGGATTCAAGAGTGAGTCATGAGCTCAAAGGAAAGTATGAAGACTTCATTCTTAGAGAGCACACTATGCGCTTTTTAAAATACAAAGGATCCTTCCTTGTTGCAAAGTGCGCTTCATTGTTTCGAAGTGCACTTAATTGTTTTGAAGTGTGCTCAAAGGATCCTTGTTGTTCTGAAGTGCACTTTTTCACTTATCATTTGAAGTGTGATTCATTGTTTCATAGTGCACTTCATTGTTTAGAAGTTCCCTTCATTGTTTCAAAGTGTGCTCAAGCTTGGGGGGGTGCAATTCTCTCCAACATTGACTACTTGTTCATCTGGAATGTGATTTTTCACCGAGGAAGGAAGCACAAGGCTATGTGACTTATCCTTAGGAAGTACTAATGCATTTTGAGAGGGAGGATACCTTATAAAATACTTAGTGCACAAGTATGGGAGGAAGATACATTAATGAGGCTCATGAATAATTTTTGTTCATCACATAGTAAGAGGGTTAATGCCTTTAGAATTTTCATTGGGCTGGAGGACGAAGAAGAGCTCTCAAAATGGTTAAAGTGGGACCAGCAGAGTAGGAGAAAGAAATGAATCCTAACACGACTCAAACATGGACCACACACATAAATTCCATCAATACAAGCCAATGGAATGCACAAGAGCCATGAACAATAGTCACACCTTAAAACAACAACAAAGAGACACCTATTTCTAAGTGCCACAGTTGAAACAACACATTACAACACTTAGAGCAGGAGTTACGAGAGGAGTGACGACTATGAAAAAAAGGTGAGATTAGCTGTAATAATTTTTCTAGCACATATTCCAATGATATTTACAACCATTTAATGCAGAAGGGTGTGTCATAACTAACTTTGGTGATGTGAAAAGGTGTCACACATGCAGGAGTGAAAATCACAAAAGCAACTCCTACGACATGAGAAAAACATAATATGATACTTGCAAAATGTGAATGACCTTAAAAGAGACACATGCTAGAGTGAATATAACATGAAAATGACACGTTTTAAAGTAAAATCAAGTCAAAAAGACAGAATCTAAAGTGAAATCAACACTTGTGATAGTGAAAATGTGTAAAAGATGGCATTTGAGAAAACTCACCAAAATAGAAGTGAAAACGAAACAAAGTGAGGGGGAATGTCAATGAAATTGTGCAATTACTATCATAATGAGTTTAACATCACAAAGGAATTGTACTGATGGAAGGTGTTATGCCTATTCAAGCTTGCATAAAAGAAGTGTTCTCATGAACTCATCAAAGACTGTGCATGTGAGTGCAAGTGACTTGATAGTTTAAAACTAGGAAGAATACTTAAACACTTTTGAAAACATAAAATGACCATAGAGTAACAATAGAGACAAATCATAAGATCCTCAGTAGGTTTAAAAATTCAAGTGTGAGAAAAAATTTAGAGGGTTTTTATCGTAGCGAAAACATAGTCATAGATCTAGGCATACCAATTCTCACAAAATCTTGTGTCTCGAGTGCTTTTTGCCTTTGATTTTCAAATGATTGTATTACAATGATCCAAAATTGCTATCCTTGTCAAATATTTACTAATATGCATGCTCACTTTCCTCTGCTTCACCTTGTGTTTGTTTTCAAACCATTTTCTAAATGGGGCATCAACTTCATGTGGTGTAAGCCAACCTCGGCCAATGGACATGTTGACGGTGCTAGAAATCCATCAACCAAGAGGGTCTCCCTGATGTGATGTCTCAATTTTACCTCACACCATTTAGGGTAGGAGCCCCATCCGAAGTATCAACCCAACCACCATAAATCTAAGGTTTCCCTTAGTTGCAAATGATAACATAAGCAAGTATGCACATAACCTCTGAAATCAGCAAGGAAGTTGACACCGTGAAACATTGATTACAATGTGTAAAATGAGACTTTCACAAAGGGAGAGAGAGGAGTGAGTCTCTGGAAGGAAGTAATATTTCTAACCTAAGAGATACACATGAGGGAATTAAAATATTCATTAGTGATCTAGCGAAGTAGGTCACATAGACACAACGATCATTAAAGAAAATACAACACACATTCAACAAGATAAGTACCAAAGCCATTGAAATAGTTAAATTTCATTACTACATGTGAACAAAACACATACTTCAAACAAATAAATAATATTCTTACTACATTCACAATACATGCATGAAAATTTCTTAACTCATCAAGATTATAATTATTAGGTGAAATATCTAAGTACAAAGTTACAATGGCAAACCACTAGCTCAAATATTGGAACATTAAGTCACTTCTTTCTTCTCCAAAGAATGATCTTCTCTCATTTGTTAAGCTAGAGAATCCAAGGCTAGCTCTCCAAAGGCTAAGCCTCCCGAAATCCATTTGCTTGAGTCATGAGGTTTCTTTTATAACAAGAGGAATGGCCTTTCATATCCCCTTTGACTCTTGAGTTAACCTCATGACTCTTGGACAACTTCTAATGTGACCTTAGGGCTTCTATATGACTTTTGGGCTTTTCCTAAAGACTATTTTGTCCATATATGACTATGTGACTTTTCATATTCCACATATGACTCTTGTACTTCCACACATTACATTTTTCCCTTTCCTTTTGATAATTACAACATTACATCCAAAAATGATGTGGCAAGACACATGGACACACATGAAACTGTGATGATACTTGCATAACTCACAAATTGACAATGATGAAATGGAATTCATGATAAGGTGGCAATGCCAAGTTGTTCATCTTATTGCTTTGTCTTCAAGATCTGGGAGATATATGTTTAGTACTTCATCTTCATGAAAGAACTGCTTTATTCTTCTTCTTCACCCTCCAAAGGGTCTTGAATTAGTATGGATACTTCACGAAATCTTGATCTTTGATATTTTGTCATAAGCTAATGTCCCTTCATATTATTTCTTGATGAATCCTTCATGGTTCCTGCTTCACAAGTGTCTTATTTTAGGTTCTCCTTTTTATCCTCGTTGAACATTATCCAGTCATGTTAAGATAAAACACCTGCAAGTGAAATTCACTCATGACAAGACGACATCGATCTGTAAATATCCTAGTTTAACTCTCTTCATGCAATGCACTGGTTGATCTAGAACAAGGTATTGGGCTAACGAGGAGGCTCAGGGATTACAAAGTGCATAGTTTCGAGAGGCAAGAGTAAGGCTCTAGTGGTTGTGACTACATATTGTGCAACATCTAGGGGTCAGAGAATAAATATTATGCATTTGAGGGAGTTAGGGAGAAAACAACGAGGGATTTCTCATTGAAAATATGCAATGTGCAGTTCTTGGATACAAAGGCACAAGACTGCATAGTTGGGAAACTCAATGAGATAGTGAGGAAGGCTTGTTCACTTTGATTGTGCAATAGTTGAGCATTGTGAATACGAAATGTGCAGTTCTTGGAGGCAGTGATTACGCATTGTGCAGCTACAAGAGGCAAGGATGCATGACTAGAGCTTACAACTATGCAATGTGCAGTTCAGAGGGGCTTAGAGGGTCTAGGTTGGTCGAGAATAAAATCTTCCAGAATTTGACTAAGTGTGGGACTAGTGAGGCAGAGGTGAAACAAAGGTAGGAATTGAATTGGATCACACACTTATAATAATATACGACACAACATTGAACACTCAATACTCATAATCAACATGATCCCCTTAATGTGACAGCAAAACAACATCCTCCTCCAAGTGTGAAACTTACGATACACTTTGTGATGACAGAGATGACACCAATACAACAGTGTATACAACTTGGTGAATGTGTTTAATGCATGTGATTATGGTTGATGGAACATATTAGTGCATCAAAATGCATCAAAATTTCCATTCAATAATGTACAAATGACTCCCTTTGACTATATGCCACACTTCCCCAACCACAAGACAACACTTGCGAAAGTAAGAGAGAAGTGAAAACAACACTTTCAAAGGATTAAAGTAAATGAAATTGACACCTTCCATAACAAAGATAACATGAAAATGAAACTTGTTAGAGTGAAATTAAGCAAAAGTGTCAATAGATAATGTGAAAGCGACAATTACGAAAACAAAGGTGCGCAAAAACGATAGTTGAGAAAAATCACCAAAATAGAAGTACAATCGCAATCAAATTGAGAAATATTGTAAATGGAGAGTGTGCACTAACTGTCAGCACATGTTGCATAGTACACTATACTTATGGATTTTTCATTCACTATCACTAGTGATTGCGCAAGCCTTACCTTCAAGAGTTGCATAATGCATATCTGAGCTTGCATAGAAATAAGTGTGTTTGTGAATTCATCGAAGACCAAACATGTGTGAGAAAGTGACTTTGACACTTATAAGAAGACTCAATACTTATAAAAACATTAGATGACCATGAAGTGGCCATGGAATTAAAAATAAAAATATCCTCAGTAGGCTCTTAAATTCAAGTGTAATCAAAATTTTGGAGGGTGTTTGTCGCAGTGACAACACTTGGCAACACGTTGTTAGAAATCCAACTTATTTGCTCAGGTTTCATATTTAAGTGCAAGGTCCTAATATTTCACTAATTATTGATTCACCATGTGCATTTCCCCAGCTTTTCCACTTATCCTCGTTAAATATATAGTCTCTTATATTCCTTGCTTAGCTTCTGTTAGGTCTCTGTAATTTATTAGCAAGATTGGTAGAGTCCAATTACAGAAACAACATCGTTTCAACCAACTTTTGGATTCTAGGATCTAGCCCTCCTGATTCCGGAGAGGGATCTCTCCAATATGTACAAAGATGGATATTGTCTTTGAAAGTTTAAAGAAATGATGATAGGCTAGTTATGAAGACCAAGGGTTTTGTTTTGTTTTGGATGGTTGAGCATGAAATGTTACTTGAGGGGAAAGTCCTAAGTGTAAAAAGTTTCAAAAGTGAGAATTTGTAAGCAAATAGAACAGTTTTGGCAGATAGATAGATATAACGCTGGTTTTTAGTCCATTGGGCTATGGAGTCATATCTAGGCTTTAATTGAGCAACAACATCAAGAGTGATCCAAGGGGCAAGTCATCTATACCACAAGATTGTTGAGTTTAAAATGATGGAATGGAAACATTAAAGTGTTGGAGGGGTGGAAACTGATAATAATTTCTTAGAGGATTTATAGTCAGTCCAAACAAGAAAAGCCTCTTAAGTAACTGTTTAAAACCAACCAAGTGCAGGGCTAACCATTGACTCCTTGGGCAAGTCTGTATTCAAGCAACTTCATTGACAAACAATCCAGTAATCTGCATAATTACCTTCAGAAAGTATGAAAACATATAAGAGAAACAAAGTGTGACTTAAGATCAGATAAAGTACTTTTAAACCTAGTCTGCTTTCAGTCGACACCAAGGGAAACTTTCAGAATCTGCCTTTGGAGAAAAGAATCTAGGAATCAGGGTGAACCATATCTTCTCTAGTCTAACTTAAATAGCAAATAATGGAAATAACATTCGAGAAAAATGTTTGAGCAAACAGAAGGACGAGGGAACGCCAACATTCCTAACTGTTTAAACTGTATTGAATCATTCTTAAATAAACAAATCTGAAGAAAACATTAAGATAAAGATTTCTCAGCCAGAGAAGGTTACTGCTATACAGAAAATCCTAACCCTGTTTAAACTATTCTTTACAGAGGATTATGAACAATATGGCATACATAGAAGGAAAAAAATTTAACAAAGAAAGAAGCACTTCACCGGTGATATAGACCAGGATCCCAAGAAACAACTTGTTATTGATGTCAAACCAGTTACAGTCTTCAAGTCCAATGTTTCAGTTCAGCAATCATCTTCACTATTCAGCCTAACTACTCTATCACTGAGCTGAAGACCGGTGAACACTGTACAAATATAAGTCTCCGGCTCAAGTGTGTTTCAGAGTTACGCAACCAACAACTTCTCATCTTCTACTGAGGTATTTATAGAAGAATGAGGAGGTGAGACCTAACAAAAGATCTCTAATGACAATTAATACAGATACAGGACTTCTCGGCCTTTTGAGGGGCTCGATGGAGAAGTTTTACAAGTGGATCATTGTATTAACTTTTACAATAAATATCAAAGCTCGATGGGAGCTTCATTTGACTTTGAGGCTCTGGGTATCGTGTGGAGTAACTCCGCGGATATTTTCTACATCGATTTCCTTGCAGAAGTAACTCCCTGGCTACGTTGGAGGCGAATATCTGATTTTATTTATTAACTTCGGCCTCTGTTTTGAAAGATTTGAGGCAACAGGTGGCTCGGGGGTAGCTGAGGAATCAATTTGCCTCAGATGTGGCGGTGGAGGCTTTCTGTCTGATAAAACACTTTAGGTTTTCTTTTAAACTGTGTTTTAGATTGGGGATTAGGCTTTTGATAACTGTCTTAGCCGTAATCCCCGTAAAAATTGTCTTCGATCTTCATCTGCTGTGCTTTGTCTTCAAAACTGATACTCTTTAACTATTCTCTTGAATAAAACAGTGTCTTTTCGATGTGCAGGGGCAGCACAGGCCATTTACGTGTTATCAACGCTCATGAAACGCTGATAAATCACTGGATTCAAACCTGCGAATGGTTGTGTTTTAATAGCCCGAAGGCGCAGGAAACGTCTTTCCCGGTCTTCGGCCTTTCTTCATAACATAATGGAAAACCATAGAAATACTTGCAAAACACAAAACAATTAAGAAATCCTGCGGAAATAGGTTTAAACTGCTTCAGATGGCGGGGGAGGAGCGTAGCCGTCAGATAAAAATATCCAACGGTGGAGATCAGCGCAGAACAGGCAAAGGAGAGCGGGGAGAAGAAATTAGGAGGGGTGGTTTTGGACCGTCCGATCTGGACACGTGGACGGTCCAGATCTAATCGGAGGATTGTAATCGGAGGGGAGAAACAAAAGGAGCGATTGGAAAATGCCAATGTGATTGCGCGATCGAGGGACTAGTGCGATCAAGCGATAACCGTTGATCTCGGGTTCAGATCAACGACGGGGATGTAATCGGAGGGGCGGTGCGATTTACACTGAGCCGTTGGATCGGCTGGGAGATGGACGACTGTGATTAAATCGGGAGGTGACACGATCGGGGATCAGAAGGCAAGACTTGCGATTGCGATCGGGAGGGGGAATGCGATTGAGCGCTAGCCGTCAGATCGCGGGAAGGATGAACGGTCGGGATGCAATCGGGGGATCACGATCGGGGGTAGGGAGATAGGACTTGCGATCGGGAGTTGCGATGACCGTCTGATCTGCGGGAGGATGGACGGCTAGGATTAAGTCGGGAGATCGCAATCAGAGCACAGAGAAGAAGGCATGCGATTGAGTTATACGATTGCGATGGAGCGATTGACGCAGGGCCGTTGGATCGGCGGGACAGATCAACGGTCAAGAATAGATCGGAGGGAGAGTAGGATCGGAGGTATGGGCTGCGATTGATTGGAGGGCACACTTGAAGCATTGCGATTGCGATCGGGCGGGGGGCTGCAATTAGCGCTCCACCGTCAGATCTCCGCGGAAGATCGACGGTGCGGAACGCATCGCCAGACTTATCGTTATAAATAAATCGCATCGGAGTTTCGACTATTACAAAGGATTTGTGCACCCGCCCGACTTCTGATTGCGATTAGCGCTTGGGACTTAAGCGCTTGGTCCCAGCACCGGGGCATGTGCGGGGAAGTGGTTTGAAAGGGGCTAGCGGGAGGGGGCTTACGCCTATATTAAGGTCGGAAGGTGGGTTTGGCCCATTTAAATGGGGTGAAAGGCCAAGGAAGGGAGCGATAGAGGGGTAAGGGAAAATAGCCTGCAAGGTTGGGGAGGGATTTAAAGGGGATTTTGAAATTTCGGCACAGCTCAAAAAGAAGTTTTAAACCATGTCAGGAGGATTTTCATGAATGGAAGGAGAAACTTATGAAAAGTAGGGAAATAATATGGAGAAAAGGGGGAGTAAATGAAGGTTAGTTATGAGTGGGAGAAAGTGGAAAAATGATGGTTTCTTCAGCAGTTTCTTACAGGAAATCAACAGAATTAATAGGAACAGTAATGAAGATTTTGGACAGAGGCATGAGGCCTACAAGGAGTCTTCAAGAGCCAAAAAATTTTTAGTGATAAAATTTGTTCCTTGGAGGCTCAAAAAGTCTTAGCCACCTTTTGGTATAACAAAATATTATAGGTGGCTAACAGTGGCTCCACTTGGGGATGGTGCCTTCTTGAAGGCATCAAGAACATCAGACTTGCATCTTCTGGGAGGTTGATTAGTTGCCTCATCCATTGGGCTGCCTTCCTGTGATTTGAATGATCTTCTCTAAAAGCATATTTGGTAGCCATGAAAACGAGGGACCTTCATCAACAATATTTCTACCTACCCAATCCTACAGATCTAACATTTTTTCTTCTTAGAGTGCACTTGGATTGGCAAACTCTCTTACAAAATTTTATTCTTTTGAAAGCATAAAAACTAATCTAATTCTACTCCTTATTTCTCCCTGAGCTCAGATTAAACAGTTGAGCTTAGATATTTCTCTACCTAATCTACTGTCTGTTGGGATTTAGCTGTCCAACAGACTTTCATTCTCTAAATTCTATAACAGAAATTCAAAAACATTCAAGTCAAGATTAAGCTTTTTGACTTGCCGTGATCTATGGCATAAAAACAAGTTGCACATAGACATTATTTTTGCAGGAAATTAAAATAAAAAAATGGAAGGCTTAAGATCTGAAAGTTGAGCACTTCCTTCATCTTTTCATAGCTCTGTTTTTGCTTTTTCTTTGAGCTGTCTTTGCTTTTGAGCACTTCCTTCATCTTTTCATAGCTCTTTTTTTGCTTTTTCTTTGAGCTGTCTTTGCTTTCTTCTAGTTCAGATTTTGGACAAATTAGAACCAGTTCTTCTCTTTTATGACTCAGAAAATAAAACAGTTTTGAGTCACCTCTCTTTGGAAACTTTGGTTCAGATTTTGAGTTTGTTTGAACCTTCATTTCTACCCTAATTTATCTACTGATAAGCCAAGATTGAACAGTTTGGAAAATCAATTTCACTACCCTATCAGCAGAAAATTGAAAGCTAATTAGTCAAGTTTAAACTATTTGACTAACCAGAAGTGTGTTTTCAGGAGTGGCATTTGAGCTTGCACACTTTCAGATTTATTTCTCTTTTTGGCATGGGGCTGTGCCTTTATTGTTTTGTCAATCTGCCCTCTTTTCTTTCTTTTCTTTGTTTTTGTACTTTTGAATTTTTATTTTTCTTCAACGTAGAAAAACAAAAACTAACTACATGCCCAGAAGTGAGCTTTATTGACATTCCTATCTAACCTATTCTAAACATGGAGTATTTACATATTCATATGATACAAAAGTGCCAATGCAGCTAGCTGAGTAATGTCAAGAAGAAGAAGAAACTCTGGCTGCTTGTCAGAGGTATCCATAGTATATTTTGAAGATTAATCTTCAAAACCGAGGCTATCACAGAAGGTGACAGCTTTTCATGTCTCTGGCTCTTGCAAAGGATCAATGCTCGATAATTTGAGCCAGTTTGGATTTCCACACACTCTTCCATAGGATCAACAAAGAAAAGGTGAAGGTTCTCTTCTTTTTGGTCCTCCACAATTGGTAGATCATCTACTTCCAAGACATCAGCTTTGAGGACTATCTCTTCAGCATGTAGCTTGGAAGTATCATCATTCTTAACCTGCAAAATAGCAAACAGTGGAATATCTTCTTTCTTTGAATCTATGCTTGCTTCTGATATAAATTCAGGCTCTTTAAATGACAGACTAATATCAGTGAAGGGAGAAATTTCTTCTTGAGAAGATGATATATCCACAGCAGGATAGTCTTCTATTTGTTTTTCCCTTTCATCTTCCTCATCTTTTGAACTAGAGGACTCATCATATTTGACAGTGTTGTCCTCTTGTGGCCCTTGTATGCTCGTATTCCATGGACTAAATTATATGAAGAGGTTATTATATTCTTGAGCAGGGGTGTACTCAATGGTTTCCTCTTGCTCAAAAATTTCTTCATTGTTCTTCTCTTCACCTTTTGAGTTGAAAAGCTGTTGATTCCCAATTATGTGAAAGTGATTTGTGATGGATTGAAATGGGTGATTTCTGCTTTCAAGTTGATGATGGTGAAACTCATAACACCAATCGAACGCAGGTTGCCCTGCGTGATTAATTTTTTCTTGAAACTCATCATCATCATCAGACTGATCGAAATTTGGAAAATCATTGGAATAAACAATTTCATCAGTCGAACATATTGGGTTATCAGCAGGTCTCTCTTCATTATGATTTACAAAAGAATTTTCTAAATCTGTATAACAAAGTTCTCTATGCGAATGGGCAAGAGTGTTTGTTTTGCAAAAAGTTTCAGAGACTAACTGTTTATAAATAGTCTGTTCTATTTCCTTCTTTGTCAAAGGGGAAAATGTTTCCATGTCCATTTGCACAGAAGTACAACAATTCTCTGTCTCTTGCGAAGACTGATTTTGAGGCTGGATGTCTTCTTGAGCCTCAGATATAAGGGATGATGAATCAATATTTGAGTTTTCAGGGATATCTCGAGGAACGTCCATTATTTCTTGGATCATCTCTTCCTCAACTGATTCATCTATGTTCTTAAAATTTTTCAATAGGAGATTAAACTTATGAATGGCTGTTAAAAGATCTTCAAGATGCATATCTTCCAAAGCTTCCTCATTATCTATAATGTGTTGGGTGATGTTTTGTGATGGATCATAATATATTGCACCCCATGATAATGACGTAGCGTTTTCTTCATAGTTCTCATAGAACACATATTCAAGGTCTTTTAAAGAAAACAGACTACTAGATCTTAAGCATTCATACCAATCCCTAGCTTTTCCTTCTAATGTTAACATGAACATTTTCATTAGGCAGTCTTCATGCCATTCAACTTTGAACCTCCATACATGTATATGAAATCTGATGAGATGTAATAGAGGGTCATCAAACTTTTCACCTTGAAAAACAGGCAGGCTGTCATCCCAATTCACCCGGGGCATCTTATGTGGAAACCCAGGGATATGATCTCTACTCATTGGGGCATATCTTCGTTGTATTCTCGGAATCATGTTTGTAAATCAGAAAAGAGGTCACTGTGTCTGGTCAATCAGTTCAGGGTCTTCTACCAGTGGATTCATTTGGTCTTCTGGGAGTTTCAGAGTGTGGAGTCGCCAGGTGGAAAATTTTTCGCTCATAAGGAGGTAAAACGTTTTATGGTTCCACCACCATATGATTCTTGTAGAGCTGTAAGATTCTTAGGAACTGAATTAGCTCTCAAGGGTGATCTGAAAACAGTTGAAGATTTAATCTTAGGAGACTTCCTAAGGATGCTTTCTAGGTTATCAACTATCTCAGGTGGATCAGGGTTAGGATGGGCTCTAATGTGAATCTTTTTATAAGCCACTATGCTGCACTTTTTATACCCAAATAAACAAGAAAAGTTCAACCAGATATGACAATGTTTAAGCGGTTAACTAATCTATTTACACAAATTTAATCCTACAGTCCTCTAACTGAGTTTGAATGATATTATAATGATAAGGGTTCTTCCCATTGGAGTCTTAAGGTCTGCTAGGATTGTGGAGTCACCAGGTGAAATTTTTTAGCTCGTAAGGAGGTAAAAGGTTTTATGGTCCACCACCATGTTTATTAGATACCAATCTGAAATATTTTTGGGTTTTTCTGAGTTTTTGTGGTTGTATGGAAAACTAAAAGAGTCTATAAAAGCTGGCCAAGCAACTATGAACTCAAAAAATTCCCCAGCGGAGTCGCCAGAAATGTTAGGTCTCTGTAATTTATTAGCAAGATTGGGAGAGTCCAATCACAGAGTTAACATCGTTTCAACCAACTTTGGGATTCTAGGATCTAGCCCTCCTGAATCCAGAGAGGGATCTCTCCAATATGTACAAAGATGGATATTTTCTTTGAAAAGCTTAAGGTAATGATATCAGGCTAGTTATGAAGGCCAAGGGTTTTGTTTTGTTTTGGATGGTTGAGCATGAAATGTTACTTGAGGGGAAAGTCCTAAGTGTAAAAAGTTTCAAAAGTGAGAAGTTGCAAGCAAATAGAACAGTTTTGGCAGATAGATAGATATAACGCTGGTTTTTAGTCCATTGGGCTATGGAGTCATATCTGGGCTTTAATTGAGAAACAACATCAAGAGTGATCCAAGGGGCAAGTCATATATACCACAATATTTTTGAGTTTAAAATGATGGAATGGAAACATTAAAGTGTTGGAGGGGTGGAAACTGATAATAATTTCTCAGAGGATTTATGGTCAGTCCAAACAAGAAAAGCCTCTTAAGTAACTGTTTAAAACCAACCAAGTGCAGGGCTAACCATTGACTCCTTGGGAAAGTCTGTATTCAAGCAGCTTAATTGACAAACAATCCAGTAATCCTCATAATTACCTTCAGAAAGTATGAAAACATATAAGAGAAACAAAGTGTGACTTAAGATCAGATAAAGTACTTTTAAACCTAGTCTGCTTTCAGTCGACACCAAGGGAAACTTTCAGAATCTGCCTTTGGAGAAAAGAATCTAGGAATCAGGGCGAACCATATCTTCTCTAGTCTAACTTAAATAGAAAATAATGGAAATAACATTCGAGAACAATGTTTGAGCAAACAGAAGGACGAGGGAACGCCAACATTCCTAACTGTTTAAACTGTATTGAATCATTCTTAAATAAACAAATCTGAAGAAAACATTAAGATAAAGATTTCTCGGCCAGAGAAGGTTACTACTATACAGAAAATCCTAACCCTGTTTAAACTGTTCTTTACAGAGGGAAAATGAACAATATGGCATACATAGAAGGAAAAAAAATATTAAGCTGCAGAGTGCAGCATAACCGGGATCTGACGGCTTGTTATTAATTCACAAACCCGATTCTGATCTTCAACTCCGATGTTTTGGATTCGAAATCATCTTCACTATTGACCTAACTACTCTATCCACAAAACGAGCTTCAAAGGGCCCGAGTGAGCACTATGTACAAATATAGTCTCAGCTCAGTGTATTTCAAAGTTAAGCTGGCTAATTTCTCATCTTCTTGAGGTATTTATGAGACGGGAGGTGATCGAGAAAGATCTCTCAAGGATAATTAATACAGGTTCAAGACTTCTCGGCCTTTTGAGGGGCTCGAGGGAGAAATTTACAGGTGGATCATTGTATTAACTTTTTTACAATAAATATCAAAGCTCAGTGGGAACTTTATTTGACTTTGAGGCTCTGTGTGCTGTGTGGAGTAACTCCGTAGATATTTTCTGCATTGATTACCTTGCAGAAGTAACTCCCTGGCTGCTCTGAGGCGAATATCTGATTTTCTTCACTAACTTCGGCCTTTGCTTTGAAACGTTTGAGGCAACAGGTGGCTCGGGGGTAGCTGAGGAATCAATTTTCCTCAGATGTGGCGGTGGAGGCTTTCTGTCTGATAAAACACTTTAGGTTTTCTTTTAAACTGTGTTTTATATTGGGGATTAGGCTTTTGATAACTGTTTTTTAGCCTTAATCCCCGTAAAAACTGTCTTCGATCTTCATCTGCTGTGCTTTGTCTTCAAAACTGATACTCTTTAACTGTTCTCTTGAATAAAATAGTGTCTTGTCGATGTGCAGGGGCAGCACAGGCCATTTACGTGTTATCAACGCTCATGAAACGCTGATAAATCACTGGATTCTAACCTGCGAATGGTTGTGTTTTAATAGCCCGAAGGCGCAGGAAACGTCTTTCCCGGTCTTCGGCCTTTCTTCATAACATAATGGAAAACCATAGAAATACCTGCAAAACACAAAAAAATTAAGAAATCCTGCGGAAATAGGTTTAAACTGCTTCAGATGGCGGGGGAGGAGCGTAGCCATCAGATAAAAATATCCAACGGTGGAAATCAGCGCAGAACAGGCAAAGGAGAGCGGGGAGAAGAAATTAGGCGGGGTGGTTTTGGACCGTCCGATCTGGACACGTGGACGGTCCAGATCTAATCGGAGGATTGTAATCAGAGGGGAGAAACAAAAGGAGCGATTGGAAAATTCCGATGCGATTGCGCGATCGGGGGACTAGTGTGATCAAGCGATAACCGTTGATCTCGGGTTCAGATCAACGGCGGGGATGTAATCGGAGGGGCGGTGCGATTTACGCTGAGCCGTTGGATCGGCTGGGAGATGGACGGCTGCGATTAAATCGGGAGGTGACACGATCGGGGATCGGAAGGCAGGACTTGCGATTGCGATCGGGAGGGGGAATGCGATTGAGCGCTGGCCGTCAGATCGCGAGAAGGATGAACGGTCGGGATGCAATCGGGGGATCACGATCGGGGGCAGGGAGATAGGACTTGCAATCAGGAGTTGCGATGATCGTTCGATCTACGGAAGGATAGACGGCCAGGATTAAGTCGGGAGATCGCAATCGGAGCACAGAGAAGAAGGCATGCAATTGAATTATGCGATTGCGAAGGAGCGATTGGCGCAAGGCCGTTGGATCGGCGGGATAGATCAACGGTCAAGAATAAATCGGAGGGAGAGTAGGATCGGAAGATTGAAGGTATGGGATGCGATTGATCGGAGGGCACACTTGAAGCATTGTGATTGCGATCGGGCGGGGGGCTGCGATTAGCGCTCCACCGTCAGATCTCCGTGGAAGATCAACGGTGCGGAACGCATCGCCAGACTTATCGTTATAAATAAATCGCATCGGAGTTTCGACTATTACAAAGGATTTGTGCACCCGCCCGACTTCTGATTGCGATTAGCGCTTGGGACTTAAGCGCTTGGTCCCAGCGCCAGGGCATGTGCGGGGAAGTGATTTGAAAGGGGCTAGCGGGAGGGGGCTTACGCCTATATTAAGGTCGGAAGGTGGGTTTTGGCCCATTTAAATGGAATTTGAAGGCCAAGGAAGGGAACGATAGAGGGGTAAGGGAGGAAAATGGCCAACAAAGGTTAGGGGAGGGATTTAAAGGGGATTTTGGGGGTTCGGCACAGCTCAAAAAGAAGTTTTGAACCATGTCAGAAGGATTTTCATGAATGGAGGGAGAAACTTATGAAAAGTAGGGAAATAATATGGAGAAAAGGGGGAGTAAATGAAGGTTATTTATGAGTGGGAGAAAGGGGAAAAATGATGGTTTCTTCAGCAGTTTCTTACAGGAAATCAGCAGAATTAATAGGAACAGTAATGAGGATTTTGGACAGAGGCATGAGGCCTACAAGGAGTCTTCAAGAGCCAACAAATTTTTAGTGATAAAATTTGTTCCTTGGAGGCTCAAAAAGTCTTAGCCACCTTTTGGTATAACAAAATATTATAGGTGGCTAACAGCTTCAAACACATTAACATAAGACTAGTCATACTTTAAATTTTCGATAGGGGATAAGGATAATAAGTATATCGAGATTTTTAATAACATTCCTTGGTTTTGATCTATTGCCAATGAGCTTGGACAGTACCCTGACAGAGTCACCTCAAGGAGACACAAGCATCGCTTCGCTGTCAGCAAGCATAGATAATACCTAGACAAAGTTGCTTGCTTCACCTCTCCACGCAAGAAGCCTTTCTCTTCTTCACCCTTTATTTTATTTTCTTAAATATATGATTGAAGAAATTATTAAAAATTTATAGCATGGGTGGAAGAGGGATCCCAACTTATTGATAGCAAGAGATATTATCCCTTGTTTAAGGGACTTGAAAGATAACTTAAGTTAATATGCTCGTTTAAAAGTTTTTCTCCTTTCCCTTGTATACTTGGTTGAGTAGACATGTCAAAACACCATTTGATACAAGGTTGAGTTAGAATGAATATCATAATAAATATTCGAGCCTCTTGGTTCGACCAAAGGCTTTCCATTTGGAACAAATTGTATTTTCCATTCAAATATAATCAACTTTAAATATATGTAAACCCATATAAGGAAGATGATAATAGATTTTTCAAGCGTTGTTCGTCATCATAATTTCACTTTTCAAGTTTTTCCACATTTCCTTTTGAGCCAAAATAAACATCTTTCATGCAAAGTCTTATTAAACAAATATAAAAGAAAATGCATGACAAACCTAGGAAACAAGATCAAAGCGAATGGAGAACTGACCTAAAAACGACAAGCGCGACAAAAATAAGAAAATAAAACAAATGAAGAGACTAGATGGAGAGCAAGTGCATGACGAATATGTAAGGGAACTAGAGTGCAACTAGAACTGTGCCTAAAATAACCATCTATAATGTCAAGAATAAGAGTAATTAAATTTCCAATGTACCTAGCATAACTGCTCTCGACCTGCAATCACAAAGTTACAAGCGATTAAAACTTATATAAACCAATGTGCAAAAAAAAATTAGACCTTGAATACATTACACAACAAAGTGAAGGTCTTTCCTGTTAGCAGAAAGATGTGTCACAACAACTACTTCTAACCAATTTTAAATCTTACCTTTTCAATGAAAACAATAACCAAACAAACCTGGAAATATTCTTGTGGATGCACCTTCATTTGTGTTGTCCTTCTTAGAAAGCATCAAGAAATATTGGGGCTTGTTATTAGAAAAAGGGCTTGCTAAGTACGATGCTTCCAATTGATCATAGATTGTATCATGAAATTAAAAAAAAATCCTCTTGAAAACCCTGAAATCCTTGAAAATATGAATTTTCAAATAAAAGCACGGGATTAGGATGATAATATTGTAAGGGAAAATTAATATGATCATGTTCAGAAGGTTTGTCAAGATAGTGAGGGCATGACATAAAATTCAACGAAGGCTGAAAGGCCTCAACTTCTTTACAAGTATCCAAATGATGAGATGATGAATTGTAAATATCGATCAATACCAAACAACTATCATCTGATATGTTGGTGGGAAAATGATGAGTTGAATGACAATTACTAAAACAAGCATTATGATCATAAGGACCTATTAAGGCACAAGACTCTTGATTAGTAAACAAGAAATATAGATCAGTTTGAAAAGCTTTACAAATTCTTTGAATGATAGAATCATGTCCCTCGCATGATTAATATGACAAACCATTTCCTTGTACCTGGTTACAAATTGCACTAGCTTCATAATTTTTGAAAGAAGTGAAAATGAATGTCAGTGTAGCAAACACATCAAACCAGTCAAGATAAAATGAGTGAAGAGGAATTTGATTCACCAAATAAATCATGCATTCACTAGAAATCAAGAGGATTTTAGGTGTCAGGAAGAAAAATACTAGCAGTATAACATTCACAAGAAAAACCAAGAGTTGACTATTCTAAAATGTATTTGATAGGCCTAATTCCTTCAGTCAAATATAACATTTGAAATGATCAGCTTCACATTTCCATGCTTCAATGAGAGATATACACTCCAACATGAGTTAGATATAAGAGACTTGCATGGAGAATAATCAACTGAAATATAATTTTCAATCTGATCATAAACCGAATATGAAAGTTAGAAAGACTATATATAAAATACCAAACATCTTTCAAGAAGGAATTTACTTCCAATGAAACCATGCAAACAAAATAAAACCCATATATGACTTAGTTCGGGGATCTTACTAGAGTCGCGAGATCCTGACATAACCATCAACAAAAGTTGAAGTGCCTCGACTTCCTAGAAAGTTCCAAAACTTTTAGGGATTGTAAAATCACATTTTGATGATTGAATCAAATCATGCATGGTGGGTGGATAGCTACTACTAGTAGCTTCAATAATACCACTACTATATGAATGGAATCCATCTTTATCATTGATATGATCAGATTTTACGACTTCAACAACTAGATTACTCAAGTCAAAATATTCTTCTAATTCAACATCTAAGGATGGATAGATTGGCCCTCAATATCATGAGTAACCCAAACAGACGAATTTTATTCATGCAAGACCGAAAATGACAAGGGATAGAATGGATACTCAATGATTTGATTGTTTCCTTTTTCATCATGGATAACCTCACTACCTTGTGTCAATTCAAAATCAAACTCATTAGATGTTGTACTTGAAGAGTGGGGAGTATCTTCTTCACAGCTTAATTCATTACAAATAGTAGGGCACAAGGGATAGTGACATGAAGAGGAAGTTTCCATAAGAACATATTCTTTGACTGAATAACATTATAGATCTAATTCTTTCAAATCAAAATATTCTTGAGAAACCGAAAGATCAGCTGGTGCACTTTGACATTCATCATCATACACATCAACAGAGTCATCATCATCACAATTATGGTTTCCCAATACTATAGATTTATTAAGAAGATTAACTTCATTTGATTAAATACTGAGATTTTTATACCAAAAATCATCCAAGAATGAAGCAACAACATCTTGACATAGAGGGTTTTGGAGCAGAGAGATATCAAAATTATCTTCACTTTTCTACTCCTCTACCTGTGTAATATTACTACCTTTTACTTGATCACAATTTGAACCAAAAACTTGAAAATCAAGAGAGTCTAAGGAATTAGTTGGTGGAGCATATTGATCAAGTGGATCAAGGTAAAAAGATTCATGGCATGTAGATGATAGAGGATGGACGGTGTCCCTTAAAGAAGTAATAATTTCAGTGGAACTAAATCTAATATTAAGGTTAAGAGTGGTAATATCATCTTGAGGAATGGAAGGATTAGTATTCACCCTAAGCTCCATGAACCATTCCAAGGTTTCCTCCATTGGATTTGAATCATGGTAAGTGGATGAAGATTGAATATATGGATCAACAATCTAATTTTCATATTTTTATATTTGAATAGGTTCAACACAAGGCATATAAAAAGGAGGAGGATAAGGAATAAAAGGAATAGTAGGTTCTTCCTTTGAAATTAGCGGTGTCTCATCTATTTGAAAAGTTGGGAGAGAAAAATCATTAGGGGGTTCAGACTCACCATGTAAAGAGACATTAATCAAAAACCTAAACTTTTTTTTAAATAAATCTCTATTCGTATCTTCTTCGGGAAATTCATAACATAGGTGAAGGAATCGATTAGGAAAATCCTCAATTGACTCACCAGGGTTCATTCTTAGTTGATTAATCCTTTTAAAAACATCTTGGTAATCATACCGATCAAAGGCTTGATGAAGCTCCTTGATGAGGTGTTCAAAAGAATGGATGGAAGAATATGGTAAGGTATGACACCATATGTTAACTCAACCTTCAAGGGTGAGGAAGAAAAGTATAAGAGAAACATATTTAGAATCAATTTCATAAAATTCACAAAAATAGAGAAAATTAGAAATATGCTCGACTATGGATATTTCACTCTCACCATAAAATTTTGATTGAGACGGGTTATAAAGAGACTCATTTGGGATTGAAATTTGACCATTATTGGAAAAAAACCTTGGGATTATGATTTTGAAATGAGCCATGTAATTTAAGAGATTCAAAACATACTCAATGGGCACAACTTGTCATTTGGCCCTCCTTCTAGCGCCAATTATTTACGGTGTTGGAAATCCGTCAACCAAGGGGGCATTCCTGATGTGAAGTCCCAATTAGACCTCACACCATTTAGAGTAGGACCCCCATCCGGAATATCGAGTTGACCACCATAACTCTAAGGTTTTCCTTAGTTGCAATGGTTAATGTAAGAGAGTATGCACATAACCTTTCAAATCACCAGGAGGTTGACATTGTGAAACAACAATTGCAACGTGTCAAAGGAGACTTTCACAGAGGGAGAGAGAGGAGTGAGTCTTTGGAAGGAAGTAATAGTACTAACCTAAGAGAGACACATGAGAGCATGAAAATATTCTCTAGTGATCTAGTGAAGTAGTTCACATAGACAAAATGACCATTAAATAAAATACAACACACATTCAAAAAGATAAGTACCAAAGCCACCGAAATAGTTCAATTTCCTTAGTACATGTGAACAAAACCCATACCAAAAACATATAAATAATAGTATTGCTACATTCACAATACATACTTGAAAATGTGTTGAATCATCGAGCTTTTGATTATTAGGTGAAATATCCAAGTACACAGTTACAATGGTGAGCCACTATCTCCAATAGTTGAACATTAAGTCACTTCATGGTTCTCTAAAGAATGATCGTCTCTCCTATGTTATGCAGAGAAGCCAAGGCTAGCTCTCCAAGGACTAAGTTTCCCAAAATCCATTTTCTTGAGTCATGGGGTTTCTTTTATAACAAGAGGAATGACCTTTCATATCCCCTGTGACTCTTGAGTTACCGTCATGACTCTTGGACTTCTAATGTGACCTTTGGACCTCTATATGACTTTTGGACTTTTCCTAAATACTCTTTTGTCCATATATTAATATGTGACTTTTCATATTCCACATGACTCTTTGACTTCCACACATTACATTTTGTCCTTTCCTATGATAATTATATCATTACATCCACAAATTATGTGGCAAGACACATGGACATGCATGACACTGTGATGACACTTGTATAAGTCACAACTTGACAATGACAACATGGAATTCATGTTTAGAAAGTAAAAGAGGTAGATATGAAGGTATTTCTCACTGAGATTATGTAATGTGCAGTTCAAAGGAGATACTAAGCCACTAGATTTTGTAGTTGCACAGTTCAGAGAGATAAAGAGACAAACTGCTTACTTAAATTGCGCAATGTGTAGTGAAATTCTGACTAAAAGGAAATATTACACAATTTTGAGGGGTAGGATGCAACAATTGATCATTATGATGTGAAATGCATGGTCCTTGGAGGAGGTGACTACAAATTCTGTAGATCCAAGAGGCAGGGATAGATGAATGGAGCTTACAATTGCACAATGTGCAGTTCAGAGCGGCTAAGATGGTCTTGGTTGGTCAAGTAGAAAATATTCAAAAATTTGACGAAGCGTTGGTCCAGTGAGGAATCGGTGAAACCAAGGTAGGACTTGAACATGATCACACAGTCAGAATAATTTATGACACAACATTGAACACTTAGAACTCAAAATTAACATGTTCCCCTTGTGATGATAAAACAACATCCTCCTCCAAGTGTGACACTTAGGATATACTTTGTAACAATGGTGACGACACGAGTACAACAGTGCATAAAACTTTGGGAATGTGTCTAATGCATGCCATTATGATATATAGAACATAGTAGTGTATGTGAATGCATCAAAACTACCCTTCAAGAATGTACAAATGACTCTCTTTGACTAGATGTGACACTTCCCCAACCACAAGATGACACTTGCGAAAGTAAGATAAAAGTGAAAACAACACTTACAAAGGCTTAAATTAAATGAAAGCGACACATGCCAGAAAAAATATAACATCAAAATGAAACTTTTTATATTGAAATAAAGGAAAAATGATAACGACGAATGTGAAATCAACACTTGTGAAAACAAAGGTACGCCAAAGCGACAATTGAGAAAACTCACTGAAATAGAAGTACAATCGCAATCGAAGTGAGGAAGACTGTCAGTGAAGAGTTCACACTAAATATCGACACATGTTTCACAATGCATTTTTCTTATGGATTGTGCATTAACTGTCATTATTGATTGTGTAAGCCTTACCTTGAAGAGTTGCGCAATTCCTATCTGATCTTGCATAGAAAGATGTGTGTTTGTGAATTCATCGAAGACCAAACATGTGTGAGAAAGTGACTTTGAAACTAAGAAGAAGACTCAATACTTTGAAAAAAATTAGATGACCATGAAGTGACTATGGAATAACAGATTGTAAGATCCTCAGTAGGCCCCAAAATTCAAGTGTAAGTGAAATTTTGGAGGGTGTTTCTCACAGTGACAACATGAAACCACTACATCATCGTATCAGTGGACTACTTTATTAAGTGGGTTGAGGTCATGATAAACTTATCTAATGATGGTACCACTATGGAATTATCAATATTAAACCACATCATTACTAGGTTTTGGGTACCCAACACAATCGTGATAGACCAGAGTTCACAATTTTGTAATCATATGATGATGGAATTAATTTCCAAGTTGGGATTTCATTAAGAACACTCAACCCATTTTTATCCCCGGGCTAACAGACAAGTATACAACATCATTTGTGTCTTGAAAACCATGGTCTGAAGGATGGTAGAGAATCATATGTGAAATTGGCATCTTATGTTTTTTTATGTGATATCGGCCTATAAATCCTATATAAAAACTGCCACAGCCTTCACTCCTTTCTAGTTGGTTTACAAGGTGGAGGTTGTACTTCCTTGAGTGTGAGATTCAATATTTGAAACTATCCATTGAAGTGTTACATAATACTCTCCCAAGGAAGAATGTCTCTTACATTTGTCCCACCTTGATGAATAATGTAGTTATGTTGTCATAGCTAATGAGACTCAAAAGAAGTGTATCAAATCCCAATATGATAAGTATGTTCACACCTCGTGTATTCATAGAAGGGGCTTTAGTCCTAATCTATAATCATGATCATGACAAGTTAGTTGAATGTACATTGTAGCCTCTTTAGCATGGTCCCTGTGTTGTTAAATGTGTTCTAAAAAAAAGGGCCTACAATTTATTGGATTATGATTGAAATCCTTTATCAAAGCCACATAATGAGATCTATATGAAAAATTATTATGTGCAATTCTTATAGCTGCATTGTGTTTGTACATATTGTATGTATTTTTACTAATGTGCCCAAAATGGGTATATAAGGCTCAGGCTCATAAGCCTTTATATATGTCAAAACTCCCATCCCAGGAACATTACACTACGAAGCTAATCCTCATCGTGCTAGTGGTAGCATAACAAAATTTGAACTATATGCATAAGAACTCCTCAACAACGAGCTAAGTGGATCCAAAAAATGTGCCTCTATAGGTTAGAAGGAATATCATCAACCAATAGAGGTTGTATTCCAATATTCAACTTCTCTACATTGCACATGAACTCACACATCTCATGATTCTCCTCGTTGTCCTTCTCTTTGGATGTTTCATGTATAACATTCTCTAAAGTTGTTCCTCAGTGGTGTAACTTTGATTAAATCATGGGTTGAGATGGTCCCACATCTGCATATGAAACACATCAAAGTATTATTGACTATGTATCCATAAAAAACCCCCCAAAAAATTATATATTACAAATTAAAAACAAAAAACATTAAAATATTCTCTAAAATCCAAAAAATACTTACAATGTGCATCTTGGTGCCTGTTGGTCATACGACTAGGTTTGTATCATTTAAGAAGTAGTCCCTTCATAAGCATATTCATCTACGACTGTGATCTAATCACCATACTATTTGAATAATATGCAATTAAACCATTGTGGGGTGTGTGCACACTCTAGAATTCCCAAAATCTCAGTCACCACATTATGCATGGGTCATTATGAATAGGATAAGGGTATGATACCCTTAGTCTCAACATAGGAACCTACTCAAAAAATAATCATACCTAAATGCTTATGTAGTTGAATTTATTTTGCTTCCTTTTTCTACGTCACGTGAGTTGGTTCTTCATATTAGCTAGCAAGCCCTCACATGAGTTGAATATGGTAGGTTATAAACATCGTAATGCTAAAATGCATATTTGCGTTGGAGGAAAAATTAGGCCCCATGGAGCCTACTACTTGGTTAATCATGAAGAGGATGGCATAAAAACAATCACCTCTTTGATCAGTATCTTATTGTTGATATTGTGGGCACGTGTTCCATAGCGTCTAGCTAGATTGTCATCAACACTTTAATTTAATGTTATTTTCCCACCAACCACGATTATTTGGGAACCTTCCCTCAACAATATAGTGATAAAGGAAATTTCCTCAACCTCCAATTGTAACATTGAACCCTTAAACAAGAAGTATTTTTCTTAGGGATTCCACATTTCTACGTTGTCGACCCCAAGGATCATACTTGGTAGTGATGACACACCAATCCCTTATATGGGGTCTCCCCCAAGGTTTAAAATCCATGGAATTGCATAAAAAGGGGATTAAAATTAATGAGATGGAAAGATAAATTACTTGGTGGAAGAGAAATCATGAATAATCACTTATGGATGTTGCAATCACAATTGAAAATTTGCATGAAAATGAGGGTTTCTCCACTATTTTTCACTTCCAACTTTAAATGTTCCAATCATCTCTATTTGGCTTATTTTCCCTATATTAACCCATTAGGAATTCACACATGTGGATAATTTCTTCATTGCACCTTAGGTCCAATCTTGTGAGGTTTCGACATTAACCATTCTATATTTGCACATTTTACCCTATGTGGTACTGCTTTACTTCTCACAGATTCCCTAGTTTAGCACCTCTATGCCATGTTGGTATTCATGTTGCATCATTTAATCACTTTAGAATCCATCCTTTTGATTTTCCATTACTTCAATGAGCCTCATTGTCTCTTCTTTATCATCTTTTGTTGACAACTTCAGACGTTTCCAAACTCTTTTTACCTTGTAATTTTTGCTACCTTTAGCCTCACTTATGGATGCTAACATGATTTTTCCTTGTCTCATCATCAAAATCACATTGTCATTGGCATTTCCACTTTATTTTACTTGGTTTTCCCATCTTTACTAGAAGGAACTCCATGATGAGTGGTTCTCCTTACCAACCCCTTTACTCTCTTTGCTTAGGGAGGCTATGTCAACATAGAATAATATTCTACCCTTTATAGAATTTGTTACTCAAGGATGATATTCCTTTATGTCATTCTCATGCCTCTTAAACATTGAAGGGTGTCGAGCATCCTTTTATCTCCTTTTTAGGATTTATAAAGCCTCACGAAGAAGACACCATGTTTTGAGCACACCACTACCTCTTCTTTAAGCTCATTAAAACATGAATAAAAAACCTTATCAAGTATACTTTTATCTCCTTTTTGGGCTCATTAAATCTAAATGAAAAATACACTATCAATATTACTTGTCTTCTCTTTCGTGCCTGCAAAAATATGAAGGAGATACCAACAAATAAAAAATGAAATGGGAGGAAAATAAATTTGTTGACGGTGTTGGATCTTGCCAACATACAAGGGATCTCCCTGATATGAAGTCCCAATTAGACCTCACACCATTTGGTATAGGAGTCCCATCCAAAAATAAGGCCTGACAACCATTTACTAAAAGATTTTCCTTGGCTTTAGAAATTAGCATAAGAGAGTAGTGCACATGTACTATTGAATAAGAAAGCAATCGTACCTTGTGAAGTGTTCAATTGTAGAATGTACCAAGGTTATTTCACTAGAAGGGAAAAAAAGTGAGTCTTAAGGAGACAAGTAATAGTACAAATCTAATAAAGACAAAAAAACATATATATGTGGAAGAATTGTTAGTCATCAAGAAAAAAATGTTCACATAGATGTAATGTTCGTTAAAACGAGTACAACTAATATTCCTGAATATGAGCACCAAAGCCATCGAAATAGTTCAAATTATTTAGTACATATGAATGTGAACATATACTGCAAACATCCAAAAAATAGTCTCAAAACATTCACAATATATGCATGAAAATTTGTTTCCCAAATGGGATTGAGATATTAAGCAAAAGTTCCAAGATACATTGATACAGTGAACGTCTCTAGCTCCAGTAATGGAGCATTATAGCCACTACAGGATCTCCAAAAGAACTATCTCTATATCTATAATACCTTGTGGGAGAAGCCAAGGTCAAAAGTCCTTTATTTGAGTAATGATGCTTCTTTTTATAACTAGAGGCATGATCTTGCATGTCCCCATGACTCTTGAACTTCGCACATGACTCTTAGACTTCTGTTATGACCTTTGGACTTCTAAACAACTTTTGAACTTCTAAATGACTTTTGAGCTTCTATATGAATTTTGGACTTCTCCATGTGACTCTTTTGTCCATATATGACTATTGGACTTTCACATATTTACATTTACAATAATTACAAAATTACATCATCATTTGCACATCATCATGTGACGACAACATGACAAGTCAATGATATTGATGACTTGGAACCATACTCACTTATGATATGGAATTTATTGAGAGGTGACATCGTTAATACCTATGTATTCAATACTTGATGCAAATTTCTTGTTTTTGTTGCCTTCTACCCTCCAAAGGGTCTTGAGATCATGTGGATTCTTTATGGATCCCTTTGATCATCTGAATTCAATGTTCTTTCACTTATCGCAACATTTGTTCTTTATCTCTAAATTCTTCCTTGGGTAGCTTCCTTCGATAAATATCCTCATGAATCCTTTCCATATTGTTTTGAAATAATTTTCAAGTAAGATCACTCATGAAGGGAAACCATTTGATATAAAATATCCTATTCTATCATGTTTCATGATATTTTTATTTCTATAATTCAAGAGTGCACTCAGACGGGGAAGAGGGAGCTTCCAGGAACAGGGAAAACTACCAAGAGGCAAGGGGTTGTATGTTGATCACTAAGATTGTTTTGTGCACTTTTTTGGGAAGAGGAGGATAGATGGAGGGTGCAGGGCATAGTATCAAGGGACGAGGAAACTCATTGTCAATTTTTGAAGCAATGTGTGCTCTAAATGGGAGGATTGAGCTACAAGGATGGCACAAGGTGCACTATCAAGGATTAAGGAAGGCTTGGTTGTCCACTGATGATGTGTTGCGTGCTCAACTGGGAGAGGGGACAAGTTTGGCGTAGTTCAGGAAAACAAGGAGGGTCTGATGCTTGAAAGTGTGTTCTGTGTGGGGAAGGAAGGAGAGCTAACCCTAGAAGTAGGTCACAATATCAATAGATAATGGGGGTCTGAATAATCCTTGCGAGTGGAAAATGTGCTCTCCCTATCCTAGTGGGCAGGCTTGCAAAGTCAGAAATTTGTCCAAGTATGGAAGGTGAAACATGAGAAAAACACAATGATTTAGGAGTAAGACTGAGTATGACACATAAAAATAATTAGTAAAACTTATACAGGAAAAAACACTGATAAGTATACATCAAAACACTGGTATACAATTATATAAGTAAAAACAAACAAAGTGTGCGCAATTGTGACCAAAAGTGTTGTTTTGTGAATAGTAAGTGTGCTATGACTGTGAAATGAAGACACTTAGGAAAGTACAAGGACACTTGAAACATATATAATAAAATGAAATGACACTTGATGACTGAAAGTGACACTTGGTATGGTGGGTGAGCCCCAAAATTTGAATGTAGCCAAATTTTGGAGGGTGGTATAGCAACGACAACACTTGGGGACAAACTGGGTGAACTTCAGCTACTCTGCCTAGGAAAATATTTCAGTAAAGGTTTAGTCCTTAAGGAAGTATTGACTCATCAATCATATTTCCTTGTCTTTTCCACTCAACCCGGTTATATATGTAGTACCCGCTATTCCTTCCTTTGGTTCAACACACAAAAATTTATGCCATACCACAATTGTTTCAATCTAGGAAAGGGTAATATATATAATTGCGAGTTTAAGATATTCGAAGTATGAGTTTTTATCTCTGTTGTTACTCAGATGCCATCAGGATTTTTCCATACCCTGATGGAGTCCCTACAGGAACGCAAGCATCGCTTTGCTACTAGCAGGCATGTTCAATACCCTAACGAAGTTACTTGCTTCACCTCTATGCGCAGGAATCCTTTCTCTTCTTCACCCTTCATTTATTTTAGTTATTCTAACTGTTCAATGGAACTTATTATTTCAATGGATTGGATGAGAGATCTCGACTTATTAATATTAGAATATTTTTCTCCTTCAGAGAAGGATATATATAACATATGATATAGGTTTGATCGTTATAGATTTTCCCCTTATCCTTTCTCTACTTGATTGGATAAGCATTTAAAACACCTAGTAGGCTTAACACCAAGTTCAAGAGTGGAGATGCTAGAATAGATGTGATTCACAAGTTCAGTCAAGGTTCTCTTCTTGAATGTATCATATTTTCCATATGGATCTTACTTGACCTAAGGCATATTCTTTAAACAAAGAAGGAGAAATAACATATATCCAAGTGTTTCAGTTGTCACATCCCTTATCTATTTTACCACATAGTCCTTTAAGGACATACACACTTTCACCCAAAGGTTTTATTTATGTACATTGAAAAAAATAAAGAGAAACAAGATAGTACATGTCACACAAAAGACAGAAAATCAACAAAAAATAAAGAAAACTATACAAAGGCATCTTAGAGTTGCTACTAAAAATAGTTCTTAATATCTCGGCCATTAATGGGAAGAGGCTCGGACCTCCCATCCAAATATTTCAACTTGAAAGTGTTATGGCTAAGATTTTCTTCGATGGTAAAGGAGCCTATCCACAGAGATTGAAACTTCTTATGCTTTCCTTTCTCTTTGTGGGTTTTGTCCCACTTCAATACCAAGTCACCCACATCGAAATTCTTAGTCCATATGGATTTATTATCGAACCAACACTTTATATAACTTTGGTGTGCAACAAATATTTATTTGGTCTTAATATTTTCTTCCTAAAGTTTGAGCAAGGTATCTATCCTAGTTTGAACCAGGAGACATGGTTTGCCTTGGGTCTCTTTGGAGAGTTTCAAGTCTGGGAGATACAATCCAGTGGCAGGATGGATTCTTTACTATATATGAGGAAATATGGAGAGGGTTTAGGAGTTACATGGTCAACCCATAGTGCATTCATCAAATAATTATGCAATTTACTTTTTTCAGAGAATACAGTATTCTTGATAATGCGTATAAGTTTTTTATTATTTGATTTTGATAATTTGTTTCCCTGTGGGTAATAGTTTGATGCTTACTTTAAAAAAATATCATTTTCTAATGAAAACCCATAAATTTTCAATGAGGAAAAGTAAGTTTCATTATCAAAGAAGAGCGATGTTGGAACGACAAACCTAGTGATGATATTTTGCTTAAAAAATTGGATGAATTTGTGGTCGTTGACTTGCATTAGAGGAACTACTTTAGGCAACCGAGTGAAATAATATATTTTTGTTAGAATGTATCAGTGTTTCTTTGATGAATGTGGAAATATTTCACCAATAACATCTAGTCCCCACTGTTGGAAAGGTTCCTCGACTACTATGGGCAACAATAGGCCAACTGAATTTTGATCTCGACTAGCACATCTCTAGCATGTTGGGAACTTCTAGGAATAAGCATGGGAATCCTTAAATAAAGTGGGACAATAATAACCATCCATCAATACTTTATGCACAGTTGTATCACCAGAAAAGTGTCCACCTGCTGGTCCATTGTGCAAATCTTTTAGTACCCTTTTTGTATCCTGTGGCTCTAGGATTCTTTTTTTTCTTTTTTCTTTTTTTTCTGAATCTGTCTACTTCTATATTAGTACAAAAAGATTACAAAGAGGCAGAGGCCTCAGAATAGCTAGCCCAGTGATGAGGCATTCTTACATTACATTGCTGATCATTAACATGAAAAGACAACAGATGTTTACTGTCAGAGAAAACCTTGATGACCAGGACCTTGTCCTCCTGTCTGAACTGCTGAAGCTGGAAAGCAAAATGATTTCTGGAGTATAGGACTCTCCACGACATGTAAGACTGAAACAAACAATTTCCATAGCAAAAATTACAAGCATTCTTTTTGAAGCGCTGAAGCGTTGACCTGAGCATATTGTTATGGATAGCAGTGCTTGAAAAACCAGCAATTCGGCGAAGGAGATTTATAACATAGTACCTGCAAAAACTGAGTAAAATAAGGAGGATGAACACCTTTTGAGTACCTGTATTCCAAAACTGACAAGCAAAAACCATTAAGCATCATTGGTGGGCGAGGGCGCTTCTTCCACCACTGGGCAGGCATACGGGTTGAAATCATCATCTTCAGGAGGCGGAGGAGCTTTGCCCGAGAAGTCGCTGCCAGAAGGAGCACTGGGCCTAGCTTGCAGAAGCTCGTGCTGAGAGACCGTTGCGCCCTGATCACCCTGCAGACTAACCCCTGGGGGGCAAAACAGAATTCCGTCCTCAGGATCCAGAGCAATTCTAGAGGGGGCCGAGGGCTGAGCCTGAGCAGTCGGGTTGGTTCTGAATCTAATGGAAACAGAGGCGATGAATTCTTGGTGGTTGATGGAACAGGGGTAATTGAAACGGGCGGAGTGAAAATGCGTATTGGAGGTGAGGCGAACACGCGCAGCAGAGGAGGATGGACTTCTGCCATGACCACGACCTCGTCTACTGCTGGGAGCAGCGACTCGACCAGAACCGGAGTCAGAGGAGTCCGATGAAGAGGCAGAAGAGGGGAACGCAGGCGGCCTAATGACTTGCCCACGAGAAGAGCCACGCCTGCTGGTCATTCTTGGTCTCAATCGTGGCATAATGGGATTGGCAGGGAGGACAGGGCGCAGAGACGGCCTATAACCAACGGAAGAGCAACTGAAATTGCAATACTGACCTGAAGATACGTGATTACCTGTCGAGAGCTCCAGGCAACAACTCAAACTACACCTTTTCCTAGTACTGGTGCGCATACAGGGAGCAACATATACCTGAGAGCAGCAAGAACGCAGCGGAGAGACGCACAGGAGCTGAGGAATGGGCGCCATTGCAATGGAGAGGTCGTGATAACGAGGCAGAGAAGTCTGCATTAATGCAGCATTTACTTTGAAGTGTGGCGTAATTAACTGGAGCTCGGAGCGCAGAGGGATGGCGGTGGTGGTAGACCACGTGCCCATCCGCCCCCCTGTCAGCAAATTATATACATTCACGTACACCCGCATCTGGGAGTGGCTCTAGGATTCTTAGAAAGACACCATTATGGTGTTTTCATAAAATCACTCCATATATGAGTTGTTAATATAGAGCTTTCAGATTAATTTCCCTCTTTTTTTATTTTATAGATGTGTTGGCAAGGTTCCATGCTTTATATATTGTTGTATATCAAAATACCAAGCCATGGTTGAACTCGTTAGAAGAATTTTCTCAATGTTGTACATTTCTATTTCTTGTTCCCATCCTGAAAGATATTCTTCTAGAGAATCCCTTAATTCTTCTATGAGTTGACAAATTTTTTGGCCCAGTATGAACTGTCTTGAACTTGAGATCATATTCATGTAAGCAGATCATCTGGTTCGTCCTCTTCTCACCTAGCTCTTGTTGCACAAAGAGTGTTCTAACTGCTGGATGAGACACATATATAATAGTGTGAGCTTTAAGGAGACAGGGCCTAAAGTTCTTAACTACCTCATACATTGCATAGGAATGTTTATCAATGGTGGGGTAATTCAACCCTAACCCCTATAAACCAACACTGATAAAATCATTTCCTTCATTACCCTTTTGCGTTAAAAATGACCGCAACTGATGAATCAGAAGTGAATTTATATAACAGGAAATCCTTGCCAAATATGGACTATATACTGTAGTATCATCAATGATAACTTGTTTAATATGAGACAACTAATCTTCCTCCATTTTATTCCATTTTTAAATTGCATATTTCTTTATCATCTCTTGCAATGCCTTGACAATCTGTGCATAATTAGAGATGAACTTACACATGAAATTAATCTTCCCCAAGAAAATTGCATTTCTTTCTTGTTCACAGGAAAATGGATTTGTGCTATAGTTTTGACCCTTTCCAGATAAACATGGATTCCACTTTTAAAAATTATGTGTCCTAAGAGAGGACCTTCTGACATACCAAAGGTGCTCTCTTTGGGATTCACATAAATCCCATACTTGGGACATCACTTGCTAGATGACGCACATGGTCTGATCCCTTATTTGAAAATACATTTATATCATCCAAGTAGACTACTACACTTTGTCTAATTAGGCCATGAAAGGTGATGTCCATATCCTTTTGAAATGTAGCACCAACATTAATAAGTTCGAATGGCATGTGCTTAAAGGTAAAATTCCCCCACTTTGTCCTAAAGGTGGTCTTTAGAAGAGTTGGTTCCGCTACTAGCACCTGATTATATATAGAGAACACATCTAGCAACGAGAACATCTCCAAACTAGATATTTTCTGGATTATTTTCTCCATAGATGGCATGGGATAATGATCCTTATCTGATGCCCAATTGAGCTTGTGAAAGTTGGCACACAAAAATATCTCACCAAAATTTTTCCTGAAAAGGACCAAGTTGGAAACCCAAGTAGAATGTCTTACTTTAAAGATGATCAGAGCATCCATCAACTTCCTTAACTCATTTTGGATTAGGGGCTCGAGCGTTGGATGAAATTTCCTAAGATTTTGTTGAAAAGGATTCACCCCTTCTTTAATAGGAATGACGTGTTGGATGAGATGTGTATCATATGTCTTTAAATCATCACATGTCCATGTGAATGCATCATGGTATTGTTTGAAAGGATGAATAATTTTTTGTTTTTCTTGTGGAGAATAACATATACCGAGGTTCACATACTTCATATCATTTTTGGTTCCCAAGTTGACTTGTTCATATGATAACTTTGAGTTATGAGTCATAGTGTTAATTTCTCCTATGAAATTTTTTTGTAGGTCATCGAGTTTTTCTAGAGACACCACACCTTTGGGCATAATATTCCCTTTTGATGCTTCAGCTACTTCCTACAAAGTCTTATCGTTCTCATCTTCTTTAATGGCCACATCTTTAAACATGTATGTGTTGGCCATGAAATGCAGTATCTGTTGGTCGTCATTGAAGACATGAAATTTAGTTACGTTATCAGGGATAGATGGCTTATAAATAATTTCTATAGAAAATACATCTCTTAAAGGAGACATCCTAATAGTTGCATTGGGGCTAATCTATCTGTAGCAACATTACAAGCTCTAGGAGCAAAAATAATATTAAATGCTTTAAAATGATAAATAAGTCGCCATACCTCCTGTTGGTAGTTTTTTAAATATGGTGAAACACATTGGATAGTATTTTGTACCTGATGGGTGACCACCTCTAAATCACCAATTACCTTAAGCACCTACACCTTTAGGCCCATGGCTTTCTTTAATCCCAGAATGAGTGCTTCGTATTCGGTAGGGTTGTTCGTGAACTCGAAATCCAAGTGACATGATAAAAAATACCTTTTGTTATGTGGGTCTCCAAGAACAAAACTAACTCTAGATCCAACTTGAGTCTTAGAACCATAGAAATACAAAGTCCAAAAATCAATAACTACTAATCTAGTTCCTATACTACTACTATGTACATCTATATTAAAAGATTCATTTGCACCAATTGGAATGCAGGGAAGGAGCTCCAACTGTGTATCTAATGGGATGGGTGATGGTTGCGCTTGATAACACCCATGATCAACCTCTAAGAAACAATTCCCAAAAATAACATTTGCAGATCTGATTGGATCATGATGTCCCTTAAGATATGTCACGGTGTACTTCATATAAGGTTCATTTTCTACTCGAATCTTATTGTTTCGACCCTTGTAAGGAAGCCACAAATGTGTCCAGCCTGTTGAAAAAAATCCTTATAGTTTATGAGACCAATCACTCAAAAGAAAACCATAGGCTTCAAGGATGTCCACAATAACAATCTTAATGCATTGGTGTACTCTACGTTATGATGGAAAACAATTGATAACATTTTTGAGTTCAACAATTGCCTGGGATCTATCTAGTTGTATGATTTGTGCATCGTTTTTATCCCATTTGGAAATAATTTTCTTGGAAACAAATAAATACACTACATTTGCGGATGCACAAAAAAAACCAAAACAATTATGGACATTATAATTAAAGATTTAAAATTTTAAGAGAAAAGGGGGTAGAGAGTGTTAGTATTTAAATTTACAACATTAACTACAAATTCGAGAATACCAGGATACTTAATAAACACGACTTGAGAGGCAGAAACTTTGTCACATGACAGAGTGTTATAAAATCATTTAGCACTCCTATAGATCTAATTCTATTTTATGAAATTGGGAATACTTTTCCCATAAAAACTTGATATTATATTAAAAAACAGTATTTCAGATTCCATACGTGACACTGACCACACAAAATCACGTACATACGCGGGTAATATAACATTGAACCCGTGTATACCGTTAAAAATATGAAAAAATAAAATAATATCCTATTTTTCGGTCGATGTTTACGGGTTTTACCGAAATCCCACCTACAGGAGCCCATGGCCTAATGGAATTAACCAATTTCAGGTGGTATTTATACACCTCTTGGGTAGGCCTAATTACAAAAAGAGAGAAGATATCGACATTATACCCATTTTTATCCCCATATCAAGTTTGATTTTCCATGTGCCTCCTACACTCTCATTCTATAAGAAACCTTGGGTTCCTTGCATAAGTTCTCATCATCCTTATATGGCATCCTTTTGTGCTTATTTGAGAGGTAGTATTTGAGGCTTGGGTTGTACAAATCTAGAGGAAGGTTTCTTCGGTGTCATGGACTAGATCAGGTTGTACCTTTCCTATACCTATTGTTGTTAATAAATAGAGAAGCTCATGGTCTCGTTCCTGATATATTAGTTTCATAATTCATGTTTTATAATTTTATATGTGATGATATAACATGTCTTTTATGTATGCGAATTGAATTATCTGTTATATCTATGCCTCTATGAATTGAATTGAAGGTTGTTCATTCTAGAGGAAGTAGAGGGTTTGGACCCTACGGGATCGAAATAAAATGTAGGACCTTCGGGTATTTTTATAAACCCAAATTTAGTATTCCACATGTTTGGCATGCTTGTAGGAGTGTTTTTCTTTGATATCTACTTCTCTTTGCTTGTTAAAATTGGCTTATGCTTTTGAGATCACATTTGTTTGTTTTGAGCATTTCTTTGAATCTTGAATTTTGCATTCTAGTATGCATTAGGGTAGATGAATTTTAGGCATTGTTAGTATTTTTTTAGGTGTTGAATGTGTGAGTGCTTAAATGGAAAAATAAAAGAGTTTTTGTTTCTTTATCTTTCTCGTAGAACCCTGTAGAAACCGCTTTCATTGAAGAAAAATAAGTTGCATTTGCATGTAGCCTGGTTTTTTATTGATTTATTTTGCATCGGAACATCATCAATTGCATTACCATTGACTTAAGTAACAACCAATATCAACTCTTAAATATAAAATGAACAAGACTTTTATTTTTTTCATAGTACATCAATTAATCTGGGGAATTTAGGGCCTTGGAATAGATGTGTGGAGAGTAAAATATCCCAAGGCCACTCAAAATAAAATAATAGAAGTTGATTAAAGAGTGGAAATCCAGTATTGTTAAGTTGTTCGGGAAGGCTCCTCTAACACAAGAGTCAAGCATGAGGAGATGTAAAGATAAGGAAAGAGAGATAACCCTCTCCAACTTGTTGAATCACGTGCCCACGATTGTTCCACCTAGCCTTTGATTACGAGCTAGTGACCTTAATTGCATTTCCTAGGGACCACACAGGTGATTGTGGGGGGGACTGTCTGTGGTACCTGAGGCAGACATTGCATCACTTTCATAGTACTTCTGGAGGGTACCCTTGCGAAGCTCGGGTACTTGCACCGGAAAAGGCTATTGTCTGGAGGTTATCATAATTTTTTCTGATACCTTCACTGGTAGGCTTGGTCCCTCATCATCCCAAAATATCTTTGGAAGGTCTTTATATTTGGTTTCCTGTATTTTGGTGTCTATTCCTAATAATCCAAAGTAGAAATACCTAGAAGTTGTTTTCTTGATTGTATCTTTAGGATCTTTATAGTGAGTGATTTGTGATCCTAGCTTGCCATAGGTGTTTTGAGTCTTTAATTTCTTTTAATAATAAAAATTGTTTGATCGGCCAGCTCATCGGTCTAGAAGGCTTCGTGGGCTTGCACCTGTGAGTGTTGATCCTTCACCAAGAAGGTGTAGGAGTAATTTTGTTGGTTATTTTTAACTAGTTCCAGCTAACACAATACAGACATATCCTTCTCCGAGTTCTCTTATTTCACAAGGTGAATCTAGTCTAGTCCAGAATCTGGGCAGAGACGCTCTGATGCTTGCTAGGGTACTCTTCTAATCGGATGATGAATTTCAAATAGAAGACGTTTATAAGTCTCCTACGACTCTTGAAGAACCTCTTCCTTCTCATCTTCCATATGTATCATACATGGGTGCTCTAAATCATAGGTTGGTTAGCCCTGTTCACTCTCCTTATTTTTTTCCAATGGCCAATGTTAATGCCGCAAGTGTGGCTATGGATACAACTGGTGTACATACTCCTCCTTCAGCTATAGGAGGTGGTACTATTTATATTTCTATTGTTACACCTAGTGCAGTAGATATTGGCTCTACCTCCATTCCATGTCCGAGTGGGGGCACCCAAACTTCTTCTCCTTTCACTGGTGATTATCCTTTTGGAATGCCACCTAGTGCGATTCCCTCAGTTCCCTCAACCTTCCCTTTTGTTGTTTCCACATCTATGGATTAGATTCCTAGTGGTTCAAGATATTTGCAAGGTTTTTATTTTGGAAGTGGACATGTTCCTCCTTCCAATATATCTTTGAATTTAGGATCAATGCCCTTCTCTAGTCAAACTCAAAATATTAATCCTTCAATGGAACCAGGGTTGGGCATGTAGAAATTATACAATATGCGTGTATATCTTGGATTCACTCGATCTAACAATATGCTAAAGTTAGATACTAAATCACTTATACAAATCTTTGTGGAATTAAAAACATAATCGCCAATCACATTAACATGAATAAATATCAATCACACATAACACAGATAATTTCTCGAGGAAATCTTACAGCTAAAACCCCACTATCTTCTATTGTATATTATATCATGGATCATGAAACAATTACATACAAAACTCTTCCCACAAGAGCCCTCAGTACATAAGCTAATTGTCTCACACTGTCATACGAAAATTGACAAATCCCTTAGCCAATTTATTGTCTCCAGACATCCTACCTTCATTGCACAAACCTTGTTGAATGCAATCCCTGAATTGATGCAATCATTCCTACCTTGACTGTGCAAGTATCATGGGCACATCCGATGTGTGTGTGCTTGCGTGTGTGCAAAAGGATAATGTCACAATTGATAGTCAACTTCTCTTTCACCTAGAACTCAATTGGGATCCACTGGATCTGACATGCATGCAACTAATAATAGTAAATCTTCAGTTGCATGTGATATCACTGCATGTGAATTAATTAATATTTAATTCACTTGATCTCTCACTAGTGTATCTTCAACTACAACTAGCACAAATGAGATTAGCTCAGTTAACTGAGTTAAAGTACTTACAACTTGCACCAACTCATGCACCACTGCACTTCCAACTTTGTTACAACTAGAATCACTCAGTTACAACTAGAATTACTCTGCATGTTCAACCAACCAACCTCTAACCTGAAATTCACTTAGCTAAATGATTTTCCACTTCATTTAACTATTTTCAAGTCCACATTGAGAATATATTACATTTTAATGTCCATCTAAATTAAAGGATAATAAAAATAGACATGCACCTAAAAATAGCCTGTGGGCCCCACCCTAGTGTAGGTGCTTAATTTTCACTTGGATCATGGGTGCCAAAAATTTCTTGTTGAATCTTAACAGTCCCTCTCAACAAGAAAGGGATTATCCTTCACCCTGATCATGTTTCTATGGTATTCGAATTTTCTCCTGGTGAGTGCCTTCGTTAGAATATCTGCATCCTGATCTTCCGTGGGAATGTACTGAAGCAACCTGATTCTCCTCGGCACACAATAACTGAGATGATGGTACCAGATATCTATATTCTTGGAACTATCATGAAACACAGGATTAATCAAGAGTTTAATGCAAATCTGATTATCATAATGAATCATTGTCGGATCCATTTGAGAACCAAACAAACCAATGAAGATCTTTCTCATTCGGATAGGCTCACATGCAGCTTGACTTGTTGCCATGTATTTTTTTTTCGCTGAACTGAGTACCACGGATATTTGCTTCCTACTGTACCAAGAAACAACTCTATATCCAATGCTAAAGATCCCCCCTGATGTGCTATTTCTGTCCAATGGACTACCATCCCAATTTTCATCCGTGAAGCCATGCAAATTCACTCCATATGTATATCTATACCATAGACCATACTCTGATGTGCCCCTCAGGTATCTCAGGACATGCTTCCATACCTTCCAAAAGATCTTGGTAGGCTTAACCATAGCTTGAATCAACTGGTTAACCGCAGAGCAAATGTCCAGTCTCATGTTCACTAGATACATTAGGGAACCCACTAACTGGTGATGGACATTAACATCCACTACCTCTCCAAAAGTAGAATCCTCTTTCCTCCAGTTTCCTGGAAGAGGCGTATCCATGGGTTTACATCTCTCCATGTTAAAATTACCCAGTATCTTCTTTGCATACTTGCCTTGAGACACAAAAATTTCATCATCCCGCTACCATATTTCCAATCTAAGGAAATAATTAAGGAGGCCCATATCCTTCATTTCAAACTTCCTTGCAAGATCCTCCTTGCATGAGTGCATCAGCTGCTCATCACCAGTCAAAATTAAATCATCAACATAAATAAAAATGATCAATATCTTACCCTCAACCACAATCTGGTACATGTTTGCATCTGCTTCACTTTTGGTGAAGCCCGGTCCAGTGAAATAGTTGTCTATCCAAGTTTACCAAGCACAGGGTGCTTGCTTTAGCCCATACAACGCTCTTTTGAGTTGGCACACATGCGACTCACTGTTGAAGATATCTAAACCTTCAGGTTGTGCTATGTACAACTCTTCCTCAATGATCCCATTGAGAATCACATTTTTCACATCCATCTGATGAATGTGCCAGCCCATCTGCGCTAAGAGTGAAAGGATGGTCCTTATGAAAGAGTACCTTGCGACAGGCACAAAAGTCTCATCATAATCTATCCCCTTGATCTGTGAGAATCCTCAGACCACAAATATGGCCTTGTATTTCTCCAAAATCCCATCGGAAGATTTCTTTATCTTGTAGATCCATCTCGAACCGACCACTAATTTGTCAACCGGTCTTGGGACAATTTCCCATGCACTGTTTTTGACAATGGATTCATACTCCTCCACTGTTGCATCAACCCAAGTAGGCTCTTGCACTTCTTCCTGAAAGGAATATGGTTCAGTCATAATACATTTTCTCATAATAGCCATGTATCCAATAAATTGGTCATAATATTGTCTCTGTCTGCGCTGTGAAGTAGGGGCTCCTACATTCTCTGCAGCATCAAGTCTCAGCCTATCAGCTTTAGTGGTGCCCTTTCTGCCATTTCTGATGGATGGCTCTGCATGACTGATTTCATCCACTCCATGAACCTCATCATGTGGTTGATCCACATCTTGAGACTCATCCTTTGGAACCAATAGTTCATCCTCCACATGCAAGTCCAACTCCCTCTCAAGGGACAACCGCATGGATTTCCCCTCATCAAATTTTATATCTCTTCGCACAACAGTCATTCTTCTATTTGGAAAATACACACAATAACTATGGGGTGTTTCTGTGTACCCCGCAAAAATCCCAACTTTAGCAGTCGGTTCCAGCTTCTTCCTGGCATCCTTGGTCACATGCACATAAACAGATGAGTCAAAAATCTTAAAGTGTGAAACATCCGGTTTCTTACCAGTGAAATCTTCTTCAAGTGTAACCATGCCAAGTACTCTATGAGGACAACAGTTTTTCACATAAACCACAGTGTTTCATGCTTCTGCCCACAAATGCATTAGTATTCCCTGATCATGCAACATCGCTCGTGTTGCACCCATGATCGTTTTATTCTTCCTCTCCGCGACCCCATTCTGTTGTGCGTTATGAGGCGAGATGAGTTCTCTTCGAATTCCTTCTTTGCTGCAGAAGTTCTTGAATTCGTTAGAGATGTATTCTCCACCATTATCTCTCCTAAGAGCCTTCACTTTCTTCCTCGACTCTTTCTCCACCAATGCCTTAAAATCACAGAACTTAGAGAATATTTTACTTTCTTCTGCATGAATAATATCTAGCATTTGCGAGAAAATTCATCAACAAATATTACATAGTAATTATGTTTTGTTGTTGAAGCAACTGAGAATGGCCCACACACGTCTGTGTAAACTCTCTCAAGGATACCTGAAGCACGATTTTCCTTCTCATGAAAGGTGGACTTTACATACTTCCCCATGGTGCAAACCTTGCACTGATCTAACCGAGAAAGTGTTCCCATTGGAATTCGAGTAGATATTTGTTACATGACTTTCAAGGCTCCATGATGAAGATGGCCCAATCGCCTGTGCCAAAATTTTCCCTCATCCCGGCTAACTAGTTTTTCTGCCTTGCCCATCATGGCAGCACAGCCATCTACCTCTAGCTTGTAGATATTCTTAAATTGAATCCCTATCCTCTTGGCTTGACCCATTTTTTTATGTCACAGGAAAGCTTTTCCATCACTAAAAACAATGTCATAGCCTCTGTCCTCCAACATTGCGACTGAGACAAAATTTCTCTTCAGACCTGGTACATGCATCACATATTTTAATAGAAATGGTTTACCTGACTCCCTTTGAAAAGTAATGGTACCAATCTCGATAGCACTGTACCGTCTGTCGTCACCCATCTCAATATGCATTTGGAGATCTTTCTCCTCCAAGTCACTGAAAATTTCCTTTTCTCCCGTCATGTGAAAGGAAGTGCCATTATCCAAATACCACTCATATCCCAATGCACTTGACACCATGCATGCAATCAATGAGAAATCAAGCTCAAATTGCGAGGCAAGGGCCTCACCAGCTACAACTCCAACAACCTTCTTGTTATTCTTATTTTGTGGACAATTAGTAACAAAATTACCATGTTTGTGACAGTGAAAACACTTCACCTTGGACATGTCCTACTTCTTTCCTTTAGACTCAGATTTAGAATGGAATTTCTTCCCCTTCCCCTTCTTCGCCTTGGTAGTCAAAGCACAATCCTCTTCATAATCATGCTTTGATGAAGAGTCATCTCTAGTGTTCCGCCTGAACTCCTCCTGCACCAGATCCAACCACCGTCGTTACCAATTCAGAAAATTTCTCGTTCGTTGACAGAGTCTTCATAACTGTGAAAAATCTTAGGAAGTCCTAGGAGAGACAAACTCACCAAATCATCATCAGCGACTGTTATTCCCACACTCCCCAGTTCATCCCAACATTAGACAAACTTTGTGAGATAATTTGGAATGGTGTTGCCCTTTTCCATCTTGATCTTCCTGAGTTTATCTTTGAGCGCTAATTTCCTATGGTCACTATTCATTTGGAATAGATCAGTCAAAGCCTTCCACATAGCATATGGTGTGGCTTTCCCATGGAGGCTTGAGACAATGTGGTCTCATACTCCCTCCAAAAGGATCCACCTCGCCTTTGCCACTTTCTTTTTCCATGCATCAAGATTGGCAGCATCTACAACATCTAGTTGAGGAACATCTTTTTCAATGAATTCCTTCAAGACATTGTCTTCGAGTACCACCTCCATCCTTTCCTTCCAAGTAATGTAGTTTGAGTTTCCCTCGATTTCATACTCTAACCTCAAGCCATTGAAAGCCATTTTGATCTTGAATCAGTTGTAGCACCAAGAAAGTCTTTCTGCAAATTCGAATTCTATCCAGTCACAAACTTAACTCCTGCTTCACTTCTGCAATTTCCTGTGCTCTGATACCATGTAGAAATTATACAATATGCATGTATATCTTGGATTCACCTGATATAAAAATATGCTAAAGTTAAATACTGAATCGCTTCTACAAATCTTTGCGGAATTAAAAACGCAACCGCCAATCACATTAACTTGAAGAAATATCAATCAAACACAACACAGATAATTTCCCGGGGAAAGCTTACAGATAAAATCCCCACTATCTTCTATTGCATATTATATCATGGATCATGGAACAATTACATACAAAACTCTTCTCACAATGTGCCTTAGTACATCTGCTAATTGTCTCACACTATCATACGAAAATTGACAAATTTATTAGCCAATTTACTGTCTCTAGACAACCTACCTTCACTGCACAATCCCTATTGAATGCAATCCCTGAATTGATGCAATCACGCCTGCCTTGACTGCGCAAGTATCATGGGAACATCCAATGTGTGTGTGCTTGCATGTGTGCAAGTGGATAATGTCACAACTGATAATCAACTTCCCTTTCACCTACAACTCAACTGGGTCTCCGCTAGATCTGACATGCATGCAGCTAATAATAGTAAATCTTCAGTTGCATGTGAGATCACTGCATGTGAATTAATTAATATTTAATTCACTTGATCTCTCACTAGTGTATCTTTAGTTACAACTAGAATAACTGAGTTTAACTCACTTAATTGAGTTAAACTATTTACAACTTGCACCAACTCATGCACCACTGCACTTCCAACTCTGTTACAACTAGAATCACTCAGTTACAACTAGAATTACTCTGTAGGTCCCACCAACCAACCTCTAACTCAAAATTCACTTAGCTAACTAATTTTACACTTCAGTTAACTATTTTCAAGTCCACATTGAGAATAGATTACAGTTTAATTTCCATCTAAATTAAGGGATAATAAAAATAGACATGCACCTAGAAATAGCCTGTGGGCCCCACCCTAGTGTAGGTGCTTAATTTTCACTAGGATCATGGATGCCAAAAATTTCTTTTTGAATCTCAAGAGGGAACATCCTTACGTCAGTTGTATGGGGACTAGGAATATTTCCCATTTATTTGGTCAGCAGGGGAGTATGCCCTTACCTATTGTTGGTACTTCACAGGTTTTTCCTCCTTTGGATAGTGCTTGGAATCCTTACCAGGGGCTCTCCCCTTCATATGATGTTCCGCCAAGAAGAAGTTTTCCTATGTCTGGTCATCCTGCAGTAGGGGGTGGTTACCCTCCATATACACCTGGACTACATGGTTTTCCTTATGGTTCAGGTGATTCTATGAGTAATCCATGGCAACCTGGTGCCTCTCAAAATCCAGGATACTCTTTCTCGAATATTTGGAGTTCCAATCTTGGAGCTTGGAGTTCTCTCATTTCCCCGTGCTTACTATTATTAAAAAAAATTAATTTGTCATATATTTCAGAATTCAGTAATGATATGATCCAATAAAATATGTCTTGGCCTCTGGTCCCCACTAAACTTCCATCTGACATTCCAAAATTTGAAGGGAATTCTGGTGAGGATTCGACAGATTATATAAACACTTTCCATTTATGGTGCTCATCGAACTCCTTGATCGGTGATTCAATCAGGTTGAGACTTTTTCAACACACCTTAACATGAAATGCGGTAAAATGGTACATTGAGTTGAGGGGGGGCACGTTTTCCACGTTTGGTGAACTAGCTACAATGTTTCTTAACCATTTTCAATTTCTTTTCCGTTTTGATGTTGGAACTGAGCTTCTAGATAATTTTGAGCAGGACAAGGCTACTCATATTTCTAACCACATTCAAGAGTGGCACATAAGGAAGGGATTAATAAGGCATATCCCTGATGAGTTCCTTCTAGAATGGTTTTTGAAATCATTACAACTGAAGATATCTAAGGATGTGTCACTTTCCAGGATGTTCACTAAAGAAAAAACTATCTTTAGAGCCCAGTAGTTAGAAATTATTTATTCCCAATCTAGAGTCCTCTATAATGTTTTTATTTATGCTTCTCGATCAAAGATTGATCTTTCCAAACCAAAACCAAGCCCTCATGGCGGTGGAATTGTAGGATCGATCGATATCAATACGACTAGTTTGTTGAATCAATTACAGTAGTTGTCATTACAATATGCTTCTCCAACACAGGTTACATCATCAGTGTATGTTCCTTCTCAAACTTTAGCGGTTAATTTTATTCGATCTTCAAATACCAAAGAAAATCAACGATCAAATGGGAAGAAGAAAGGACGTGGGAAGAAGAAATATATTGGTGGGAAGGGAAATGTGAAACCCAGTAATGATACTGGTGAGGGAAAGAAGGAATCAAAGAAGGTTGAATTCCCATGCAATTTATGCAGTGGGGATCATCTTACCCATATTTTCCCCAAGATTCAGGATGCTCAGTGCTTGTTAGCTCAACAGGATTTTTGTAGTCCCCATGTTGTGCTCATTAAGCCTTTTCCCCAAGGGAAGAAATTACTTGCTGGTGCGATTGCTAGTACTATAACCCCCATAGGGGGAAACCAAGATGGGGAATCTACATCGAATGTATATATGGTTAAGTCTCATGTTGATATTCAACTAGATCTCATGATTATGGAGATCCAGAACCTTCTATGGAAAAATTTACCTATGATACTTCAGAACCTCTCCATATAGAGGTGCACACAGTTGAGCCTATACCTTAGATGCTGAAAGGCTATTCAAAACATTCGAATTATAATGCCAATGTTAGGGCTTCTCAGAACTATTCCGTTGTTGAATATTTAGCTCAAATCCCTTGTGCTATGTTGACGTTAGAGGTACTCCAATCGTGTCCTGCACAAAAGAGTGCTTTTCTCACTACGATCAGAGCAGTAGACCCGAAAAAATCTCTATTAATTACATTTGATATGTCAAATGTTAAAATGAGACTCCCTCATCATATGAATTTTCAGATCAAATCTACATATCAGAATAATACCATTTTTTGAACTGCAGTTGATGAAGGGGCTTCCACATGCATCATGTATATGTCATGTTGGAAAGCTATTGGTTCCTTTGAAACGGTTCCCTCTCCTACTCTCTTAACTGCATTAGATGGTCATTCTCATAGGCCTCATGGGATTCTGCCTACTTTCATGTTTGTGTAGGAGGTAAGGTTTCCAACGTAGAGGTAGAGATAGTTGATGCTAATCTCAATTATAATATTTTATTGGGACGATATTGGGTTTATGAAATGGATTCCATTGTTCATCGTTGTTCTGTGTCTTATGATCTCATCATGAAGGGATAATTGTTACGATTGATCAGTTAGCTTATTCTTCCAACGATCCCAATGCATCTGTTGAATCTACCATCCCCTTGATGAAGAATACCAAGCAACCTGTTGAGATTTTGGGAGTTGGAATTTATTCCTCTTTGATGGGTACTTTTGATCTTACATCTCCTATTGCTCATGTCAATTCCATTTCATCTTCTAGGATTTCTCCTCGACAATGTTATTTCAGAACTCATTATTTTTTAGATCCTTGGCCCTTGGCCCCTCCTACTGCCACATTAGAAGAAGGGCAAGTAGTTGGAATCGCTTATCCCATATCTACAACAGATATTTCATATCAAGCTATTGTGAATTCTATAGATTTTTATTCCATTCCTCTCCCATCAGAGGATGTGGATGGTGATGTGGCTTCGGTATGGATAGTTGATTCTACTTCAGCTATGAATTGCCTTGATATTTTTTCACCATATGAAGAGGCAATTTTAGAAGAAATGACTAGTGTAGAAATACCATGGGATGATTTTCATCATTGGTCCTATTTTCTCCCTGACTTGAGTGAAGTTGAATCAAAATTTTCTAGTCCTTATTCGAGTGGAAGTGTTCATAAAATTTTAAACCCTTTGGCTCCATCACATATTTTTTTTTCTGAATGTAACATGTGTAACATTTCCAGGAATCCCAATGTTATTGAGAATATCTTCAATGGAGCTGAGTGTTCCCCTAAAGAAATCAAAATCTATATTGATCTCTTTAAATTATTTCAAGATGTATTCACTTGGTCTTATGAATAAATTCCTAGAATTGATCCTTCGATATTTCAGCATGAGATCAAGACTTGCGAAAATGAAAAGCATGTACGACAAAAGCTTTGATCAGTTAATCCTAGGAAACCTACGACTATTAAGGATGAGGTAGAGAAGATGCTTAGGGCATGATTCATCTACGTTGTTCCTTTGAATAAATTGGCTTATAATCCAGTCCATCTTAATAAAAATCAAGGAATGATCCTGGTATGCATCGATTTTAGGGATTTGAATAAATCTTGTCCTAAAGACAATTTCCCCAGTCCATTTATTGATCATATCATTGATAAATGTGCTAGAAATGAAATATTTTCCTTCATGGATGGATTTTCTGGATACGATCAAATAAAAATTTGTCCTGAAGATCAACATAAGACAACATTTATTTTCCCCTAGGGTACGATTTGCATATATGAAAATTCCTTTTCGCCTAAAAAATGTTGGATCTACCTTTCAGCAAGCTATGTGCTATGCTTTCCATGACAACAAGCATATTATCGAAGCCTATTAGGATTATTTAGTTGATCACTCTCGAAAGCGAATGGAACATCCAAATCACCTTCACTTAGTTTTTGAGAGATCTCATTTCTATAAAATCTGGTTGAACCCTAATAAGTGTGTTTTTACAATTACATCTAGTCAATTATCGGGATTCATCATGTATAATGAAGGGATTCGTGTTGACCCCTTCAAGGTTGAGGAAATACTTCAATTTCCTCCCCCGTCGAGTATCCGTCAGCTCCAAAGTATGCAAGGAAAATCCATTTTTAAGGATATTTATCATAAACTATGCTAAGATCACAAAAGAATTTATGTGTTTACTTACGAAAGGAGTTCCATTTGTTTGGAACAATTTCGCCCAATGCTCATTTAATTCTTTGGAAAAGGCATTGACCTGTACTCCTCTTTTTATTCCACCTGATTATAGCAGAGATTTCCTCTTGTACCTCATTGTAGTAGAATCTACTATTGGTATGCTTTTGGCTCAGGAAGACAATGTCGTTAGGGAGCATGTGATTTATTATCTAATTCATAGCTTACTTGGGCCTGAACTTAGGTATTCTCATATTGAGAAATTGGATTTGGAAGTAGCTCATGTTGTCCAGCGAATCTATCATTACATTTTGCTCAGAAATTTTTTTGTATTAGCTAGCGTGAACCCATTTCATTTTTTTCTCAGTAGGCGAGTGATTTGGGGGGGGTATAATAAATGGATTGTCATTTTGAAAGATTTTGATCTCGATTTTATGTCATCTAAGTCAAAGAAATATTTAGTATTTGAAAATTTGATTTCAGAATTTACTTTTGAAGGATATGTTACTTATGAAGAGTCATTTCTGAGATGAGCATCTCTTTCTCATCTCCTCACAAGATCCTTGGTATGGGGACATCATTGTATATATCCAAATTTCGAAGTTTCCTCAGTATTTTTGTAAGGATGAACGTAGGAAATTGTGTCTGGATAAAAATTGTCTTATCATTAGTGATAGTTTATATCGTAGAGGGATTGATTCAATCCTGAGACATTCTTTAACCTTAAAAGAAGCTGAGTCTATTTTGAATGACTGCCATAGTGGAGCTTGTAGAGGTCATCTATCCGAGCTTGATATAGCCCCAAAAATCTTGCGTGTAGGCTATTTTTGGCTCTTTATTTTCAAATATTGTATTGAATCGATCAAGAAATTCCATCCTTGTCAAGTTTATACTTGAAAAATTCACGTTCATCCAACTCCACCTTTTCTTGTCATCACTGTTGGACCATTTACTAAGTGGGGTATTGATTTTAATACTTGTAACTGTTGATTTTGGTAGCATCGGAAAGTAATCTAAGTCTCAAAATTGGCGAGGAGGCTTAGACACTAGTATTCCAAAGAACCTAGAGACCGTTTGTGGAAATTACACTCGATTCATGTTTTATTAAAATAATTAATTATTTTAATGGAGACCCTAAGTGTAAACTTCGGGAAATTAAATAATTAATGGGTATTAATAAAACAGAGTGTGAATATTCTATAGAACGAAGATCAAGTCAAGTTTTAATATTAGCCATTGATTAGATATATAATTTGGGTCGTTGATTCATCATTGAGAAGATTATAAAAGAAGGCTTGAGGTTCATTTGGAAAGAAAGCCGGAAAAGTGTTCACTAACCCGAGCGAAGTCGATTATGAAGGAATAGAATTAGATTTCAAAGGGATATTTGCAGGGTGAAGGAAGTAGAGGGTTTTAGTAGTGTCAGGGTTTGAGGGAATAAGGGAGCAGAAGATCATAGAAGCAGCACATATGAGCAGCGTAGAGGCCTCACACAGTGCTGACACAGGCATACGCTGGCTCTGCGCAGAGGGGCACGTAGGAGAGACACAGAGTGATGCAGGAAAGGCTAGCGAATCCCTAGGGTGTCAGAAACACTTCCAGGGATTGTAGAAGAATTATCTCAGGTGTATCTCAAGAATTTTTCTCAATTATTTATGTCAAACTTTCCTTGTAAATATTTCACTGCTGAAGAATAATATAAACCCTCATTTGTTGCATCTGTTTTCCCACATTGGGTTTTTCTGGGGAAAATTGTCCAAAAATAACTGTGTCTATGTGATTGTTTCTTATGCTTGTATTTTCTACTGTTTTGTTCTCTACATATACATGAGTTATTACTGCAGTAGTGTTTATTTCAAAAGTTACTCGAATAATTATGTAAATAACTTATTGTAAGAATAAGTAGGAGAAATAAATATACCACTGCAGTAGTATTTCAAGATTGAAATTTACACATGGTATCAGAGGTGAGATTGACTAACAGGAGTGTAGATTCTGCAATGGAATGAAGATCAGACATTGCAACAAAAACAACTCAGAAGGGTTCACGCAGTTCTCCAGAGAAGAGGGAAAGCATGAAAGAGCAAATGGATCATGACATTTATGTTTTGGCATCCAAACTTGAAGAAGAATTTGCTTTTGTTTCAAGCTCCGCTTCTCCAGAGATTTGGTATATTGAAATTGGAGCTTCTGCTCACATGACAGGAGTACGAGAATGTTTCTCAACCTACCAAGAAGAGCAGATGAGTTTTAAAATTTCCATGGGAAATAAGGCGAAATGTACCCCTGTTGGAAGAGGTACCATAGCGTTTCAAACAGAAGTTGGTCCGCCAATGTGTTGCATGTGCCTGATCTGGGGATGAACTTAATCTCTGTGTCACAACTTCAAAACAAATTTTATGATGTTTACTTCATTGGAAAAAGAGCATACGTCAAACACCCGAGTTGGAAGAAGAAGGAACAAATCAGATTCAGGAGAAATAAAATCTACAATTTACAGCTTGAATCCCTAATGGCACTGATAGGAAGCATTGATGAGAAGGATTTTAATGAACTATGGCATAGCAGAATGAGGTACTTACACCATGGGGCTTTAATAACTCTCAAGAAGACTATCACAGGATTTCAAGAACTGAGCACCAAGCAAGATGATGTCTGCAGAGGGTGCATATTGGGGAAGTATGTCAAGGTAGCATATCATAGAAGTAGCATTAGGGCTAAGAATGTGTTGGGCTTAATACACTCATACATCTGTGGACCAATTTCCACTAGAGCTATTAGTGGTGCTGAATATTTTGTCGCCTTTATTGATGACCATTCTAGGAAGACTTGGATCTACTTTCTGAAGACCAAGGACAAAGTCTTTGATCGATTCAAGGAGTTTAAAGCTCTAGTGGAGAATCTGACAGGAAATTGGATAAAGACACTGCGATCAGACAATGGTGGAGAATACAAAAATAATTACTTCACAGAGTTATCTGCAAGGGAAGGCATCAGAAGAGAGTGGACTGCTCTGTATAATCCGAAGCAGAATGAAATTTCATAGAGAAATAATAGAACTATTATCGAGTCTGCAAGGGAAAAGTTGTATGATCAAGACATGCCCAAATTCATGTGGGCTGAAGGTTTTAATACATATGTCTATATTTAGAACATGATTCCTCATAGTGAATTGGGTAATATTACTCCAAAAAGTGTCTTCACTTGCAGGAAGTCAGAGGTGAGCCACTTTAGGATCTTTAGTAGTGTGGCATACTACCATGTACCCGAAGAGAAGAGGAAGAAACTCGATAAGACTGCGGAAAGGGATATTTGGTGGGCTATAGAGAGAATGCAAAGGCTTATCGCATCTACATTCTTGAGAGCAAGAATATTGTAGTATGATGAGATGTGAAGTTCATGGAGGAAAGGCCCTTCAGGAAATCTTGGGAGATGCCTTCTGCAATGCAGTCTAAGGAGGATCTGCTAGTCCAACCACAATGACTTGCGGAATATAACATGAGTGTTTCTCCTGGGAAACGAGGATCCAAGGGATACATCTCCTAAGGAGTTGCAGGAAGAGGGGCAGGTAGATCCACCCACTACTAGTGGTAGGACGAGCAGGGAATTATGAAAAATTCTGAGGAACGCAGAGGAGTTTGTCAGAGCCCCCAGAAATGAGAAGAGGCAGCATAGGAAACACAACAAGTACCAAGCCTTGGCAACCCAGGTTGGGGAACCCTTTATTTTTTAAGAGGTGTCTTAGCATCAAGTGTGGTAATATGCGATGGTGGAAGAATACAACTACATCATGACAAATGATGTTTGGGAAGTGGTTCCTAGGCCTCAAGACAAATCAGTTATGGGTTCGAGATGGATCTACAAGATCAAATATGTTGCAGATGGCAACATCGAAAACTTTAAAGCTGGGTTTGTGACTAATGGGTATGCTTAGAAGGAAGGGATATACTATGAAGAGACCTTCACCCTAGTAGCTCGATATACTTATATTATATCTGTGATATCCCTTATTGAGCAGATGGGATGGGAGATTCACCAGATGGACGTCAAGACTGCATTCTTGAATGGGGTGATAGAAGACGAAGTATTTATTGAACAACTAGAGTTATTTGAGACACGTGAGCATAAAAATAATGTGTGCAGGCTCAAGAAGGTCTTGTATGGACTGAAGCAAGCCCCTAGAGCTTGGTATGGTCAAATTGACATCTACTTGCAGAAGATGGGATTTGTCATGAGTGATGCAAATCCCAATCTCTACTATCTGAGAGCTGTAGGGGATGAGCCTCTGATAATGGTGTTGTATGTAGATGATCTATTTATGACAGGATCATCTAGGCTCATCAAGGACTTCAAGGAGAATTTAGTTGCATAATTTGACATGAAGAATCTAGGGTTGATGCATTATTTTCTAGGGTTGGAAGTTTGGCAGCAGAAGGGTGAGATTTTCCTTGGTCAAGGAAGATATACTATAGAAATTTTCAAGAGGTTTCAGATGGAGGAATGTAGACCCATGGCTACTCTAATGATTACCAACTATAAGAAAATTGATACATTCAAAGATAATGAGGTTGATCCTACCCTGTATAGGAAACTCATAGGATTTCTAACGTATCTAGTCAACACTAGGCCAGACATCTGTTATGTTGTCAACACCCTTAGCCAGTTCATGGTGGAACTAAGGAGGGCACATTGGGTAGCAGCCAAGCATGTTCCGAGATATTTGCAGGGAACAATTGAGCTTGGATTGAGATACACTCGAGGCAATGACATCAAATTGGGTGGGTTCACTGACGCAGATTGGGTTGGGAGCCCAGTAGATCGAAAAAGTACCTGTGGGTATTGTTTCAATGTTGGATTAGGAATGACCTCCTGGTGCAACAAGAAACAGAAGTTCGTGGCTCTGAGCTCAGCTGAGGTGGAATATATGGTTGTAAGGACTGCTTCGTGTGAGTCCATATGGCTTAGGAAGTTTCCTGTGAATCTACTCAAGGAAAATATGGAAGCGATCAACATTCTATGTGATAATCATAGTTGCATCAATCTCTTTGAAAATCATGTGTTCCATGATTGGTCAAAGCACATTGAAATCAGGTGTCATTTCATCAGAGATTGTGTCCAGCGGGGAGCTGTATAATTATAGTACACTCCGACAGGAGAACAGGTGGTAGACATCCTTACTAAGGCTCTGGGAAAGAAAAAGTTTGTTTACCTCGGAGAGAAGATGGTGATGATCAAGAAACCATTTCAATAACAGAAATGGAGTGATGCAGAATTGAGAGGGAGTTGCAGTACGGATGAGGCAATGGATGTGGCAGTGTCATGGGAAATAGTATAGAAGGCAGCAATGCAACAGATGAAGGGCAGCAACAGCCAGGAATCAACAACGCAGATAATGCTTCAAGGTCTGAGCAGTAAGCAGCAGGCATACTGCTAGAACACTTTCCTCACTAAGAGGGAGTGTTCATTTTTGTAGCATCATAAAGTTATCTAAGTCTCAAAATTGGTGAGGAGGCTTAGACACCAGTGTACCAAAGAACCCAGAAACGGTTTGTGGAAATTCGACTCGGTTCATGTTTTATTAAAATAATTAATTATTTTAATGGAGACCATAAGCCTAAACTTAGGGAAATTAAATAATTAATGGGTATAAATAAAACAAGTGTGAATCTTCTAGAGAACATAGAATCTCAAGTCAAGTTTTAATCTTAGCCATTGATTAGATTTCTAATCTGGGTCATTGATTCATCAATGAGAAGATTATAAAAGAAGGCTTGAGGGTCATTTGGAAAGCAAGCTGGGCAAGCATTCAATAACCCGAGGGAAGTCGATTATGAAGGAATAGAATTGTATTTCAGAGGGATATTTGTAGGGAGAAGGAAGTAGAGGGTTTTAGAAGTGTCAGGGTTCGAGGGAAGAAGGCAGCAGAAGACCATAAAAGCAACACGCAGGAGAAACACAGAGGCCTCATGCATGCTCTGCGTAGAGGGGCACGCAAGAGAGATGCAGAGTGACATAGGTAGGGTTGGCGAATCCCTCAGGTGTCAGAAATTCTTCTGAATATTGTAGAATAATTCTCTGAGGTGTATCTCAAGAGGTTTTCTTAATTGTTTCTGTCAAAATTTCCTTGTAAATATTTCACTACTGAAGAATAATATAAACCCTCATCCGTTGCACCGGTTTTCCCACATTGGTTTTTTCCGGGGACAATTGTCCAAAAATAACCCTGTCTATGTGATTGATTCTTATGCTTGTATTTTCTACTATTTTGTTCTCTTCATATACATGAGTGATTACTACAGTAGTGTTTATTTCAAAATTTATTGGAATAATTCTATAAATAACTTATTGTAAGAATAAGTAGGATAAATAAATTTATCACTGCAGTAGTATTTCAAGATTGAAATTTAAACAGTAACCTGGCTTTGGATAAGGGCCACAAGTATATTATCGTAGCAGTAGACTACACCAAGTGGGTCGAATTTATGCCTACATTTGACAACGACGGTGAGACAACAACTCTTTTCCTGTTCAATCAAATCATTTCATGCTTCGGTATTCCTAAAGATATTTCCACTAATCATGGGCAGTCATTTCCAGAATAAGATGATGTTTGAGTTGGCTTTGAAGTTGGGATTTCAGCAAGAGAATTCATTTCCTTATTATCCTCAAGCTCATGGTCAAGTAGAAGTGGTCAATAAATCCTTTAAGACTATCCTTCAAAGGGCGATCAATAAATCTAAGTCCAACTTGCCATCATGCTATATATTGTGCTTTGGGGATGTCAAATGTCTGTTAAGACCGCTACGGGTTTTACTCCTTTTCAGTTGGTTTATGGTTTGGAATCAATCTTCCCTGTGGAATGTGAGATTCCATCTTTTAAATTGGTAGTCCAACTTATTCCAGACACCTCAAGTCTTGAAGAACACCTCATTCATTTGGAACATCTCGATGAGCAGCGCTGGGATGCAACCACAATGAATGAATCCCATGAAAAAAGAGTAAAATCCCAATATGACAAGAATGTACGACCTAGGTTTTTCTCTGAAGGTGACCTTGTCTTGGTCTATGACCAATATAAAGACACATTGGGGGCAAGAAAATTCAAACCTATGTCGTACAATCATTTTATCGTTAAAATGATCTTAAAGAAGGATGCATATGAATTGGTTAACTTTAATGGAAATGTGTTATCATAGCCCAGAAATGGGCTCTATCTCAAGAAGTATTATGCTTAGGCTCTTTCCTAGCATTTGCTTTGTTTTGTAAATATTGTACATAATATTTTATTTTTGTCGTGGTGATGATGATGTTTTTTTATTTGCTTTTGTAGGTTTTTGATGAGTGATTTGGTGTATTTAGGATTCTCATATGGTGCTAGTAGACATACTCAAAACTTATCTTCCACTTCTTGGGTAATATATTATCCATCTGGTCAGTTGTTAATCACAAGAGGCATATGTATCGGTCCTAGTTCCAATAATATGGTTGAGTACAATGTCATTTTCAATTTATTATCTGAAGTAATATCTTATAATATTGAATCATTAGTGGTTTATTTGGATTCACAGTTGGTTGTGTCTCAATTAAATAAAATTTATCGAGTGAGGGATCCTTTATTACATCGCTAACTTCTGAGAGTTATATTATTGCAAAGATCATTCACTTTCATACTTTCATTCATATTCCATGATCAGATAATGCATTTTTTGATTCTATAGCTAACCAAGCATTGGATTAGCATATTAATCATTCATCACATTAAATCAAAATATCACAAAAAATAATTTGTATATATTATCAAACCATCACAAAATCTCTCTATATAGATAAGAATGGTATGTTAAAATATTACAAAATGTGGACAAATGTCCCAGAAAATTAGGGCTTAAGCTTGATCATGTCCATATATCAAAAATATCAGTCATCTAAAATCTAAGGTTGTTGGCCCTGCCTTGATGAGCATCTCGGAAGAATACGATGACATTTTCCACTCATCGGAAGAGTCATACCCACTCTCATGGTACTCCAACCACTCGTCTTTGTATAGCCTCAAGGAGATCCTCTACTGCTGGCATGGGACCTGATGAGTCAAACTCTCCAAGTTCCTTTGAACAACATGAAGAACTCTCTTAGACTCAGTTGTTGCTCTCTCAATGTCTCTGTCGTGATTCCTATGCCTCGGTAGACCCTCAGGTCTCACTCGTCCAATATTTACATCATGATCATTTAATATTGTAATATTTTTGTTTCACGAAAGAAAATTGAATTTCTTGAGATTATATTAAAAAATCCAAAAAAATCAAATAAGCTAAACTAAAAAAAATTTACAAATGTTGCCCCATGCAACTCTTATTAGAAGTACTAGCTCTGAGTCTACTTGTAAGTCTAAACATGCATAAGGGTAATTCTCTATGGCCACAACTTGTTTCTCCCACCATAGGAATAAATCGTCATCAAATTTCGCTTTAGTGACTTCGCCTCTACCAAGTCACTTGATCAAATCTTCCCATCTAGCCATCCTAGGATCTCGGGGACTGCTGATGGCAGTAGATACTATGGGTCGTAGTGCCAGAATCTACTCAAAGAAAAATGATCAAAGGATGCTACCATAGCCATTTTTTTTTTCCCTATCTAACTAATGTCAATTGTTTCTTCATATTGGTCAATAGCGTTGTGCACCAATCATAGAATATTGGTCTTAAGCATTCTACTGCCCATAACATGTATGGTCGTGAAGCCTGATGTAGTGAAGTTGAACCTATTATCCTGGCTAGTGAAAAGGATGATTTTGATTGGTAGGCTAGTGATTTGTTTTATCGGAACTTGTGATCTGAACTTGTTAGTCTCTGGTTAATAGTATATAGTAATGTCATTAGAAATTTTAAGGCCTCCATGGGCCCTCCCTTTCAGATCAACTGCTTCTCCCCTCCAGGAAAGTCCTGTTATGAAGTAGATATCCTCTGCTTTGATCTGCAAAGGAATATGACATATGATGAATAGCTCCTCCTCTAGGTCCCAATAATGAACTAACATTTCCAACAATCGATTCTGTGTTTTCATGTTGGGCATCATGATTAATTTGAGAAATTCACAATTTTTTAATCCAATATCCAACGATTCTTGATCTTTTAAAATTTCATTATCAAAATCAGTATGCTCTCTCTCCCAAAATGATCGACATCCTAAAAAAAGGAGGGATTTCATCTGTTAGAAAATGTGTTTAAAAATTATACTCTGCACGTACGCGGATTTTCTAAAATATAGTCACATACACACGCGGATTTCCCTCAGAAAACCTTCGTGTAGGGCTACACGTGGATTTAAAATTATCAACCTACGTACATGCCGAGCACATTTTAAAAATGAAAATATCTCCACTAAAATCGAAATAACTCATGAAATATTCAATCGAATGGACAATTTTAAGGGTAATAATTACCTAGAGATCATGTTTGGTGAATTCGTCGGTGGATTTGATCATATCAGTTTGCCAAAATTTTCTCCAAGAGCTCTCTTATCAACACTTGGAAGGTGAAAATGAATTGGGGTGAGTCTAAAAGTTCTTTTTATAATCAAAATTTGAAAACCACTTTTTATAAATTTCATTACTTTAAACTTTATAATTTTATGAACTTTTGACTTTTGACTTTTTTTCTTGATATTTTTCCATCTCTTCGAATCCATGAACGTTGACCTATCATGGCACGTATCACTTTTTGAACTTGCATATAGGTTTAGACATATCAATTTTCCATTGCATTATGCATCTTAACCCCATACTGCGATATTTTTCCATAAGGTTGACCCCATTGTGTTGCAATTTTTAACCACTCTCTCTCATCATCCTATAAAGACGTAAAATAGTGGTAGATACTCTCTTTCCATGGGCTTCCTAGTTATATCCTTGCTAGCATATGTCGCCCATGCTGCAAGTATTATGTAGGCTCAGGATTCCTCTTTAGTCCTACCATGACTTTGCGTTGAAGCCTCATTCTTCTTCTTCTTCGCTATTTTTTGGCTTTATACCTTAAAGGCTCCCATGTGTTGAGTTGTGCTACTGCATTGCATATTGACTACTTGTGCCTTTTGGCCTTAATACGGCTTCATTTGGACTCGTGTATAAGCCACTTTTGACCATGAATTTTCTACAAGTTCAAATCATGCATTCATTATCCTTCGTGACTTGACATCTTTTATCCGTGGAAAAAACATCCTCTGAGTATTGATGACCAGTATCCATCACCTTTCATTAAGCATAGGAATGTTCCAGTCCTAGGAACTAGTGCACTTTCCTTTTACACTTGTTCTTTCCACTGTACTATATGCATTCTTTTATTGTTTTTCACGCTTTAAATATGAAAAATATTAAAAAATATATTATTTATTCAAAAAAAAGAGTGGGGATGGGACAATTTCTTCATTATTTGATGGTAGCAAGAGTCAGTTGTGTCTCCCTTGAATAAAGCACTTAAAATTAGTTTTTCCTCCATTTGGGATGGGACTTAGTTTGACTTTAGGGAATATATAACCTTAGTCTTGATTCAGTCCTCTTCCGGTTGGTTATCTCTTCCAATCATATGGAGAGTTTGTTAATGCCTCTGGCATTGCAAACTTATACAAAGCTATTTTATTTGTCCTAGAGTCACATCAAATCGTGATTTTTTTCAAGAGAATTAAACTTGTGTCGGCCATTCTACAATTTTTCTTGAATCATTTTTGTCAGCCATACCTGGTCTGTTAAGTTATCTTCAGTATCACATCAACTATTTGGTCCTTCACTCATGTTGGTTAAGAAGGTCTCCATTGACTTCTTACTGGTGGTTCTGCTCTTATTAACTCTAAAAAAGTACTCTAAGAATAGACCTATACTAGCACCCTGGCCCTATTTACATCATTTATAGGTGACCTTGTACTCATCATCGATCAGTATCATGGGTCTTTGACTGAGTGGTTTCCCTTGTGTTCGGTGTCAACTTACATTATCACACATTTGGATTCATGCAGTACCATGGTTTCCATTTGACCCTATTGGTGGATTCCTTGCCCCTGTGTTAAATTTTATTATTGGTTGGATTTCTATCATGCACTAGCTACATCTTTTGTATGCCAGAAATGTACTTCGGAATGGTTACTTCATCTCTTTTCATCCTAGTTTTTCCAAGTTATTGGCCTACGGGTTACACTCAAGTTGGTTGATGTGGGATGTCATAATGCCTTCCTTCCAGCAAATCTTTTCCCATAGAATTTGACTTATTTCTCTGGGAATAGATCTAGAGTCTTTTTTTTCAGTACCTTAGGGTTTGCAGTCATCAGTGGCAGACTCCTTTGCTATTGACAATGAGAATACGTTAATGTCTCCTAATTGGTAGATTCTTTTAAGTGTTCAACTTCAACATATTTATTCACACTTGTTAGATTGTACTATGGTACCTTTACACTCATTATCATTATTGGTGAGTTCTCTCACATTTGCTAATAGTATAAATTAATGATTGGTAATCAAACGATTTGTCACATGGTCAACTTCAGCTCATTTGTTCCCATAATGTAGAAATGTACCATTTTCGGTTGATGAATACCTCATGTTGTGTCAGCATCTTAGTTCACGTGACAGCTCCTTCAATTTTTTTCCAGTGACACCCTTTATATGTTGTAGTTCATCATGGCAATATATTATATGTTGGCACTCAAGTTTTATGCAATATCATTATTCCACCTATATGACTTGGTACTTTTTTGAGGATAATTTACGCAGCATAATGGATTATAAAATATTTTAGCATCATTGATTAGACATTCTTCTATATGTGATATTGAGACATAGCTCCGTTTATTTCCTTTGCAGCTATGATTTGATGATCCACTATGTATTCTTTAGCTCTTTTTGTACACTTACGTATACATTTTGGATCTACTTTATACTTGATCAACATACATGCTTTACTATTTCTGAGCATGGGTATGCCTGCCTTAGACATGAATCTTCTTTCTAACTCCTTCCATAGGTTATCAATGGGCTGGAATATGGTGATCTCCTCCCAAGTTCTCAAATGATTCCTCTCTCTATACTTAATACATTTCGGCCATCATGCACCCATTCTGACCTCATATATTAGGGGGCATCTGGTATAGCATTATTCAACACTCATATATATATAATTCTCTTTTATGGCCTTGGACAAACCTTTTCCCATACATACTTGATCTTACATTAAAAATAATATTTCAAATTCCATATGCGACTCTTCCCACACAAAAGCGCATACATATGCGGGTCCTATAACACTGAACCTGCGTATAAATTTTAAAATATGAAAAAATAAAATAATATCCTATTTTTCGGGCGGGGTTTATGGGTTTTACCAAAAGCCCACCTACAAGAGCCCATGGCCTAATGGAATTAACCAATTTCAAGTGGTATTTATACACCCCTTGGGTAGGACTAATTAAAACAAGAGAGAAGATATCAGCATTATACCCATTTTTATCCCTAGATCAAGCCTGATTTTCCTTTTTCTTCCTGCACTCTGAATTTATAGGAAACCTTGGTTTCCTTGCATAGATTACCATCATCATTATTTGGGATCCTTTCGCATTTATTTGAGAGGTAGTATTTGAGGATTGGGATGGATGGATCCAGAGGAAGGTTTCGTCAGTGCATGGACTGGATCAGGTTGTACCTTTCCTGTGCCTATTGTTTTTAATCAATAAAGAAGCTCATTGTATTGTTCTTGATATGTTATTATCTCATAATTCATGATTTATATGTTTATATGTGATGATATAACATGTATTTTATGTATGCACATTGAATTATCTGTTATATGTAAGATTTTTTGAATTGACTTGCAGATCCGTTCATTCTATAGGAAGCAAAGAGTTTGGACCCTACAGGATTGACATCAAACGTAGGACCTTCGGGTATCTTTCTAAACCCAAAATTTAGTAATTCACATGTTTGGCATGCTTGTTTAAGTGTTTCTTGTTGATTATCTTGTTCTTCTCTGTTGAGGCTTTCAACCTTGACCTTAGGGAACTTTTCCCGCCAATAACATTGTATTTTTTTGTGGCTATGTTCTTCTAGTTTGCCACTTGGATCCACCTTGTATGTCTTGTGGCCATGTACTAGAATTTCATGTCATGGACCCACAATGCATGGTTGGTAGACCTGTTTAGTGTTTTCTTATGTCGAGCATGGGTATTCCCACCTTGAGGATGATCATCTTATGATTGATACTTGGTTATCAGTATGTCTCCAATTCAATCCATAGGTATCCACTCCCTCCTTTAATTTTCACATAGGTTTTTGTAATGCATTTCAGCCTTCAATTTATCTTCTAACCTTGTGCATTAGGTTGCATTGAATATAGGCTATTTTAGCCACTCTATGTCATGAAGAGAAACCCTAGTCCTTTTTTTCTGAATTGTTGGCCTAAGTGCATCACTTTCCCTTCTTGATTATGCATGCTTAGTAACCCATAACTCCCACAATATTCTCAAGTTGACATCGGTCTCTCAGTTGTAGTGGAACAACCTAACACCGAGGTACACTATTTTCATTTAGCATGGGAGCAATGCAAGAATATTTTCTAGAATAGGTCAATCCTAAGGAGATAAATTTGATCCACTTGTACATGAGTTGGTTGAGGGTCAATTATTTTTGGATTTCAATAACTTCTCATAGCCCTAAAATTCAAATAAATCCACTTGAATTTGGAAGAGAGACTATATATAAATACCATAGTAAGAGGGAGACATCAAATAGAGAGTATTGCTCATTTATTCTAGTGAATTTATGCAAGAATCTCCTTGCACATGAGATTAGCTTAGTCCATAGATAAGACAAGGAGAGGAATATACCAAGGATTGATGAGGAGACCTCACAAACTGAAGGTATACCATGTATTGTACTTTTTATTAATATGAATGAAAATTTCATTCCCTTCCAATGTCTTATTTTTTATATTGATGACTTGATCATTATGGTTTTCAAACTCCTATGGTTATCATTTGTTGAAAGTTTTTCCAGATTATCCACAGTATTATATAACATTAATTTTATACATTAAGCTAATTTTCGTTCCACATAGGCAAGCATCATCTTTGTATGTTCATGATTGTGTGTAGGAGGTTAGGTCTAATAGCTGGAGAGAGATATTCAAGTAAGAGAAGGGTCTTTAGTGGCGAAGGGTCTACAAAATCTACATCAATTTGTGAGGGTCAAGGTATGTACTTATTCCTTGTTTATCTCTTTCATGTATAAGGATGATAGAAGAATAACTTGTTTGGGATTTGATTTGAAAATTCACACATAGTCTGATGGATATAAAGAAAAAATTAGTGGAGAAATAAATTTTTCCTTCTAAGAATTTCTTGAGGTAACACAAAGTCATAAAACCCACTTTCCTTCTTACCTTTGAGATTTTCAATAATAAAGTTCCCAAATATTTGGTGGAATCTAGAGCCTCATCCAATGTCATGCCTTATTATGTGTGCAAGAAGATTAAGGTTGTTTCAGAAAAGACTAATGCCAAAATTATTCAACTGGATAGATCATAAAAAAAGGTGATAGGAAAGCTTAAATATATATTGATTATATTGTCCTCTAATTCTCGAGTTCATTGAGTGATTGATATCATATTCATGGACACGGACATACCTTAGGCATATGGTCAACCTCTAAGCAAGGACTAGTTGCAAAATTTTTAGTGATATTTCACCAACGATCAGTATCACCTCTATTTTTCCTACATAGGCAATAGTAAGCATATATGGGTAAACAATGAGCCCAAAATGAGTTTCGCATGAAGCACACAATGACTCAACTAGTGAGGCCCAATGAACCAATCAATTTTGCAAATGCTACATTGGAGAACCTTTTTCTAGAAACCACCCTTGGTTTCAGCTTAGTCACCCCCTTCACATTTGAAATCCGATATGATCTCCTTTAGTGTTGGCAGGTTTGTGATAATGTCTCTTGTATTTTAAATGTACATAAGAATGATTGTACTAAATTAGATTTAAATAATGATAATTTCACTAAATTAGAAATTGATGCTAATATTTGGACTTTGTATTTTGATGGCTCTAAGACATGAAATAGAGCTAGTGCATGGTGTATTTCAATCAATCCACACAATTAAAAAAACCATGACATCATATTGATTAGAATTTCAGTGTACCAATAACACAACATAATATGAAGTGTTATATTTGTGCTAAGGAAATCCATTTATCTCAAGCTTGACTACTTGATATTTCTAGGCGACTCAAAAATAATCATAGGAAAAGTATGTAATATTATTCATTGTTTTTATTCTCAAATAAGAAGATAATATCAAGAATTATGGAGGTTAATTTCATCATTCAAAGAATTCAATATTGTGTCCATTCCTAGATCTGTGAATGTTATCATCAACATGCTGGAAAATGTAGTTGGTACATTTATTCCATTGTGTCATATTTTTTATGTTGAATTAGTCTTTAAACTCATTGTCCTAAATAAAATTAGTATTTGGTGGGTGGTTAATGATGGTGAACAAGTGGTTGAATTCCTGACAAACTCATACATTTTCAATTATGTGGTCATTAAAGATGAAGAGCATGATAAAAAATAGTTCAAACAAACAAATAGGGTAACCCCATCCCCAGAGGGGTGATTTCACTTTATAAAAGGGGTAATTTTACTCGAAAATTAATTTGATCCACAAAAATATAGGAAAATGTTAATCCTAAGACCCATATTTCTACCTTGAAGCATGAATTAGTAAACTTGGGAACTGAATAGGACATGAAGTTTGTCAACCTAGATACTTATCGCTTGCCAATAGAAAAGAAAAAATATGTTTAACTTCTCAAAAAGTATAAGGATTTTTCCTCTTAGAGATACAATGACATTAAAGCCTATGACACCCATATCATCTAACATGCCATTCATATCAAGGAAGGTTTCAAACTGTTTCAACAAAATTTATACAATTTTCATACCATGTTGGAACCCCTAATATAGAAATATCTTAAAAGGTTTATGGATGCTAGGATCATAATAAAAGTAATACATTTGACCCGGGTCTCAAATATTGGACTAGTAAGGAAAACGTTGGGTGATATAAGACTATATATATTTCAGGAGCCTGAATAAAGAATCTGATAAGGATACTTACCTGGTGCCTCCAATGGATTAGATTCTCTAGCAAGTGTAAATACATATAATTTCCTATTTTTTAGATGGATTATATAGGTATTATTAGCTCTTGATCACCCAAGAAGATAGGCTCAAGACAACCTTCAACACCAAGTGGGGTACTTTTAATTATAGGAGGATGCCATTTTGGGTTAATTAATTTTGGTCATACCTTTCAGTAGATGATGTATATACCGTTCAAGGGTCTCTTAGATAATATTGTTTTTGTCTACTTGGATGATGTGACCGTTTTCTCCAAGCATAGTTTGTATCACCTATAAAACGTGAAGAAAGTCTTTGAAAAGTGCAGGAAATATAGAATATCATTAAAACCAAGGAAAAGTGTTTTTACAATAGATAAAGGCAACCTTTTAGGACATGTGATCTATAAGAAAGGAAACATTGTAGATCCTGAAAGAGTTAAAACTATCACATATATGCCTTACCCAAACAACAAAATTTCCATGCAATCCTTCCTAGGGAATATCAATTTAGTCCAAAAATTTGTTTAAAACTTTGCACAAGTTGTCAAACCTTTTCAACAGATGATAAAAAATGATGTGCAGTTTAAATGAAATGTTTTATAAAATGGAATATTTTCTAAAATCAAAGAGGTTATAGCACATGCTCCTACCTTATATAGTAAAATTTTCGACAAGGAATTATTTCCTTATTCTTTTGCATCTGGCTTCTCCCTTGCAACCATACTCACATAGAAATATGGCTAGGAAAATTAGAGGCCCATTTCATTTATGAGTATGAGATTATAGGGCATTGAATTGAATTACACTGACATTTAAAAACAAGCCTAAATTGTATGCAATGTATTCAAGTAGTTCCAACCATACATATTGAAAAGTCATGTTAAATTGATTGTCCTTCATCCTATAGTCATATCATTATTTTTCTATAAATAAATGGGGGAATAGAGGAGTAGTTGTATAAATTTAATTCAATAATATGATCTAGAATTCAATCCTACACACACCATCAAATTTCATGGCCTATTAAAACTCTATGTAGAAGCTTTAGACCCTAAAAATGAAGGAGAAGAAGGAAAAAAGAATGAACTAGCTATGTTCTCATGTGAAAATACTTGCATTCTTCAACATGAAGATTTATGGTACCAATATTTAAATCAATATCTAAAACAATGTACCATGTATGCAAACCTCAACCCTAAGAATCAAAGAGAAATTAGACGCATTGCCTCACAATATCAACTCATCAATGGGGTACCCTTCCATAAGAACCATAATGGAGTCTTACTTCACTATTTAGAAAAATATGATGCTATAAAAGTCATATTTTGTAGAAATTGGATTCAATCCAATCTTGTGATGTACTAAAAAAAGATACTGAATCCTTTTACAATATTTGCGAAATACAAAACACGATCGCTCAATCACATGCAAGTAAGAGAAAGAAGTAAATCAATCACACAATACAAGATATTATTATGGAAAGAAATTTCTCAAAACCCCTCTATCATATATTGTATAAAGTCATGGAATCATGAAACAATACAATTCATTCTTGCTCCCAAGAACCTCCTGCACTCTACCAATCATCTCACACTGATCTAGGCAGAATTGGACAAACACTTAGCCAATTCCTTGCCTTCCTCCAGCCTACCTTGCTCACGCAATTCCTAGAGAGATAAATCCCTATTAAATAGGAAATTCAACCTTCCTTGATTTCACAATCCATCAAGGCCTTCCCGTGACTTTATAATTGCACTCGGGCAATTTGCTAATAAAACAATTGATAGTTATGTTCCCTTTAACCTCTGTCTCAATTGGGTCTTCATCAGAACTGACATGCATGCAACTATTAATAGTGAATCATCAGTTATATGATTAATCACTACTTGTGAATTAAATCTAATATAATTCACTGGACTTCTTACTAATTCTTCACTCAGTTAGAACTAGTTAAACTGATTTTAACTCAATTAATTTGAGTTAACTTATTACAGTCACACCACACTAGTGTTACAACTGCAACTGGACCTTCAAAATATTAGAATCACTCTATATGCCTCATCTTAGACCCTCAACTCAAAATTCTTGAGCTAGTCTTCATGACAAAGTTAACTGATACAAGTTGTTATGAGATAAAATTAAAATTTATTGTCCAATTTTTTTAAGGGAAAAATAAATTAGACACCCATTTTTAGCACTAATGTGTAACTGAATTCCTCACCAATGTGTGACTGGAATACCACACTAGTATGTGGTGCATTTTCTTGTTGAATTTCAACACTCCCTCTTAACAAGAAAAGGATTATCAACTACCCCTATCCTGCCTTTGTGGTATTCAAATTTTATCTTTTCCAACGCCTTCGTCAAGATGTTTGCATCCTGATCCTTTATGGGAATGTACTGCAAAAACATAATGCACATCTGAATACAATCTCTGAGATGGTGGTACTAGATATCAATATTCTTGGACCTGTCATGGAATACCTGATTAACCGAGAGTTTTATGCAACTCTGGTTATCACAATGTATCACCGTCGAGTCCATCTGATGACCAAAAAAACCAACAAGTATCCTCCTCATCCAGATGGCCTCGCATGTAGCCTGACTAGATGTCATGTACTCTGCCTATGTTGAACTGAGTGCAACTCATCTCTGTTTCCTGCTGTACCAATAAATTTTTGTTGATCCTATGCTAAAGATTCATCCTGATGTACTTTTCCTGTCTGATGGACTGCCTGCCCAATCTGCATCAATAAAGCCTTGAAGCTTCACTTCCTCTGTCTGTCTGTACCATAATCCATACTCTGTAGTGCCCCTGAGATATCTCAAAATATTCTTCCCCACCATCCAAAAGATCTTGGTAGGCTTAACCATAGCTTGACTGAGATGTTTAACTGCGTAGCATATTTTTGGCCGTGTGTCCACCAAATACATAAGTGAACCCAAAAGTTTCTTGTAAACAATAGCATCCACTACCTCACCTAAAGTAGCATTCTCCTTCCTCCAGTTTCCTGCAAGAGAAGTCTCCATGGATTTGCTTCTATCCATGTGGAATTTCCTCAGTATCTCCTTGGCATACTTTCCTTGAGACACAAATAACTCCCCATCTCTTTTCCATATTTCCAAGCCAAGGAAATAATGCAAGAGCCCCATGTCCTTCATCTCAAATTCTCTTGCAAGAAGTTATGAGTTGATCATCACTTTTTAGTATCAGATCATCTACATTAATTAAAATAATCAAAATCTTACCATCAACCACAAATGATATAGGTTTGCATCTACTTCACTTTTTGTGAAGCCCGACCCAGTGAAATAGTTGTCGATATTGGTGTACCAAGCACGAGGTGCTTGCTTCAACCCATACAATTCTCTCTTGAGTCTACACACATGAAACTCCCTGTCTAAGGTCTTAAAACCTTTTGGCTGCTCAATGTACACTTCTTCCTAAATAACTCCATTGATAAAGGTTGTATTTACATCCATCTAATGTATCTTCCATCCCATCTGTGTTGAGAGTGCAAGGATGGATCTAATTAATGAGTACCTCGCAACTAGTGCAAAATTCTCCTCATAGTCAATTCTTTCTAGAGAATCCCCTAGCCACAAATCTAGACTTGTATTTCTCCACACTCCCATATGTTGCTTGCTTCACCTTATAGATCCACCTGGATCCAACCACTAACTTCCCCACTGGTCTTGGGACCACTTCCCATGCATTTTTTTTGATAATGGAGTTGCACTCCTCAACCATGGCATCAACCCATATCAGCTGCTACACGGATTCCTCAAAAGAGGATGGTTTTGTCACAATACATTCACTCATATGAGACATGTATCCCGTATACCTATCTGGGGACCTTCTCTGCCTATGCTATGATGTAGGTGCACCTACATTCTCTGTTGCATCTAGAATCAATTTTTCAGCCTCTTTGGTGCGCTTCCTACCACTTTTGGTGGATGGCTCTGCACGAGTGGTTTCCACCACACTCTATTCCTCTTCTTGTGGCTGCTCTACATCCTGAGGTTCATCCTTTGGAACTAAGAGTTTCTCTTTTGCATGAAAGTCAAGCTCCCTCTCAAGGGACAATCAAATGGTTTTATCCTCATTAAATTTCACATATCTCCTGACAACTATCATCCTGTGTGCTGGAAAATACACCCGATAGTTGTGGAGAGTATCTATGTACCCCACAAATATCCCAACCTCTACTCTTGGTTCTACATTCTTCCTGGCATATTTGGTCACATGGCAATATACATATGAGCCAAATTTTTTAAAATATGAAACATCTAGTTTCTTACCTGAATAAGCCTCCTCTGGTGTACTCATTCCAAGTATCCGATGAGGACCACGGTCCTGCACAAATACCGTTGTGTTGCATGCCTTTTCCCACAGATGCAACGATAGGCCCTAATCATGTAACATATCTTGTGCTACACCCAAAATTGTTATGTTCTTTCTTTCTGTAACCCCATTTTGTTGCAGGTTATGAGGTGAAATAAATTCTCTTTGAATTCAATCTTTGGCACAAAAGTTATTGAACTCATTAGAGATATACTCACCACCATTGTCGCTCCTTAGATCCTTCACCTTCTTCCTTGTATCTTTCTCTACCGGTGCTTTGAACTCACAAAACTTGGAGAATGTCTTATATTACTTCTTCATGAAGAAATCCAACACTTTCTGGAAAAGTCATCAACAAAAATAACATAATACATGTGCTTTGTTGTGGAAGTAGTTTGGAATGGTCCACACACGTTTGAGTGAACTCTCTCAAGGATTGTCACTGATCAATCCTCCTTCTCATGAAAGGTGGCATTTTTATACTTCCCCACAGTACAACCCTTGCATGTGTCTCTCTGTGCAAGTGTACCCTTTGGAATCCCTGTAGAAATATGTTGCATGATCCTCAAAGAACTATGGTGTAGATGAACTAACCTCCTGTGCCATAGCTCACTAGTATCCTGGCTCACCACCTCATTTGCTTTACTACTAAATGTTGCGCAACCATCTACATCAATTTTGTAAAGTTTCTTCACACGAACCCCAATCTTCTTTACCTGTCATGTGTCTTTGTGACGAAGGAATGCCTTTCCTTCATTGAAAACCACATCATTTCCTAGATCCTCCAACATAGCAACTGAAACTAAATTCTTTTTCAAACTTGGTACATGCATGACATATTTTAGTATGAAAGGTTTACCCGAATATCTTTGGAAATTAATTGTGCCAATCTCGGTAGCACTATATCTCTCGTCATCACCCATCTCAATGTGCATCTGAAGATCCTTCTCCTCCAAGCTACTAAAGAATTCTCTGTTTCTAGTCATGTGGAAAGATGCTCCACTATCCAAGTACCACATAGATCCCATCATAGTTAACACCATGCATGCGATGAGAGATAAGTCCAACTCAAACTGTGAGGCTAAATATTCACCCATTGTAGCTCCCAAAGCCTTCTTGTTTTTCTTCTTCTTTTGTGGACAATTTGTGGCATAGTGTCTATGATCATGATAGTTAAAAAAATTCACCTTTGACATGTATTGTTTCTTTCTTTCTTTTCCAGTCTTAGATTTGTAATGGAGCTTCTTCCATTTCCCCTTCTTTTCCTTGCCAGCTAAGGGAAAATTTTCCTCATCATCAGTCTTGGATGAGGATCCATCCCTGGTAATCTACCAAAACTCTTCTTGTACCAAATCTGACCATAGTCTCTCCCACTTTGGTAACTGCTTCCTCCCATTCACAGAGTCTTGGTAACTATGCCAGCTCTTGGGAAAGCCTAGAAGTGTCAAGCTCACCAAATAATTATCAGCCACAGTAATCCAAATATTTCCAAGCTCATCTCGACATTGAGTGAACTTGGTCAAATATTTATGAATTGTGTCGCCCTTCTCCATTTTGATTTTCCTGAGCTTTTCCTTGAGTGCCAATTTCTTATGGTCACTGCTGCTCTGAAACACATTTGTCAAGGCCTTCCACATAGCATATAGAGTTTCCTTTCCATGGAGACTCAAGACAATATGATCTCGAACTCCCTCTAATAAGATCCTCCTTGCCTTTGCAACATTATTCTTCCATGCTTCATGTTGCACAACATCTTCCTGAACGGGTTTAGGACTATCAGTTTCAATGAAATCCTTTAGCCCATTATCCTCCAATATTGCCTCCATCATGTCCTTCCATGCAATATAGTTTGAATTTCCCTTGAGTGCATATTAAAGTCTCAATCCAGTGAAATAAATCCTGGTCAGCTGCTAGGTCCAAAGAATGAAACTGCAAATTTGAATCTTGTTCGACACAAACTCAATTTCTTCTCTTCTATTGTGATTCCTGATGCTCTGATACCATGTATAAATTATACCAATGGATTCAATTTTATCTTGTGATGTACCAAAACAAGATACTAAATACTTCTACAATATTTGTAGAATATAAAACACGATCTCTCAATCACATGCAAGTAAGATAAAGAAGTAAATCAATCGCACAACACAAGATATGCTTGGAGAAAGAAACTGCTCAAAACCCCTCTATCATATATTGTATAAAGTCAAATAATCATGAAACAATACAATGTGTTCTTGCTCACAAGAATCTCCTACACTCTACCAATAATCTCACACTGATCTAGGAAAAATTGGACAAACACTTAGCCAATTCCTTGCCTTCCTCCAGCCTTCCTTGCTCACGCAATTCCTAGAGAAATAAGTCCCTATTAAATAGGAAATTAATCCTTCCTTGATTACACAATCCAAAAAGGCCTTCCCATGACTTTATAATTGCACCTGGGAAATTTGCTAATAATACAACTGATAGTTATGTTACCTTTAACCTTTGTCTCAAATTATTCTTCATCAGAATTGACATGCATGCAGCTATTAATAGTGAATCATCTGTTATCTGATTGATCACTACTTGTGAATTAAATATAATTTAATTCACTGGACCTCTCACTAATTCTTCACTCAGTTAGAACTAGTTAAACTGATTTTAACTCAATCAATTTGATTTAACTGATTACACTCACAACACACTAGTGCTACAACTGCAACTAGACCCTAAAAATATTATAATCACTCTACATGCCTCATCTTAGACCCTCAACTCGAAATTCTTGAGCTAACTCAGTCTTCATGACTTAGTTAACTGATACAATTTTTTATGAGATGAAATTACAATTCATTGTCCAATTTATTTAAGGGAAAAATAAATTAGATGCCCACATTTAGCACTAATGTGTAACTGAATTCCTCACCAATGTGTGATTGGAATCCCACACTAGTATGTGGTGCATTTTCTTGTTGAATTTCAACATCTTTTAAATGCATGAATTTCCAATCAACCAAGACTTTAAAGGTCATATCATAACATTATTGACTGAATTTCTTCAAAGATTCCCATGCTTACGAAAGGAAGTGACTAGTCTTCCAAAAGTTTTTTGGCCAAGAGAAATTATTTTTTATCCCTTTACATACAGTGATAATGCAATAAACCTTCCAATAATGGGGATTAGATGTGATTGGTAAAATTTATCCACATTCCTCTAAAAAAAACTAGTACATATAAAAGCTAGGGATTATTTCACCCAATGGACCAAGGATACATCATTGACTTCAATCAATGACAAAGTAAGCATAAACTTCCTCAAGAAACACATGATAACCAAGTTTGGTATTCATAACTCTCTAGTTTTCAATAATACCGCTTACTTTCATCTCTTAAATTGGCTAAATTTTCATTAGATCATCGAAGTATATTGCAACACCATACTAATTGTTACCAACATGACAATGGATTTTCTAAGTCAAAAAACAAAAACATGATCTGCATTTTAAATTAAACCATAACTGTTTAGTAGATAAACTAGCATAATTTCTTTCAAAATACATTGTGGGTATATCAAGTCACACACAACACTTCTCTAGGAACCTCACCTTACTTTCTAGTCCATGGGAAATAGTCTATACTGCCACCTAACATGTTCTTACCAACCCTCTACTTGTCTTAAGACTCTTGGGTTCAATCTTGCCCCATCCCACAAAAGTGAATAAACATGTTGTTAAAACTTGAGGAAGAGAGACACAAATCCCAACAAAAATTTTCTACTCACTAATGGATGATTAATAAGTGGTTTGACAACAAATCTACTACTGAAAAATATTTTCAATTAAGGAACCTTGTACTTAAGTGGGATAAACCTCAAGAGTAAAAATGTAAACACACTAAATTCAAACCCTTGTGGCTAAGTCCTGTATCATCATTAAGAAAAATGGTTGAGGAAAATATAATCTCCAAAATATAATGGGAGAAGTTGATCTTCTCCCAGTGAATGGCCAAATTACAAAAAGATATTTCACCTGATATCCATGGCTACCATCATATGTACATAAATAAACTTGTTTTCATTTCCAGTTTTCAAGTTTGGCTCGTGTCTCCTTGTTTTTCTTTGATTTTGACCGACCTATTATTGTTTGTAAATTAATAAATCTAGATTTGACAATGGAATTCATGTAGACATTTGAAAGGTTATCTATTCATTTAACTACTTCTTTCAAGAAATGTGTAGGTTAGCCAATGCTTTTTTGTGTAATGCCCAATATTACTTCATGGTCACATTTAAATTCATATTCTCCCTATAGATAATATAATCACTTCCTAGTGAGGAACTCTCTATGAAATGTGAGAATGTCAAGTGGACACTTATGTAGGTATTAGTCTAGTTGATAAGCATTATGCATTGTGTAAGATCTTAATTAATGCCTCATTCTGAATTGAAAGATTAATATTAAGCAGTGATACCAATGATACATATCAATATTGAGAAATATTTTTTTTTTTTGAGAAATCATTTTGGCTATCATTTGGAATCCCTCGTCCACCTTGTGGATAATTATGTCTAGGAAAAAAAAGCATAATAAATGAATAATCATCAATGAACAAAAAACGTAAAGGATTGAGAGTGATTTCCTAAGTAACTACGATATGTAATAAACTTTTATAGGGATATTTACACTCATTGGTATCGAAGCAATGCCTATGTTTCAAAGGTGACTCCAACGGGGCTATGGCCACTTGCTGGAAGTGGGGAAAAACCGTGAAACCTATATTTAATTCTTACTATTTTAATCTATTTAAGTATCACTTTTTTCATAGCAATAGAGTTTAAGTAAATATATAGTCCCTTAGTAAAATTTATATCCTTCTTTTCCATCCTTAACCGACAACCAAACTAAGAAAAAGGAAGTCACGTAACTCAACATTCCACAGTTTTAAGTAGTTGTACCCACATGGAAATAACAATAAATTTTATAGGCACACCACTTAGCCTTGTTGGCGTGTTATAGTGCATCATTGAGCCTTATCTAAGTGTTATCATTCTTCATTAAGCCTTAGGAAAGAAAAAACAAAGAGGCAATCCTAAGCTTTTCTCTCACTCTTAAGGATTTTCTTAACTTTTCTTAAGTTACACTAAGTTAACAAAATATAAAAGTCAACCTTAAGAAAATAAATTACTTAAGTAATTAATGAAAAATTCTCTTGAATTCTCTTTAAAAGGGGATCATAGCACTCTTTATCCCTCCCACTAATTATCTCTCTTCATTTGAAGGTCAAATCACTCGATTAGTAGAGAATTTTACCTTAGCTTTCCTAGTCAGCATTAGATTCAGCCATCTTACCCAAAGCAAGTGGTTTATTAAGATTTTTTAGCTTGGATTTTCCCTTTGTGGCCATTTTATAACATATCTTTTTAGCGCAAAATTATTTTATTTGCATGAAATTAATTCTTTTCTTTCTATTTAGTTGAGTGAATGAGTTTAATGTGTATTTTAGTAATCTTTGTGTTATGTTAAGTTGATTATTATTCAGCCCTCATCCCCAATAACTTAGTGCACATAGTACCCATATTGTACAAATTATGGAAAATGTAAAATAACCCTAAACTCAACTCTAGTAATAGCCTTAGAGAGTAGCAAAGGCCATTTGACCCTCCAACTAGTTGGACCTTTGTATTTCTCTTACTGAACTCAACCCCACGCGTTATAACCTTATTTGCCACTTCATGTGTTGAGAGATACCTTTTCTCAACTCACTTTAGTTGTAGGTTGAAATGAATATAGTTTCACCCTTGATTTTTCTCATATAGGTATTACAAGGAATTTATTATAGTTTGTAGGGATAAGATTACATAATTAAGTATTTTTTCATAATTATCTCGTCTCTGTTTTATAATTATGAAATAATAATAATTTCATAATTGAGAAGGTCCATGATGAGTTGGGAAAAACTCATGATTGAACATGAAACTTGTGTTTGACTTGTAATTTCTTGTTTCACATGCCATCAAGTCTATCCATGACTTGTATCCACCCAATTGACATGTCATCAAGCCTAACTTCTCTTAGCCCTAGTTGTCCAAATATATCCTCTCAGATCTAGGAAAATACTATATAACCACTAACTCTCAGGGTGGAAGGGGAGAAGAACGTAATTAAATTGCCTTGTTAAACTAAAGGATTCCCACGAGGAGGTCCTTCCATGCTTCATAGATAAGCCTAGTCTATGAGTGGGTCAAGGAAGGAGGAAGTTCAAGGGATTGGAAAAGAATGCTCGACAGTGAAAGTATAATCTTGTTTTTGTACATTTTATTTATATGGACTAATTAATATGTTTCCCCTTTCTAAATGTTATGTTACATGAGATCATGATGTTTCTATTATGATTATATCTCATTTCTTACTAAATTTTATTTCTTAGAGGAAATCCATCATCCTTGTGTGTAGGTCACAAGATCTAGGAGATGAAGGATATTTAAGTGAGGAGAAGGATCTTTAGCTACAAGAATAGATCAATAATCCACATCAACATGTGAGGATAGCCATGCATTGTCTCTTCTTGTATTTTCCATATTATGAAAGGAATTGTATGTGATAGGTCTTAGGGAATCTAGTTGTATTTTTCTACCCATTATATAGTAGATCCTAAGTTGGGATATATGGGACAAAATTCCCTTTTCCATTAATTAAAATAGGGGAAAACACCAATACAACAACCAATTTGACCAACAATTTTTTTTACCTCTACAATGTTTTTCCGTGATATAAATTCCTAGAAAATCTATTGGAAAATATCAACAAATTTCAAAATTTTATGTCTTCAAATAGATAGGATTTTCCTTGATAGAACTCCTGGTGTTTTAGGTATTGAGTTATTCTCATTCTTTCGGCTTATATTTTTGTTTGAAATATTCACCATTTCTCTGTTTATTGAAGCTAGGCACATGATAAAATATTTCTTACCTAGAAACCATAGCTTGTCTCCTGGTATTAATGAATTTATTCATAAGAAGACACCCATCCATCTTGGTCAATATTGTGAATTTTGAAATCCTAATTTTTCCTTACCATTCAGACCCACTTTTTTCTCAAACCCAACTAGCCTTTAAAACCACCCCCCTCAGTTCTCTGCATTTTTTATTATAAACTAATCTATATAATGGATGATTTTTTTTTCTTTTATTGGGTTTGTAGATAAATCATGTGCATGTCCCAGAAACAAGCAGGAAAATCTATAGTAGTTGATTCATCTAATGAAGAAGAAACTATTAATTTCTTTGGACCTGAATGTTGGGACACTCCATGCTTCATAGAAAAATTCACCACTTTACACATTCAAAGATATACAAGTTATTTTAAAGGGAAATCTACTTTCAAATGATCCAGATCCAAAAATATAGAAGGATGCAAATAGATCTTGGCTACTAAATGTGGTTTCCCATCTGTCTGTGTTCCCATGTGTTGAAGTTGTAGACTAGCTAGGGAAGGATGCAAACCCAAAAGAAGTCATGACTAGGGATAGTTATGGAAAATCCATTTCTTCTTTCAACACTTTTAATTTTAAAATATACTACAATTTTCCTAGGGAAAATGTGTTTTGAGATGAATATTTGCTGACAAACTTCAAGGTTCCACCCAAAGAACTACTCAAGACTTGCTAAAACAGCAAGGGTACTTTGAAAACACAAGTTAACAAAGTGCATCTAATGAATATGTTGAAGCTTCATTTTAAATTAGCGCTTTTTATGCTATGTTGGCTTTATGATCAACCCAGTACCAAGACCCTCCCTGAAGGTTGGGTTCCACTCACGTAAATTGTGGAAAACAAAGGAAGGATTTTCAATTAGGCATACATATTATCATTCTATCTAAGGGATACACTTGAAGAATATCAAAACCTCGAGGAAGGCCTAAATACTTACTTTTTCATGTCTTCCTACCTCCTAGACATATTATGTGACAAGATACCATTCCTTTCCATAAATTCAAGATATACCATCCATGAGGAGCTAGTCCACATTTAATACAAGAACATCTGAGAGGATCACTATATACCATCTTATGCATAAAATTTTCAAGAGTTCCTATTTCCCATGTATACAAATTTATTCAATTAGGCTTCCCCACGTATGTAAGAAAGAGACAAACATGTGGTTCCCTCAATAAGTTATTGTTTTGTGTGCTAAGATGACACTTACATCAAGATCTTTGGAGCAAAATAATCTCCTCACCTATTGCCTAGATTTGTAACTAGTAAGTTATTACTTTAGGAAATAACTTATTGAATCTATAGATAAGTAGGTGGATCTCTCGTAAGGACCATGAAGCATCCCTAGCCACACATGCCATTCTGCCTAGGAGAATATGAATTGAAGGACATCAAGAGGGCTAAGGAAGATTGTGAGGCTTTAACACTTTTCCCTTTTTGAGACCTCACATTCCACAGGTATGATAGAAGATCCAAAATGAAGGATCATTGAAAATCATGCAAGTGAAGGTGGGAATATTATTCAGAGACATAGGAAGAGGAATATAAGCAGAAAAAATCTTTAAATTTTGCAGATTTCATTTCAATAACAAGTTATGATCCTACCGAGGAAAATATGGAAAAGAATTAGGAAAAGATAAAAGAATCAACCTAGGAGCAGGGAGCTCAACAATAAGAAAATTAGAAGGAACAAGAGGAAAATTGAGACAATAACAAGAGGTAGCTCAAATAACATAGGAAGCTACTATAGCAACTCAGGAGCTTGAAAAAAAATAACATGAGGAAGAAAAATGAGGAGAGCAAGGGAGTTGAGAAGAACAATTAAGGAAGATATAAAAGCTAAAGAAATGAGAAAATATACTTCATAAATATAAAATCAAGAAGAATGGTAGAAAAACCTGATTGAATAAGAACCCAAATCCAAAGAAGAAGCTTACCAAGTTAAGTAAATGGAACCAAAATTACAAGCTAATCTATATTTAACTGCAATGGATATTGATTTAGTATTTCCATGAGTTTCATCAATTATAGGAGGCCATATAACCATGATAGAAATGGGAATTACACCAATTAAGAGGAGGAAGGTGGTCAACTTAAATAATTTCAGGTTCAATCACATCCTGAACATGAAGGTGGAGCACACAAAGAAAATAATATATGTCATGCCACATATGTTGTCGGTACAAATTACCACTGATAGACCCATTCATGACACAAGGAAGGATCCTCTTTCCATGGCCTTAATAGATATGGAATTATTTGATGCCACTAAGAGAAATTTCTATGATCTTCTAAAGTAGATGAAGAAGAAGGATTCACAGATAGAAGAGCTAGAGAAACAAGTCAAATTGATAAGTTGAGGCCAAGAAAATAAAATAGGGTAGCACTAGGGAGTTACGTTAGTGGAGTTTCCTTCTCGGAGTAGTTCCTTGGTTCTTTGTAGGTCAATTTTTGTTAGGAATTGCCAAGGAACGTATAGACCTTTTACTTTTCAAATGTAGCACCTGCCAAAACTTCAACAAAAAAAACCCTTTTTAACATTATGTTTTCATAATCTTTTTTCCATATTTAAACTTTCAAAAGAAGAGTGACTCAAGAGAATAATGAGGTTTAAGCAGTCTAGTAAGGATTTAATTCGAGTTGGTTAAAAATCATGAAAACATCTAAAAGTGCATTTTTGGGGGTTCTAAGGTAACTTTGTCCCCCTTCAAGATAGATTGTGTATTTGGGGTGTGGATCGACAGTTTCAAGTAGGGAGAGGTGGATAAAATAAAAGAAGATAACTTATCACCTGCTTTGCCCTTTTTCCAAGAGTCCACCCAATTATCCAGTTGATCCATTTGTAGTTTCTAATATGGATGTGGAGCTAGTTGACTAATTTTACCCAGTTCTAGTAACAAATTCGAATCCAAGGCCATTCATTGGGGATCCTTTTCAAGATATATCCATCATCTATTTTGTTTGTAGGGACGGTCGACTTCTTTCCCATAATTATATCTGGGTGCTATCAAACTGTTGTCCCAAAAAGACGGGAAATTTAATTTTTACTTAATTAATTATATAGGGTACACACAATAATTCAAATTCAAGATACCCATACTAGATAAGGTTGGACTTGTTCATGAGGGAGGTCCTCGGCTTTAGATCCCAATATCATTGGCCACCCCGTAGGTAGGACACCACCAGGATGATCATATCTTTCTTATCGATGATCCTATCTGATGGGAGCATGAAGAGGTAGGCCAGTAGTAGTACCATTTCAAAGTCCATATGTGTGAGACTCGGGGGTCTATACGCCCTCCACCAAGGAGTTATTATATTTCTCTAAGACCCCTATGGAGGTAGAATCAATTATATTGGGACAGTTCACACCCAAAGTAGAGGACTACAAGGCATGTGCCTCAAAATTAAATGAGTCCTACAAGGCTCTAGACTTTAAAGTATACCCTTATCTATAGACTATGAAATAAATATCAACTAGGCTATTACCATTTTCGAAACTAGCCAAGAAGTGAGGCATTCAACTATAAGGTGTATTGAATGTTTTCAATATGTTATAACAATGACCCAAATACTATCCTTAGGCCCCAACAAAATTTACTAAGATCACCAAAAAGGAATTAACATGTGATTCTATAGCCATGAGCTGAGCTCTAAGAATATAGGAGAAACAAGAGAAGGGAATAGCTCAGTCAGTGGCACAATATTAGCAGCATTACTCCTTAGCTGAAAGGATTATTGGAATGAATAAACTTCCAACAATTGGAGACTATGGAGAGGAAAGGCCAAGTGAAGAGATAAGCAGGGATTTACAGGAGTGACTGAATGAAACAAAACTATATTTTAGTGTGTTCACCAATAAGCTCACTAAGGACAACTTGAAGAATCATCTTGTTGAACCTTGTTAGCAATAAACTTCCTTGAACTCCCTCCTAGTTTCATTGAAGGAACACATAACATTTCTCTCCTAGTACACAAGAGAGTACCATGTATTCATGCAAAGCATACTTCCCAACATGATTAATATGATTTCCTCATACTATGAAGTTTGGGTGGTTTAACTTCATGACATTATGAAGCTCACAATTAAGAATCCAATCAAATTGTAATAGCTTTTATCCTCATTTTTTAGGGTCTTAAATCATTTTATTTTATTATATTTGTAAATAATGAGAATTTGAATAATTGTTATTGAACTCATAGAAGCTCAACAATCACAAGGGTTAGTTACTAAATTAATTTATAAATATTGTAAAGTCTAAAATTGAGAAGTTCCAAAATTTTGAACTTCTTCATTTTGCTACAAACTAGAGCTAGAAGGATGGTACTTTTGTATTCACTTCTATAGTATTAAGAAGCCTTGAAATCCATTGTTGAAGCCATTTTTCTGCATGCATTCTGTCTTTGTTTTAGACTATTCTTGAACAAGTTCATTTATGTGTTTATTTTGTGACATATCTTGCTAATAAGCCACAAACTAATCAATGGATAGAGAGTATCTTCGTGCATGTTTATTATTCTAGTTTTGTAAATTTCATTAATGAGAACTTACTATATCAAAAGAATGAATATTCAGATTTGTTCTATTAGGTTAACCATTCATTTTTATCCTAGATGTCGATTAATTTATTCATTTATTGTTCAGTTGTATGTTTATAAGCTCATTTATTCCTAATTATTTTTTAACTTTCAATAGATAGCTAGCTTAAATTAGTTACATTTTGCAATTAGATAGTTTTGGCTTAGAAATATGCATGCCCCCTATTGTAACGATCACCCATATCTTATAGTATTTTAAAAACCAAGCATGGTTTTTGGGCTAGAATCTAGATGGGTCTCTTACCAAAAATGGTGTGAGGTCTAATTGGGAACTCATACTGGAGAGAACCCCTTCGTAATTGTTTCTGAGTCATTTCTTCATATCAACATCATGATACCATAAGAGAGAATGGTGAGGGAGTTATGTGATTACCTTTCCTATTGTATTGATAATCCTTGTTCATATCCATGTTTCTAAGCATGAAATTGACTTTTATTCCATCTATTTTTTATTTTGTGAGAATCAATTAATGAGGAAGGTTTTATAGTTGAAGATCCATCCTCTAATAATAATGGAGCAAGGGAGAGGTGAATGAAACAAACAATAATAAAAATTAGAGGTATGGCTAAGTATCCACCTGATACTTCCCATTGACCCCCAAATTAAATTGTAAAATATATAAAATTAAGATAATTCATGTGTGTGGAGTGTAGGAGTGTACATGATGTTCTGGAGGTGAATCAATTTGCATAGAGTGAGTAAATCATGAGTTGGAACATTTTATGAATAGTTGTGCTCTATAGAAAATGAATTTGAGCACTTGAATCAAGAAAAGAATATTGAACCCAACCCAGTGAGAGAAGGATTCAAATTGGATACCAACTGGGAAATCATGGGATTAATAAGGGCGCAGGGCATTGAGGCACTATGTATACAATGAAGGGAATACATCATGCTATTGCAATATAACTAAGAAGGAATTTGTGAATTGATTGAGGTTATATGCTCCTTGGGTATAGGGATCAATACTAACTGATTCCTTATGAGGAGAGTAGCATTCATTTCCATAATTTTCCTTAAGATAACTAAGTTCTCATAGTGGTATAATTGTCTAGCTAGTGGGTGGAAAGTTATAGAGAGATTGAGGTGTATTTGAGCCTATAGTTTGATGGAAAAGAGGTCATCCTTCTTTATTTTGGAAATTTTAATTATATTAACAAGTACCTTTACTTATATGATGATATTTATCATATGAAATTTTATTTTTGACTTCTAGTTGAATACATGGTGTTTTCCTATAATGGTTCTATGGATAATGAATTGTAGTTGTATGTTTGATTACATTAATATGATGGAAAAGAATCTTAATGATCTAATGAGAAACTTGATACCTTGTAATCATGACACCCTTGATGGTAAAGGTACCATAACTTTGGGATATGTTATCTCAGTTAGGAGGGTATATGATTTGTAAAATTTCATGGATATTCACAACAAATCTACTAAAATATTTTTAAAAAACCTGAAACCTTGACTACGAGTGTTAAGTTTTTCCTTAGATCTCTGAATTCATTAATTACTATGTTATGCTTACACGTCTAATATATAAATTTTTTAAAATAAATAACAACAAAAAATACAATAACTCACAACCATAATAACATAGGATGTGACCTTAGAAACCCTTACAGGAGAAAAGCTAACTAGAAGGTGAGGTTGCTCTACTCTCTCTTTCTCTAATTGGAAATGGATGCAAGTACAAATAATGGAGACCTATGGCCCATGGGATGATACATACAAAAAACCTATTAGTTTTCTCTCTCTCTATCCACTCTCAGCTAATCTACTCATATATGGAACAAAATACACTTGAATATAATGGAATCCCTTTTCCTTCCAGTGGCCTAGTTATAACATAACCTGATAGTATATTAGTGGTTAAGTTTGACTACTTCAACTCTTAACTAAAGTTACAATATCAAATATTCTATATTTTTTTAATAATCATCATGTGTTTAGATCCTTTTCCATGAATAATTGTGGTTGACATGGCATCCTCTCAAATCATGGTGGTCAAAACAAGAAGGTCAAATTTTGGGTGGCATAAATTTTTCATACAAAATTTGATTGAGGATATTCTTGTGTAGTTGGAAAGGTATCTACATATATCACAGTACTAGGGGTTGTGACTCTTAATTGGAAAATTTTTCCCCAAAAAATCCATTTTATGCATCAAACTGCTTCCAGAAGGTTTCAAACCTCAATTCTCCAAACTGAAACCTGTTGGTAAAAATGGCCTCATTATTTGATTCCTCAAATTTTCCACTCTAAAAGGAAAATATGGATAACAAATAATACAATTATCCAATCCAAAACACACCTCCCCATGTTGGGATCATTTTGGTTCCTAAAATATTTTACTTAATGAGGCGAGAAAAAGTTTCCTCCACCTTCAACCAGGAGTACCATTTAGCATTGCTTGGAAGTTTTCCTTTTAGGTCAATTTTCCAAAGGTCATGCTCCCCATATATTGTAGTTATATACCTCTTCCACAAAACTATATCCTCTGTCAAATCTACCTAAGCCTTTAGTGCCAAACCCAGTAAAGAAATTAGGACTTGTTCCTCTTCTCGATTCAACATGAAAGGGTCATAGAGTGTCAAATTTTGTACATTCAACATTGAGTAAATGTGCATATATTGGGGTAAATTGAGTCTATAGGAATTAACTCCAACATTTTCTAGTATCTCAAAGGGGCCATATCACATAGCCTTGATTTCTTACTAGGACTGGTAGCCTCTCCTTATTCAAATATAACCATACTTTGTCTTCCACCTTGAATGAATACTTTGTTATGTGTTAATTATGCCTAGAACTGTGTTTTTACAGTGACTTTTTTGTGTCTCCTTTACCTGTAGATGGATCAACTTTATCTTATCAAAAATTATTTATACCCTTAAGGAATCCCTTTTCATATCCTCCCTCACCCCTCCTTGCTACCCATATGCAATATCCAAGGTGGAGATGTTGTAAGGTTAAGGGACTTGAAATTGATAACTCATTTTTATTGGCATGGTCATAAAGGAAACCAATGCATAGTACCCTAACTCATAAGGAGGCCCAATGAAGAATATGGTCTATAAATTATCATACAATTTTTCTTCATGTGCATGGAACTTCCTAGTTTATATATTTGGTGGTCATTTTGGGCATATTATATGTTCCACACATTCCCCCAAATATTAGTTTGAAATGCATTGCAAGAACAAAACCTCAACATGGTAAATAGGCTACATGTTTTAGAAATTACAACTACATTGAAATAGACTTTAGATCCTATGATACCTCGCTTGAGCTTATTAAAATAGAATTTAATTCTAGATTCTTTAGTGAAATAAGAATAGGATTCTATGGCCTCATTTAAATTTTTCTACCATGCCTTATTGTCAGTTATGTATTTGTGTGTGTGTGTGCACACACATGCATGTATATGATAGGTTTGACATGTATCATTGGAAGATTTCAATTTGAGTGAAAAATGAGATATAACTGGCATAAATCATTGGAATCTTTTGATATAAGAACAAAACTCAATAGAGGTAACATGTATAAGTATAATATTTCAGCCTAGTCATGAAATTATATAGAGATAACAACTATCCCTTTAATATTTTGATTAGATCATGCCACTAGATAGAGCTAGCATGCATTTCTAGAATATTCCAACCTCACCATGAAATGTAATAGAGCTAACACAGATCACTAGAAGATTTTGACCTGACCCTGAGGTTAGGTAGAGATAGCATGTATCACTATAAGATTTTGATTTGAGCAAGAAATGAGATGGAACCATTGATGTATCTCTTAGAAATGACGATTTTTTAGCAATAATAATTTCTCTTAGCCAATTATATATTGTTTTTAAAATTCATTTAGAGGTTGATAAATATATGGTCCATCCTCAATATGAATACATAAGTGAGGGAGCTCTTTGGTTTAGAAGTTGGTATTCAACGATGCTAAGATAGGGATCAACGGGAAATCTACCCTTTAAATTCTCTTCCTCCTTGGATGTAGTGTGGGATGGCGTATATGACGAATTAGGAGGGGTAACCAAAAACTAAACTCCTTGGAAACTCTAATGCACACTATTGAAAAAAATCTCTTGCACTAAATATAAGAGCCATCCCACACCATCTCAACATCAAGATTCCAAATTCCAAAATATTTTAAGAGATTGCACGGTAAAAAAAGAAAAATGTTTATTGTTTAGGGTTCATAGTTTCTCTTCTCTCTTTGTAACCTAAAAATGGATCCTAAAACAATCAACAATTAAGCTAAAATGGAATAGTAGAAACATGGTGAGGAATTTGTTTATGAATGTACCAAATGCTTTATGACATGAATGTAAGAGATATTTGACAAGTAACATACAATAATGAGCATAGTGTAGAACTTTTAGCAAATAAAAGATGAAAAATTTTGTGATCCAATCTCTTTGAGGGAACATAGGGTGTCAAATTTGTTACATACCATGTCCTTAGTGAAATGGAAATGGATATCTATATGCATTTCCATTGCATGAAAGGTCATGTTTTCAGCTAGGCAAATGACGCTATTACTATTACATTGAATAGTAATATCTTCTGACTTAACTCTACTTTTGAAAAAAGTTTCATAAGTCGATTGGTCTCCTTAAAATCATGAGTAGATACCTTATAATCTTCCTCTATAGTATAAAAATTAGACACAACTTGTTCCTTGCTCATCCGACTTATTGCTTATCCAAATAACCAAAATATATATCAATTCATAGATATCCCTCCATCTACATCCCCTTCTCATTCCAAATCCTCAAATCCCCATATATTCTTTAAGTGGAGGTCCCCTAAAACATCACTATGATAGCATATGGAGTATTCATAGGTACCTCGCAAATACCTAAATACCATAGATTCATTGTAGATTAGTTTTCATGTCTAGGATTAACCATGAATCAACTCAAGACTCCCACTAGCATAGGGAACAAAAGCGATATCCTACATCTACCTAGGTGTTATATGGCATTGCTCAACTAAAATTGTGGTTCCCACAAAATTCAAAATACAAAATGGCCTACAATTAGCCATGTGAAAATGTTGTAGCACATAGTTTATATACTTTTTCTCAAAAAAAGACTTTTATTTTCACTTTCTCTCCCAATATCAATTCCTATGATATATTTTACATCCTCCAAGTCCTTAATATCAATTTATGATGAGAGCTTCAAATAAAAAATTACATCCTTAATATTACCAAATAATAACATATCGTTTACATATAGAGTGATAACAAGGAAATAATCATCATCTTATTTTTAATACACACAATGATTTTATTTAGATCTCATAAATCCTATTCCCGACATAAATGAATCATAATTTTGGTATGATATTCTAGGAGACAATTCAAGACCATAGAAAAACTTTTTTAACTTTCAAACCAATTATTCTTTACATTTTTCAGTATAGTTCTTTGGCTATGTTTTCAATATAGTTCTATAGCTATGTTGTATAGATCTCCTCCCTCAAGTGGCCATGTAGGAATGTGTTTTTTACATCCATTAATTCAACCTTTAAATAAAAGGTTGATACTACACATAATAAGAACCTAAGAGATGTTAACTTAAAAACTAGGGAAAATATGTCACCAAAGTTTGTCCACTTAGGAATATATTTTTGTAACCAACTATGCCTTGTGCTTTTGAACACTACCATCTAAATGGGTTTACACACTCGTTTACATCCAATGTGTTTATTTACATTAAGAAATGGGACCAGACCCATTGTATCATTATGTTTAAGTGAAATCATTTCCTCATCCATGGCAAGTATCCAAGATTCCTTATCTTCCATATGTGTTGCCTCTTTTTCAATTATATGCTCATCAATGTTAGAAAATAAATGAAATATAGATTTGAAAAGAGAATGAATATAATTATACCTCTATAATTCCCCCATAAAATTTGAGGTGGAGTTTCCTCCTTCTCTTCCAAACCCTCCAAACCCTCCTCCTCTTTAGGTCTATCATGAACATCTTGTTCACTTTCAAGTTTGTCTTTCGCATTCCCTCCTCTTTAGTTTGATCATGAACATATTGTTCACTTTAAAATTAATCTTTCTCATTGTTGGGTTGTAGATAAAACATTGAGTTCTTTAGTTCCTCTTCTAAATAAACCACCATGTGGTATGGAAAATTTTAGGGGCTACATTTCACAAATGGGCTAATTTTACACGCCTTTTCCAAGAAAAAAAGAGTTGTTTGTTTCCATTTTTTCTAAAAATGGTTCACCCAAATTTTATAATATAATATTATTTTACTTTTAAAATTTCCAAATCATTAAAGATTTATATATTTTCAAAAAAACATGGACACACATTTTATAACTTTCATATAAAGGACAAGTAATATTCACCATGGTTTTACACCTTTTGATAAATTTCCATTCTTAAAATTTTCCCTATGATGGGGAAAGCTTAAACCCTCTTCAAAATTTCTAAGCCACATGATCCCAAATTCTATACCCTTTCACAACAACATCATAGATGATGGAGATGCATTTCACTACCTTTTTATCCAACTTAGATCGTTTCTCTATAAGCACATGAGTAAATTTATGCCTCGCGACTAAAAATATGAAGATAATGAAGTGTGGGATTCTTTCCTATCCAAACCTCCATGGGTGTCTTATCCATAGGTTTTGATGTTGGATACATGTTAATAAAGTAAAATGTGGTAGCAATTGCTTCCACTCAAAACTTCTTCTCTAGGTCAACTACGTTGAGTATAGTTCTAGCACTCTTCATCAAAGTTCTATTCATATATTCCACAAATCCATTCTATTGAGAGGTATACATAGTTTTATTATGTCTTTCAATGCCATTCTCTTTACAAAAATTATTAATCCCCATGGAACAAAATCATCCCTATTATAAGCCCTCAACAGCTTAATATTCCTACTAGATAGATTTTTCAAGAGAGTTTTAAGCTCTTTAAAATGAATGAATATTTAGGTTTGGTTCATAGAAAATATACCTATTTCCTTCAATAATAATCATCAATGAATTACACCAAATACAAGGACTTAGAAATTGAAGGAACTTTAACTAGAATAAATACGTCATATTGGACTAAGTCCAACGACCAAGAAGATGTAGTAAACTTACAGATATAATAAAATCTCTGACAGAAATAAATTCAAGAGCCAATATGAGAATAACATAAAAAATTTCTTTATTAATATCAAACCCTTGAGGTAGCGTAACACCATGCAATCACTCCTTAAGGAAGGAGAACACTCCACAAGCCATATACTTGTCACTACAACACAATACTTGACAAATATCCAATGGAGAGTCCCTAGCCTCTATATAGGCTTCATACACACAATATCATAGGTAATACCTATAAAAATTCCTACACCGGAATCCCTATTGCAGCAAACTAATATTACTTCTTCTACTTGATTAATCATGCAAATTATTTATAGTGTTCTACAAGTAAATAATGAAGTAAATAAACTGCAACCTTCACTAATTAAACTATGAAAAATAAATACGGAAACAAGATCTGAGCATGAATAAATAACACACGGCACCATTATTTTTGGACTAAGCCCTCGGAATAAACCAATGTGGGAAAACTGATGCAGCAGCCGAGGGTTTGATATTATTAAGCAAAAGTTTTGAATACAACTAGGGTGCCTTACTGGCCATCCATATAGAGAAAATTACTGACAGATAATTAGTGAGAAATGTTCTCACACTAATGTTGGAGATCTAGTACTGACTCGACACTGAACTGGACAGCCCTATGCTACCTCTACGCAGTCTCTGTGATGCCTCTGCGCAGATCTACATCACCCTGGCTAGGAACTACGTAAGCTCTTTCTGTTGAATCTTCTGCTAGTTGGATATGATCCTCTGGCCCCTTCGGTCTCACACCCCGACATTCCGGCACTGGATCTAATTGATCCTCAGCAAAATCACGTATCTCCTCAAGGCTGCAGTGTTGCCTCTGCGTGGCCCTGCGCTGCCTCTATGTAGCTACTACGCTGCCTCTTTTGCGACCTCTTCTCTTCCTTCTCTGCTATGTATTATGAGCTAGGGAAAATGCTTTCCAACCATAACTATCATTGCCCCTCAATGCAATCCGATCTTCTCGATCAAACCCTCTAGCTACTCTCTTGAGAAATTCAATCTCTACACTCCCTCGATGTGTTGTTCCAAATACCCATCAAGTCCTTCTTATAATATTCTCATTGAGACATCAACGACCGAGATTAAATCGCTAATAAACACCTAAGATTAACTTGAATTGATCTTTGTCTTTTTCTAGAAGATTCATACCCTTTAATTATTTTAATTCCCTTAGTTTAAACTTAGGCTCCCATTTAAAATAATTAATTATTTTTCTAAAAACACTATCCAGGTGGAATTTCCCAAAATCCTTTCTGGGTATTTTAGAATACTTGTGTCTAAGCCTCCCTGCAAAATTTGAGACTTAGATCACATCTAATGCTACCAGAAATCAACACTCCCTCTTAGCAAGGAATGTGCTCTAGCAATACATCCAGCTGAAGTATTGCCCTGACTTTGGCACCATCCAAGCTAAGTTGTTGATTCCCACCAACTACTGTGTAACTCCCTCTGCACTGTTTACGTCTGACACTTCTTCTCATCAACAATTGTGCTACTGCATCTATGCTGCTGTTGACCCTGCATACTGTTGCCAACTGCTACTACAATGCAACTCTGTTGCCTGATGCAACATAAAAACATCCAATAATGAACTAAGTGTTCAACATGATGCATCTGATACTAAATATATAACTGCTACTAGTCTCTTCGTTGACCCTTTGAAGCTGTTGCGTTGTTGTTGACTCTGCGTTGTGCCTTCCTGCACTGTTGCCAACTCTTCTCTACGTTGCTCAAACTCTAGCGCTTTGTAGCCACTGCACTGTCACTTCTGCACTCCTCTACACCCACTAAAATTTTTCCATCCGGATACTTCCAATTTGGGTTCTCGTAGCGAGGTACTAATCCATGAGGTGGACTCCTCAAGTATTCTGCCCAACTAAAACTCCTTTGAGCTACAGTTCCAGATCACCCCAACGCTCCCCTGACGATATATGGGTAATCATGGTGAACCCCTCCTCATCGATCCTTGTGGTTGCAGCTTGTGGATCATGCTTTTCATCTTTGTCCTTATTCTTGAGAGGAAAATGTGTGGTGTAATGACCATACTCGCCACACCGGAAGCACTTGATCTTTGAAACATCCTTTTTCCATCTTCATTGCTCCTGTTATCCCTTTGATGCAAGGTTTGTAGTATCCTCCTCCTCCTTGGGATTCGTCCCACTACTGTTGCTACCATCAAGATTACACTTGATCATGTCTCGCCTCATCTCTTACTGCTGAAGAGAAGCCCACATCGTCTCCCAATCAGGCAGTCTTTCTCTACCTAGGATGCTCTAGACGAAGACATGCCATTCATATGAAACTGAGTTCAAGGCTAATCTTACCATCTCGGTGGCATGAGGCACAACTCCCACAATTTTTAGTTGATCTCAGACTTCCTGAAGCTTATACAAGAACATATAAAAGCACTCTCCCTTTTGCATCTGCGTTGATCACATCTTCTCCTGTAGGAGCATCTTTCGTTGCTCGGAAGATCTCTGATATAGATTTGCTAAGGCATACCACATCTCCTTTGCAGTCCCTTTGATTGTGATGTGGCATACGACATTATCCCTCACTTCGTCGAGGATAAAATGCTTCGCCTTTGCCATATATTTCATGTATAATTTCAACGGATCTGTACCCACGGGGACAACTACCATACCATCGATGAAAGCATTGATATCATGCTCATATAATAGACACATGATCCTTGCCTGCCATATCACATAGTTGGATCCACCACCCAAACGATCTTGATCTCTCAACCTAATTACTGCCATCTCTTCCAACTAAAAAACTATCGAACTACTCCCTCTCTCTCCTCTGTGCAACTGCTAGGCTGGCCTATGCACTCCCTACTGGATTTAGTAGATTTTCTCCTCGCTACTGCTTCTCTGCAACTAAGAAATAGAATCCATTGGCTAGGAATTCACTGAGGAAGAAAATTCCCTCAACGTGTCTTATTCTTCTTCTTTCTAGCATTTTTCTCCCTTAAAAATGCTACAGAAAAAATGTGTCCCACAAATATCTACTCTGCGCTAAAGCTGTTGCTGCGCTGCTCCCTCTGCCGCTGACAGATCAAAAATCTGGAAATATTACCTCTTTGTCGACTCACTCAGAGAGAGATTTTCCTTGCAAATCTAGCCCTCATAGCCTAGACTGCACAATCCCTTGGGGATTCAATCTTCTTCCTATGCAACTATTTGACCTCCCACTTCTTCTTCAATGCTGAGTTCCTCAACTCTGCTCTCTTGTTTCTCCTGCACCATTATACAAGCTCTGAAACCATGTGAAAATTCCTACACCATAATCCATATTACAACAAACTAATATTACTTCTCCTACTTTATTGATCATGCAAGTTATTTACTGTGTTCTACAAGTAAATACTAAAATAAATACATTGCAACCTTCACTAATTAAACTATGGAAAATAACTGTGGAAACAATATATGAGCAAGAATAAATAACACATGATGCTGTTATTTTTGGACTAAGTCCCCGAAAAAACCCAATGCGGGAAAATTGGTGTAGCAGTTGAGGGTTTGATATTATTAAGTAGAAGTTCTGAATACGAATATGATTCCTTACTAGACATCCATACTGAGAAAATTTCCTCACACTAACATTGGAGATCTGGTATTGACTCGACACTAAACTGGACAGCCCACGCTGCCTCTGCGCATATCTGTGTCACCTTGGCTAGGAATTGCGTCAGCTCCTTCTATTAAATATTTTGCTGGATGGATATGATCCTTTGGCCCCTCCGGTCTCACACCTCTCAATTCCAGCACTGGATATGACTGATCCTCAACAAAATCGTTGATCTTCTCAAGGTTGTAGCATTGCCTCTGCATGGCCCTAGGTTGCCTTTGCGTAGCTGCTACGCTGCCTCTTCCACATCCTCTTCTTTGCCTTCTATGCTATGTATTACCGGCTCAGGAAAATAATATCCAACTAGAACTATCATTTCCCCTCATTGCAATCAGATCTTCTCGATTAAACCCTATGCTTGCTCTACACTGCTTTCTTGAGAAATTCGATCTCTATACTCTCTCAGTGTGTTGTTCCAAATGCCCATCAAGTCCTTCTTATAATCTAATCGTTGAGACTTCAATCACCAAGATTAAATCGCTAATCAATGGCTAAGATTAACTTGACTTGATCTCCATCTTTTTCTAGAATATTCATACCGTTTAATTATTTTAATTCCCTAAGCTTAAACTTAGGCTCCCATTTAAAATAATTAATTATTTTAATAAAACACAATCCGAGTGGAATTTCCCAAAATGCTTTCTGGGTATTTTAGAATACATGTTGTTGGGTGTCGTAATTGTCACATTTTTATCATGTTTATCCTCGCCATTCCTCACATTCCATCACTTCATTTAACGATTCATCATACAATTTTCATGGGTTCACCTCACTATTTTCCAATTTATTTATTTGTAATATTATAAGAGAATTTATGATTAAATTAACATATTTCATTAATATCTCAAATGTGGAAGAGCTTTGTAATGTGTAGGATTATTAAAAAATATTCTCAAATATTTCCTCCACCATTTCAAGAATTCAAAGGATAATTGATCAAGCTTATTCCAAGAAGAATATCATGGAGATTCCAAGGAGAAGATCATGGAGTTTTGGATAACATATCTCATCCAAGATTTGTGAGAGATGAGTGAGGATTTGAAGGGATCATATTTTGTAATTATAGGGGTATTGGTTGAGAGAAAAGTGGATTTGTAATTATGAGTTTCTTATCTTGTTTTCAAAGCACTCATGTATAAAAGAGAGTGCTCTCTCTTCATTTTGATAAGAAATATATGGAATAGATGGATAGAAATGGAATATATAGATATAGAGGAGAATTGATAAGGAGAATTAGAGTATAGAATAAGTTTTGGTTTTGTAATCTTTCATTGTTTTTATTTATCATTAATATATGTTAATACAGGGTTATTATTCACATTTTATTTTTATCTTATACAATTGCACATTTCTAGTTTTTGATATGATGTGGTGGTAATGTTGTTGGAGTAGAATTTTTGAGGAAGGATGATCAGGTTCTCCTAAGTTAGGAGCCTCTTCCTTCATTTACTGCATCTTGAATCAGAGACGAAAGCATTAGAATAGGATAATTTAACTTCAATCCTGCATTTCTAGTGCATGTGTTTCGTAAGTCTACGAAACCCTCAGATTGATAATTTATGTTAGATAAATTATTTAACGATAATAGTTTTTCCCAACATTTGGCCATCGTTGCCTAGGAAGCGATGGATTGAGGTATAGGTTAATTTTTCCTGCAAGTGTGAATTTCAATTTCAGCAAGCGTGCTTAATTTATGCAAGTTTGATTTTTGTGCAAGAGAATTTGATTTCTGCAACTGTGAAGAGTGATTTGTAGTGTTTTTAAAATGATTTAACAATGAGTATAAGTTTGGAACAAATCACTTAGATCATAGCAGAAGTTGGGATCTCCTCTTCTTATGAAAAGAAGATCTTGACAGCTGCAGAAAGCTTAAATACTCCTCCAAAAGAGAATGAATCTACATATGAAAAATATTGTACATTTGATGAAAAACAATTAGAAAAGCAGGATATTGAGGAGGACAACGAGGAGTGGCGGCATGATATGGAGGAAAATCACACCTACGAAAATCTTATTGAACAATGGTTCCAAGCCAGTATGTATCAGTCGTTTTGTTTTTATTTAGTTAAATCAAAGTTACAACAAGTAGGTCCGGTTATATTTGTACATTTCCATTTTTCATGTGCACAAATGACAAAGAATATATTTTTATTACTGTTGTGTGCATGGTTACACTAGAAGTTTGATTACAGGTATTTGATTTCAAATATTCAATTAGAATAGAGTAGATAGGACAAATGAATAAAAACATTATTTTTAGTTTTTTTTAGAATAATTATGCAATCTCTCAAAATATAATGTCTCTAATAATTTTCAAGAGTAATTTTTTAATTTTTTAGTTTTTTATTTCAATTTTTCTAATTTTATTTTTTTAAATAAAACAAATTAACAAATATATATATATATATATATATATATATATATATATATATATATATATATATATATATATATAATTTAGATTTTCTTTTCTTTTAAAAATAAAACAAATTAATTAAAAAAATAATAATTTAACAATAATTTAAAAAATTACAGCTTAAATAATGCACTAGTGGAGCTGAAAGAGAAGGATGGAAAGCGAGGCTCCGAACTTGAAAGATGAAGAATTGCCCCTGATTTCATATGGGCCTCCTCAATCTACATTTGAACGATATAGATGTGATGATGGCATTGACGCCCTTAAATTGGGTGAATGTCGCATCTACCAAGAAGAAGACGAGGAGAAGAGCATGGAGACCCCCTGTGCCTACAACAGAAGTCTAAAGTTTGCACATCGAAAATGCATACATCGAAGATGAAATGAGAATGGAAGTATTATATGTGAGATATGCCATCAGCCCTTATCCGCTCCACCAAGATAGAAAAAAAATTCCAATCCAATGCAACTAATTGTAGAGAAAATCTTGAGTTCGCCATATCATATGAGCCCACAAAATCTGCAATAAATACGGTGATTTACAGCTTCCCCAGATCCGCATTGTGTGCCAGGAATGGAGCTTAGGAAAAAAGAGCAATTCTTTTCACGTATTATAACACGCAGTTTCCCCTTTGCGTGTCATTAGCTTTGAGTTGGTTAGTATGGGAGGTATGGCACCGACAGAAATAAGTCAACATATCTTGCTTATTTCCTTCCTTCGTGTGTATGACGGATGGATTTGTTGCAGGCTGGGCACCTTTGGTGGAAGGATTGACAAGCTGCTAAGTGCGAATGCTTCTGAGGTGGATCCTAGGTCGTGACGTCTTGGCTTGCATAAATACTCCAAGAAAGAGACCTTAATAAGATTATGAGTTGGGTTGGGCAGATGGAAAGTAGGGAAGGATGGAAGAAATATTAGATGCTCAGCCTCGAAGCAGATCAGATAATTTTTACCATGGCCACACCAGTGTTGTTTGGAACGTTACCAAGCGGGCAATCGGTGTTGAAATAAACAAAGAGTTGCTGCTAATTTGATTTTCCTGTACTGGAGGATGATGGTTCGATCTGCGTGAATAATTTTCAAGAGACACGTAGATCCTGTTGTTTTTATTTACATAAAACCTATCTGTGCAGATTGTTGGGTAACTAGTGAACACTTCTGCCTCAAATTAAAGTTAGAGGCATTGAGCTATAGTTGCATTGTGTGATTTAAATGCTCAGAATCCCAATGTGAGGAAATGAGGAGGTTGCATTTTCCATTTTTCGTGTAGTAGCATAGCATGGAAGAGGTTGAGTGTAAAAATAGAGCTTTTTAGTAGAGTGTTGGATGTCGTGCATGCTGAGAGCCGATCTATGTTTGCAGGATCTGTGTTGTAAAGCTTATCTATGATGGACCGATTTTCCATAGTTTGAGGGCTCGAGTTCTTAGCAATTCCAATGGAGATCTGTTGGTGTCGATTGGAGGCCATTTTTCAAAGTTTTTTGAAGGCCCATTTATCAAAGTACCTCGTCTACGATCTGTCATAAGAACAGGAGAAATGACTTTGGAGATTCAAACCCAGAAGCGAGCAGTGGGTTGTTTAGTAGCGCCTAGCCAAGTAAAAATTGTGAGGAGGAAGTGTAGAGAAATACTACCTCTGCAAGAACGATAAAAAAAAAAAAAATTGATTTTGCAAACACGTTAATTATGCTCATAGTAAGAATTCAATTATGTGTTGAGAATATTGTAAATATATGGTGCAATTGGCGTAATGTTAAGGGATTATGGTGCAACGTTGAGCGCACTTGTTTTGAAATAAAAAAAATGATGAAATATTTTAGGAGAAGGAACTGGCGGTTTCATGGAATGAAATGAGATCATTGAATATTCGGAAATCCATATTATACCTCTGGAAAAACTCGATGGATTGGAACTTCTATATTTATGGCTGAGAAACAACCACTTTCCTTCTCCACTGGCGGATACTCGCTTTCCATACAAGAAAGGGTCAATATTACAAGTGCTTAGTTGGTTGGCTCTAATGCTGACACAGGGGGTTATTCGCACTGCAAGAGAGATGGTCAGAATCGAGCAGATTGAACCCAAGCCTCCATTCCCAGGGATTGAAAAGGTTACTAGATTTCATTTCCTTTTGAAAGAAACTACACATTTTTGTGGATGGAACTAAATCGAAAACGTTGGATTGACTATTTTTGAGGTGACGGAGGATAGAAATGACCCATTTTTTCTAGCACAGTTGAGCGAATACAAACATAAAATTATCTAGGTCAAGTGGATTTTGGGGCCATCGTCTGTGCGTGCCTCGAGGCCATTTTGATACTTGTCTATTTTCTTCATAGAGTTTTAACCCTGCAAGACTCGGCATCCGGTAGGGAGCGATAGCCCTACCTAGATATGTGCTCTTTTAAGAATCTTGCTTCTGCATGCCCCCTGGATGACATTTATGTTGGGTTTTGGAGGATTCCTTTAAGTCTAATTACTCTCTCTAGGAAATGATATGTATGATTCATTGTCTTTTTATTCCAATAAATAAATCCATCCATTCGCTATTGCTCCTGGGTAAATACTATTCGCTGCAAGGAAGTGGGTTTATTAGAGTCCAGATTTTGTAAGTCCTGGTATCATAACCCAAAGGCATTTGAGAGAAAATATATGTGATAAGGATCCGAGAAAATGACAACTGGGGGTTTTTCTATGCATCAGGACAGCAAAAATAAAAATCACGTTAGTGTTACCCAGGAGACGGTGCCATGCACATGCCACACCCCTTCATGTGGCAGTGACGTTGCTCAACTTTGATCCAAGTCTGCTGCGCCGTGCCTACTTGTAGTACCGCAATGGCATTCCTCATCCTGACGGGGCCTCAACCTCCTCTCTGCCAATGCTTGGAACTGGAACTATGCTTCAACATGGCCTTGAATCGGTTGCCGATGGTCATCCAAAGTCAATCAGCTTCCCTATCCAACGCGCTCGTAGCAAAGCACATGAGCACCAACGCTGAATCTTGGTTAGGTTAACAAGGTCAAATTGGCGCATTTTTTGGTACAAATTCATCTAGAATTTCATCTTAGGGTTTGTTTGTTTTTTTTAATTATTTTCTTTTTTTGTGTTAAAATATAAAAAATAAAAAATAATTCATCTTAGGTTTTGTTTGTTTTTTATTTATTTATTTTCTTAATATATATATATATATATATATATATATAAAATAAAAATTTGCAAATAGACATTTCACTACATGAAAAACATATTTTTTTACTAAAATTGTTTTCAAGTCACAGATCTTAAATGAAAATGATTTTCTAGAGACGTGCGACGATCAGCAGGTAAAAAAATATATTTCAGTTTGAATTTGAAGCATTCATACTAATTCTTGCATTTTATGTTTTTCAAATACCTTATGGTCTTTATGCAGGAATAGTGCTAAGATTTTTCATGTTCGAAGACGATCCAATTTCATGCAGAAGTGATTTTCAGAAATCTCAATAAAACATGCAAAAGTGAAAGCTGGGAGGAGCTAAAGTTTTCATCACACATGTCTGTTACACAGACATTTTTGAAAAAATCCATTGCGCCATGACATGTTCAATTTCTCTTCTCCTTCTATGCTTATCAACCATCCATATCAAAGCCCACTTTCATTTTGATGTCACACATACATACTTTTCTGAGTTGCATACATTCTTTCATCATTTGCAGTTCATATTTTACCACATGAATAAAACCAATCAACTCCTTTTCCATGACCACATTACCTTGCTATCATTTTCCTAAAAAAACCTGTTTCTGCTGCAATCATTTTCATCTATAGTCCTACCAATCATTTTGTACAAACTCGCATTGACTAATGTGGGATTCCTTAGGGTCCACCTTTTAACAAGTCTCGATCCATCGACCTCGGCACCTCATATGGGATAGAGACAAGAGTCATCATTAGTACCTTGAGGCTTGTATGCCCTAATGACAAGTTCTCTCACCAACATTTATGGGAATACATCAATGTCCCTTGATTGTTGAATCTTGCAAGTGGCTCGACATCAGATCATTTCTTCGGACTTCGCAAGATGTACTTGGGTACCTTGGCACTCATTAACATCAATGGTGAGTTTGCCTCGCGTTGGTTAACGACATCGATTAATGGTCGATAATCTAATGACTTATTTTCATGCTCGACACCGACACATTCATTCGCATGACTAGAATTGTACCATCTGGTTTTGTAGCAGGTGAAGACTATATATATTTTTCATGACTCCATCAGCAGTTGCAACAACATTCCTCCAACCATATGAGAGTACCATAGTTCCACTTTCAAACATCATCTTCGGATTCATACAACCAAGCAGTAGCACTTCAGTTTCTTTCACTTCACATGATCCAAAATCATGATATTCACATGATCCAACACCATGATATTTTCCTGATCTAGCAGCATGACATTTTCTTGATCTAGAAGCAGTAGCAGCTACATTTATATTGCATAGTTCATCAACTGTTTGGGTAAGTGAAGGCATGCTATTTTCTAATTTTTAATCAAACAATTTCTTACATGTTGAAAATAAATGAACTTGGAAAATTCCCTCACCATATTACATCATATTTCACATTTTCGTAAACATAACACATCTTCAGTTTGGGGAGGGGGGGATATTCATAACCATTTCATTCCATTCATCGCCTCACATATTGTTGACCAACATGACTTTTCCAAACTACACTTCGTTGCAATTGATTCAAATAGATTGATATCTATTTTGGCATGATTCAAAAATATGAGAAAAGATTTTATGCATATTAATGACTTATAATTTCCAGTACATGTATTATAAAAAATAAAAAAATAGAAGAGAAATTAATGTTGTTAACACAAGAACCAACATTTTTTATATTCATGGTTGTTAACACAAGAACCAACCATAGAAAATATCAATTGTGGTACATGTATTTCACATCCTAGAATGATACATTGTTAGAAACCATAATCATGCAAAGCCAAAAGTTTTTAGTCCATGCAAGGTTGCATGAGGACATGCAACAAGTTCAGTTGGGGGGTATGTTGGGTGTCGTAATTATAGCATTTTTATCATGCTTATCCTTGCCATTCCTCACATTCCATCACCTCATTTAACCATTCATTGTACCATTTTCATGGGTTCACCTCACTATTTTCCAATTTATTTATTTTTAATATTATAAGAGAATTTATGATTAATTATTGGAAAATTAACATATTTCATTAATATCTCAAATGTGGATGAGCTTTGTAATGTGTAGGATTATTTGAAAGGATTATTCAAAAAGCTTCTCAAATATTTCCTCCACCATTTCAAGAATTCAAAAGATAATTGTTCAAGCTTATTCCAAGGAGAAGATCATGGAGATTCCAAGGAGAAGATCATGGAGATTTGGATAACATATCTCATCCAAGATTTGTGAGAGATGAGTGAGGATTTGAAGGGATCATATTTTGTAATTATAGGGATATTGGTTGAGAGAAAAGTGGATTTGTAATTATGTGTTGCTTATCTTTTTTTCAAAGCACTCATGTATAAAAGAGAGCGCTCTCTCTTCATTTTGATAAGAAATATATGGAATAGATGGATAGAAATGGAATATATAGAAATAGAGGAAAATTGATAAGGAGAATTAGAGTCTAGAATAAGTTTTGATTTTGTAATCTTTCATTGTTTTTCTTCATCATTAATATATGTTGACACAGGGTTATTCTTCACATGTTGTTTTTATCTTATACAATTGCACATTTCCAGTTTTTGATATGATGTGGTGTTAATGCTGTTGGGGTAGAATTGTTGAGGAAGGATGATAAGGTTCTCCTAATTTAGGAGCCTCTTATCTTGCTTTCTACAAATAACAAACTGTTGCCCTTTAGTCTCTCTTATTAAGGACATAAATCTGGGGAAGGATGATCAAGTTCTCCTAAGTTAGGAGCCTCTTCTGTCGTTTACTGCATCTTGAATCAGAGACTAAAGCATTAGACTAGGCTAGTTTAACTTCAATCTCACATTTCCAGTGCATGTGCTTCGCAAGTCTACGAAACACTCAGATTGATAATTTATATTAGGGAAATTATTTGACGGCGATAGTTTTGCCCAACACATGTGTCTAAGCCTCCCTGCAAAATTTGAGACTTAGAGCACATCTGATGCTACCAGAAATCAACAATACCATGAGTCCTCAATACCATACATCCAATACCATGTGATTGTCACATCATTCCCTAACTACTTGTGGTCCCTTGCATAAAGTGGGTTAAACCACTTTATTTATTAAACTATGGCCCGTTTATTGGTCATCCTTAACTAAACTAACTAGTTGTGGTCTCTTTTTATAATGAGGGTTAACCACTTATAATCATCATTAATGTGGGTAACCACTTACGGGATTTATTTACTAAACTAACTAATTGTGTTCCCCCTTTTATATCACATTATGCCCTTGGTTACACCCCTAAGTACCCCATATTATCTACCCCTACTAGGTATACTACATAAGATTTGTGAGAACTAGAATAAAAATGAATGTGGTTTCATTTTCCATATAATGCTCAGAGAAATCAAATTCAAGAATCCATTAACAATACTTTTGTTTTTCAAAGCTAATAGCCCTTTCTCACCTATATGACCTAGTCTTGGTACCATTTCATTGTATTCTCCATGGGTAAATTGCTTTCTTAAGCAAGGTATTCCTTAGGAGGTTCATATTTTGAAGCTATAGATCATATAGATCTACTATTACACTCAATAACACATGCATGATATAGGAACAAAGTTCATCCACAAACATCCTCTGATAGTACAATCACTCCTCAAGCCATCTTAGACTGTATGTTAGAAAAAAAAACCTACACGTTGCATCAATAAGTCTACTTACTCATAGTAGGTTTCATGCTAGGCCCGAAATGTGAAAAACTCCACTAATCTCCTTTACTCTAGCATCATAGAATCTGATTAAGGCTCTAACCATGACCAACTATGTTGAGAGGATAATTATCATGAAGGTATACTATCCCACCATCAAATTGCTCATACACTAAAAACTAATGTTGATGGGAAGTGATATGGAAGGAAGCTTTAGAGTCTACCAAGTATGCACTCTACACCCCATGAGTTGTCAAAGCTACAACAAATGCATCTCCACCATCCTCTTGAGAATATTTTTAAGATTCACCATCATAATCTTTCTTTTATTTATTATTATTCTTCTTCCCTTCCCTACAATTAGCATTTTGTAATGTCCTACCTTGCTACATTTCCAATATTTTTCCTTGGATTTTCCAAAGAGACTTATGTCTATTGAAGGATTTGGATTTCTTATTTTCTCTCTTCCTGCCTTTCTCATTCAATCTCCATAAATGCCTCATTGGTAGATTAAAAAACTTTCCACCCCAACTCCTCTCAGTAAAGTAACCATAATATCATTGAGCATTAATGCGTTTATAGTGATTTGAATGGGCATTACTAGGTGGTCTCATGAATGTAGCAAAGAATACAAAAGGGTCATACAAGGATCCTTCTCATACATCTTCAGTCCAACTAAGATCAACTAAGTCACAATAGTATTAAATGCATTTAGGTCTTGTAAAAAAGTCTACTAATACTAAGGAGTGTTAAAATTTAAAAATAACTCTACATACTAAAATAATATTTTTGACCCAACCAAAATTATTAAACATGTTTATTGGGATGCCAAATGTTTCACATTATACACAAATAAATTAATAAAAAAATATACCATTTCTTTCACAACTTAAGATTGGGGCTAGAAAGGAATATGTTATTTAATTTGAGGATAACCTAATTTATAGATGAAATGACCCTTTTGAGGGTGAATGTTGTAGAAAGAGATTTTTAAGAATGGTAAGTTTAAATTGTTTTTTGTGTAGAGTTCCATTAGTCGAAAGTTTTTGAAGGTGATAAATTCATTAAAAACACATTTTAAACAAGAAAAAATCACAATTTCATCTAAAATTGTCTCAAAACATAATTCCAAAATAAATGACCATTTCATCTAACGATGAAATAAACTTACAATTTTTGATATTCACAAACTTATGATTAAAATGGGAGAAAGATAGGTTAAATTCCTTATGGTTTTATTAATATTCGTTTTCCATTGTAAAAATATGGGTTATTTTCCTTGCAACTTATGGGCATGAGAGAAATATGCGTTATTTTTCTTATGGTTTTATTGATATTCATTTTCCATGGTTAAAAAGATGGGTTATTAACTTATTTTCCTTGTGACTTATGGGACGAGAAAATAGATTTTCGCTTCCACAATTGTAGGTTCATTCAAATACGAGATGACGATTGCCATGCCAGCTCCTAAATTTACCCATTGCAGGCTTCAATAGAGCAACATGGTCAATAACAGTCGTCGACCCCAGAATTCGAGAGAGCAACCCCACTTACCATCTATTACTGTAAGATATATATCTTTTCGCTTGAATTCACGTACCATCCATTACTGTAAGTTATAATTTGCTTGAGTCTGTAATTACCATCTATTACTGTAAGATATATATCTTTTCGCCTGCATTCACGTACCATGCTTTACTGTAAGGTTTAATTTGTTTGAGGCTGTAAGCGACTCATGGCAATGGGGAAGGGTTATTGACTGCTTTGCCCATACTTTTTTGTTTTACTCATTCGCGTTTTGCAAGCTTGTCGTCATGAGTGGGATGAAACTAGTTTGTTAACTGTCAAAGCATCAAAATTCAGTTCCTTTGTGCCCCGAGAAACTTATAGAACAGCGTATCAGCACATTAAACATTGGATGAATGTTATATTTTATTTGTATGTTTAATTTTTTTCCATCATGACTCTTTTTGCAGAAATTTTAATCATGGAGTTGGGATTTTCTGTCACTAATGTGTCTGATGGTGCGTGATGGGCGTTGCGGTAAATTACCCTCAAGATCCAAATGGTTAGTATTACAAATGAATTTCAATATGATGTCCAAGGGTCGTTTTTAGTGGTCGTGTAAATGAAAGTTGTGTTCTACCTTATCATCTTACTGGTTTCCCTAGGATTTAATGAAAATATGTGTCCATTACCTTGGGAAGCAAGTGTGGAGAGTATGATGTATAGTATTTTAGAACTAATAACTACAAAGCCCAGATCAGTTCAATCATACTCTACATCATACTCTATTATACATCATATTCTAGTCTAGATGGCAATAATTATTTTCATACTCTACTCTACTCCTGGCATCTAGAGTAGAGCATGAAAATAATTCACATACTAGTGATCAATGAAGTAGATGGGCCACCTATCATTGGTGAAGACACACTCTCATCACAAGAGTGGCTAGGGTTTCAACCCATAAAACCTGTTATCAGTGCAAGTGTTCATTATCAAGCACTCTAGGGTTTCACTATGCAACAACCTCTCCTAGGTTTAACAACTGAAATATCTGACTTTGAAATCAATGAGAAGAAAATTCTAGTCCAAGGAGCTTGAAATACCATGTGGAACTTTCAAAAATCCTTGCTTGGTGTAAATTCATAGATTTCACCTCATATACTTGAGGGTTCCTGAATCCATTTCTTGTGAAATTTCAACCTTACTTTTGAATCTGATTTATCAATTACAACAAAATATAAATATTTTCTTCATGAACCAATCAACTAGGCAACTCATGGAAGCAAGCACCAAATGATATATGTAGGGTGAGTGGTTCACCTTCCCCTACTATTGACATATGCATAGGATGAGTGGTTCACCTTCTCCTATGGCATATGAGCAGGATGAGTGGTTCACCTTCTCCTATGGCATATGAGCAGGATGAGTGGTTCACCTTCTCCTGCGGATCCTCCAGTGAGAGATGCATTCAAGCATCTGCATGTGGACATGTCTATGGGATGTGGTTCACCCTTTCCCCACATGTAGGATGCTCATTCCCTATGATTGATGGTTGACATGTCGGTGGGATGTGGTTCATCCTTTCCCCACAAGTAGGATCCTTCCTACGATTGATTGGTTGGCATGCATGTAGGACGCGGTTCATCCTTTCCCTACTCTTGGTCGTTTGCATGTGTGTTGGATGTGGTTTATCCTTTCCCTACGTGTGCTTATGATATGCGTTTATAGGATGTGGTTTCTCCTTTCCCTACGTATGGTTGTGAGCAGGATGTGATATATTCTTTCCTTGTTGGTGTTTTTGCATCATCCTACCCATGTAGTCTGGGACACATGGGAAGTACCTCTCATCTGACCAATGAGTTGGGAAAAGTGGTTAGGGTCCATCATGTATTTCCGTACTCCCTATGACTAGGATGCATGGTGTTCAACAATTTGATCTGGGATCAATTGAGGTTCTACCTCTGGACTGACTTTTGTCAACGGAGAGTGGCAAGGTCTTGTGACTCACTCTCATTCAATTCTTCTTCATTTTTACATCATGGTTCAACAACGCAGAGATGACAAAGATGGTACACGTTGACAGGATGTCATGATGATTAGTGACAACAATTGGATTGCAGGTGGAATTCTCCCTAGTTGAGAGGGAGCGTTAAATTTGGCAACTAGGGCCAAATTCCACCTTGGGACAACTCATTGGATGGAGACGATGATTGCATTGGATTCCTCTTTTCGAGAGGTCTAAAATTGATCTAAATATCATCTCATTCGGACAAGAAAAAGTGTAATTTTGAGTTTATTCTCTCGCATGTGCAAATTGTTCAAGTCGGCCTCAGCTTAATGTAGGCTCAAGAAGCCCAATAGACGTTTCTCTTCACCCACAACGAATTGTATAAATAGGAGTGACCTCTCACCTTATTTGGACATCATTCACTTAGAAATTCTTCTAATTGGGTCGTACAACTATTGGTAAACTTATTTCTTTCACATGTGTGACAAGAAGGACGAAATTTCAAAGCTAAATTGCAAGCCGAAAATTTCAGAGCTCAGGGACAGTTTGACCAGTGTTGATCAAGGTGTTCTAGACCAAGTTTGACTTTGATTTTGGGTGGAAAATTTCGATTTTTGCAAGTCGTACAGTTGGGCACAAAAACTGAGGATTTTTGTGCTAAATCACAGAACTGAAATTGCAGAAATTTCAGACTCTTGACCAATGTTGACTAGCGTTGACCAAGACCTTCTAGGCATCATTTGACTTCGATTTTTTGGGGAAATTTTTGTCTCAGCAAGCTGCAACTTCTGGCACAAAAACTGAGGTTTTATGAGCACTTTGAGCGCAAACCAAATTGCAAGTGACAGCAGAAAATTATAGCAATTTTCTCTCTCCTTTGACCAAGTTTGACTAGAATATTTTGGGCTGATTTTGACCTTCTGATCAGGCTGAGTTTGACTGGAGAAGACCGAGTTTTTTTTAGGACATTTTATTGACCATAGGAGTGTTAGAGGGTGCTCATCTAGGATCCAGACAATGACCAGACATTAGCAACGTGTATGGAGGACGATGCAAAGACAGGCTGTTGTGGTGGTACGACACTACAACACCTTCCTCACTAAGAGGGAGTGTTAGAGGGAGGTACCTTCCTCACCGGGGTAGCTCATGTACCATGATTTTCTCCCTCCTACACTCATATACGCAAGTGTGGGCTTCCCTTATTATAGCTACCCTTGCACCTTGACATGTGGTCTGGATGATCCCCTTGATCCTCACTCCATTCCATTATTTTATCTTTTCCCACCTACCACTTGAGGGATGTGCCATGGGCATGTCACCCCCTTTAAAGGTTGAAACCACCTAATAGGGTCCTTGGATAACCCCCTATTGAGCTTGGAGACACTTGTACACACCAATGCCCACTATGGAAGGGCATGCCACCATGAAGTGCCCCATTGATTCCATGACTTGTAAGCTCTTTTACTTGATTATTCCGATGATTTGTTGTATTGGAGGGCAAGGGGACACATTGGATCTTATGTAGAATTACAGGTGGATCTCCATTTGGGGCTTGGTCTCCCTATACGGGGTCCTAGCCCTCAAGAGGGCCACATTGGCACTTGTAGGGTGAGTGTTGAGAGCCATGGGCCTCCACCATAGTCGAGATTACTTCATGGATCTCCAACAACGCTTGTTGATTGCTCGTGTTTTATCTTTTGGATGAGGATGATGCACCTGGTTTACCATGCTCAACCGACTCCACAGATGCACCATACACTTGGAAGATGTTCCAGGATCTAGAGGATTGTCCCTTGCTGCAGAGGGAGGGATTATGTCATCATAGCCCTTACAGATGGCCTACAGACACTTCCTATCCATTTGGAGACCCATGAGGATGACCTTGTTCCCCCACACCCACTTGGGAGCACCATAGGTTATTGCTTGGAAAAGAAGGGGCCAACCCCTTGTCCATTGTGTTGGGAGTCCATTTCTACATCATGGAACCCTTTGGACTTCATTAGGCCTCCTCAAAGGCCAAAAAATTCACTTTTTTGATCATTCGACCCTCTTGAAAGGCTTATTCATCTATTATTGAGCTATTTGGTGGGCTTGTCACCAAATGTTATTGTTATTATGTACATTATTTTATTCTAGGGGCTAAATTAGGCCAAATTAGCTAAATCGAACTCCTTTGACATTGTATAAATAGATGAGAGTTGATTCATTCTCTCATCATCACTTGGATTGGATTAGTATCTCTTGAGAGATTTTCGCACTTTTTGTTGGGTAAACTTTTTGGAGCTTTCTTGATGCATTATGATGTTTGGATTTTTGCTATTGTCTTTGGAGCTTCTTTCTAATGCGAAGTTGATGAATGGATATACTCTATCTCTCATGTAAGTCGAACTTTGATGCTATCCTTGTTATTTTGCTGGTTTACTACATGTTATGATTATCAATTTTCTTGTATGGGTTAAAGTAATTGCGAAATTATTTTGGGAACCTCGAATAAGTGATTTAATGCATGCGTTGTACTTAAAGAGAGTGGGTGAATGTTCCTAGAGGGACCTCTTCGGTTGAAAGACCTTGAAACTTCATCTCTTTAGCAAATTTGAAGTATAAATCCCTATTGACCTAGTTGTTTCCCTTGGAGAGGCTAGCAAAGATCAATTCACAACTGCAATTTTCAACCAAAAAAAATACTGCGGAAGATAAAATGGAAACTGAGAAAATACTGGCAAACATAAAAAAAAATATAGCACTGTTGTTTTTGGACAAAAGTCCCCAGAAAAACCCAATGTTGGAAAACCGGTGTAGCAGCTGAGGGTTTTTCTTATTAAACAACTAAGAGAAATTTTGAGTACAACTAGATTCCAAAATCTGGCAATCCTACAGAGAAAAATACTAGCAAAAACATTATAAGGAATTTTCCTCACACCACAAGCAATTCGGGCTCTGATTGCTAGCTCCAAGTGAGTCGTCCAAACTGGCTTGCATAGACCCTGCATCACCTCTCCGTAGCCTTCCAAATGCACTGCATGGAAAAACTACTACTCAAGTTGTCTTGTCTGTTGTTGATTGAGAAACTCTCTCTGGTACTCTAGAAAAACTTTCCAGCCTCTGGAACTGAAAACGAGATTCTCTCCAACAAGATCGAATTTCCCTCTAGAGGCTTCTGCGCAACCCTTGCATCAGCCTCTTTGCAAGCTACTCTCCAGAACTGGAAGACTTCCTTCGGACTCATTGTCTCTACCCCTCTTTGTCTCTGTGTCCCCTCTCTAGCTCGAACTCTTTCGGTATAATGTTGCTGCTCTCTGGAAAATCGAACTGCCCAAGGGAATTGATCTCAAGTGTGTTCCTCCATCTACCCATCGACTTCTTCTTATAATATTCTCTTGGGACTCCAATGGCCAAAATTAAAACTTAATCAATGACTGAGATACTTTCCAAGTGGATTTGTGTGAGTTTCTAGAGAAATCTCACCTTCCTCAATTAATTGTTGTTAATTAATCATTTTCCATAAGTTATACTTAGGAAAATAATTTAATCACTGATTAAGTAACTTAATTAAGGCATTTCTAAGTGGATTTTCCAGGAATTTTTTATGGGTTCTTGAGTCCTAGTGTTTCTTAGTCTCTGAGATTGTCGAGACTAGAACACCATCCAATGTTACAAAATCTAACACTCCCTCTTAGTGAGGAAGGTGTTGTAGTGTCGTACTGCTACAACATCCTGTCTCTGCATCATCCTCCATACATGTTGCTGATGTCTGGTCATTGTGACTGTCTGCCACTGCCCACCTACCACTGCGCAAATTTGATGTTGCACCAATGGTGTTTTTGACACTGCTATCTGCTACCAACTCTGCATCTGCATTGCAACTCCCTCTCAACTGTAGTTGCTACTAATGCAACTATTACAACTGAGAAACATCTGAAATATTGAATAATTTCTGTCTCTATGTTGTAACTGTCTCCTAAGCATATGACTGCTAATAGCCTATGCACTGTCCACTGAGAAATATGTGTTTCTGTTGACTTTGCATTGAGCTTCTTGCCCTGTTGTCAACACTGCTCTATGCTCCTCAGCATCTGACTGCCTCTAGTCTGCAACTGTCACTTTGGAACTAACTGCATCATCTAACATTGATCCTCTTGCTACTAAATACCGTGGGCCCCTGTAGCTGTTGATATTTTGTGTATTTTGGGTAGCATCAGTTGTGCTCTATGTCCAAAATTTTGAGGACGGACTAGAGTTCACCTGATCTACAAGACCCAGAAATGGATTTGGGAAATTTCATCTAGTTTAGGAGATATTAAATTAATTAATTATTTTAAGTGTATTTCCTAAGTTAAAACTTAGGAAACTTAAATAATTAAAGTGAATTTAATTAAACATGTGATGAAATTGTCTTAAGTCACACGAATCAATCTTTCTTTTAATCTTAGCCATTGATTCAAGATCTGATCATGGCCGTTGATTTGTCAATGAGAAAAGTATAAAGGAAAGGCTTGGGGTCATTTGTAAAGACACATAGAGGCAGAGCACTAAAGCTAAGTTGAGATTCTAGGGTGAGGTTGCTAAGAATACTCAGAAGTGCTTCAGCTGCAGAGAGGGGAATTTAGACCAAGGGGATGATATGATCCAAGGGTCTAGAATACACAAGAGGCAGAGAAGAGATTAGCTCAAGGGCAGCTCGGAGGAAGGCAACAGCAGCAAGGAGAACATCATTTTCAGGAAACCCTTCAGGGGTTGCGTAGAGACCCTTAGGGGCAGCGCAGTGACTGTGTCACCCATTCTGGGGTAACGCGGTCCCTTCCAGGAGCAACGCCGAGGGTTTGGAGGCCATCCAAGGCTGACGCAGAGGCTTTCAGGGGCTTCGGAGGTTGACGCAGTGCATTTTAGAGGCAGTACTGGGGTTTCTAGGCCTAGATCTGGCTGAGTTTTGTAAATCCCGTTTGAGGGTGTGGATCAGTTAGTATTTTTGGCCCTAGATCAACCAAAAGCTGTAGATCTAGGGTTTTATCTGTTGGGTTTCCCAGATCTGAAACCCAGAGTTGTGTATTCAGAAATATTCTTAATAATAGAACCCTCCAACAGCCAGAGACCGGTTTTCCCACATTGGTTTTTTCCGAGGACAGTTTGTCTAGAAATAACTGTGTCACTTTGTCAATGTGTGCATGTGCTTATTCTAGATCTGAATTGGCAGAGATCTGTTATGTGTTTTTCTTTGATGTTAACTTGAATTTATTCAGTTGATAACTTATATAAGTAGGAGGAGCTTAACCAAATTAATAGTAATAATTTTTGCATAAGTGTTAAGATTCAGAAATTTCTACATGGTATCAGAGGAATAGAAGATCTGTAAGGGTCACCAGTTGAAGAATATGAAGGATCTAGCTGCAGAAAGCAGTTGGGAAAGCAGTAGAGAAGCAGATTTGAAGGGACAACGTGGTTTTCAGGAGCAGATTCACGTAAAGGGAAGGGTGACACTGTCCAGTGCTGAATCCTAGCAAGCCCACGCAATTACTGCGCAGAGGCAGCTCAGAAACAACGTTGGTTGGGTCTAAAGCCAGCTAGTGTGATTCAGATCTGAAATTGTCAAATCCAAAAAAAGTCTGCAGAAAGTTGCAGAAATTCAGAAGAGTTGGTGGGGTTAAAACTCTAAAGATTTCAGATTTTTAGCCTTAGCACAAGTGACAAATATTGGGAAGAGATCAGCTTCTCAGAGAGTTTCTTGCCAAAGGAAACTTGCAGTTTGATCAGAGGATCAAATAAAAAGCTGAATCATAGTTGATTTGGTAGATTTCCAAGGAGGGAAATCAAGTTTCAGAAGGAGCTGAGGGTGCCCAGTTCGTAAAGGACCCTAGATCCAGATCTCTAGTATAGAGAGGAGGAGCTCTGACACATTCTGAGCATATGGCTCCTCATGGACTACATGATCAGGATAGGCTAGAGGGCCTCTCAAAATTTTCAGTGTGGAAAGCAAGGATCCTGATTGTCCTTGAGGCATACGGTCTAAGACACCACGCAGAGCAGATTCTGGCCACACCGACAGATGCGGATCTCCTACGGAAGCATAAGGAAGCTGCTGGGCATGCCAAGCGGCTGATAATGGACAGTATCAAGGACCATATAGTAGCACACATAGCTAAGAAGAGGACATCTAATGAAATGTGGAAGGCCTTGACTTCCCTATATGAGGGAAAATCAGTCCAAAGAAAGATGTTGTTGGAGGCCCAAATGAGGTCATTCATGATGACCAAGGGAGAAGACATCGAGCATTTCCTCTTCATATTGTAGTCAATTAGGGATCAGATGACTGAAACGGGTGCAACCGTAGATGATGCAGTGATAGTAGGACCGCTCTCAATGTAGTCACGGATGAGTGGGAAACCTTTGTCCAAAGTATCTTGGGCAGAGCGGACCTCCTAGATTGGGATAGCTTGTGGTCAATCCTGCGGCAAGAAGAATTACGCAGATTCACTAAGAAGCAACACAACCTTGGGTTGAGAAAAGTAAAGAAGGAAGAGGAGGAAGATGCAACCTTGGCATCGAAGAAGCAACCGAAGAAGAAGAAGGATATTTCAAAGATCAAGTGCTTCCAGTGTGGTGAAATGGGACATTTTTCCAGCCATTGTCCATAAAAGAAAAAGGACAAGGAAGCATCTTCTTCCAAAGTAGCGGTGGCAGATGATGGGTCAGGAGATGATGTAGCCATGAGTGCTCATGAACCATGGAGGTGGGGTGACATGGACATGTAGAGGAGCTACATGGAAGTAAGGCGGGATCCTTAAGCAGCTCATCTCTTGGATCACAAGTGAGCTACGACAGCCTTAAGACAATAGCGGGAAAAGTGGAGAAGTGGGTGCATAGATCACAGATGAGGCAGAAGCAGAGGCAGATCTGTAGGCTAGGAGGACCGCCACAGAGAAAAGCAGCAGTAGCATCGCAGAGGCTGATGTGACTTCAGTAGCATAGAGCAGTGCTGCTTACACAATGCAAAGCTGCAGCAACGTAGAAAGCTTCAGAGGGACAGCGCAGTGCAGCAGCAGTGTGATAGATTTCAGCACAAGGAGCTGATGTGATTTCAGTAGTGCAGAGGGAGTTTGATTATGCAAGCGGGGTTGTAGTTGTGCATTGTTCTTTAGATGCCAACACAGATTTGTAGCCTATGGAGCTTCAGTGATGAGGATGTAGCACATCAAACTTGTTTTTCAAAGATTGGGTAGGAGATTCAATTGTTTCTCTCAACAGCTGAAGTTGTAGTGCAGCAGATCAGCAGTGGCAGTGCTATGAGCAGCCCAGATGCAACATATTGAAGGCTCTCCGATGCAATTGCGGTGGTATTACCGTGGTCGCAAACAGCGATGCAAAATAAGCGACAGTGCAGGGTTAGTGTTAGCGAACAGCTTCAACAACGGAACGTTACTCAAAGTCGTATAATGCATGGTGTGATGTGTTGCTAGAGCACACCCTTGATGCTAAGAGGGTGTTGAGATTTTGTGTGTTGGTGCTCGGTTGTGCTCTAGGTCCCAGAATTTGTGGGAAGGACTGAAGAGTTCACTTGATACTAGAACCCTGAAAATGGTTGAAAATTCATCTTGGTTTGAGAATGTTAAATTAATTAATTATTTTAAGTGTATTTCCTAAGTTAAAACTTAGGAAACTTAAATAATTAAAGTGAATTTAATTAAACATGTGATGAAATTGTCTTAAGTCACATGAATCAAGCTTTCTTTTAATCTTAGCCATTGATTCAAGATCTGATCATGGTCTTTGATTTGTTAACGAGAAAAGTATAAAGGAAAGGCTTGGGGTCATTTGTAAAGACACACAAAGGTAGAGCACTGAAGCTAAGCTGTGATTCTAGGGCGGGGTTGCTAAGAATACTCAAAAGTGCTTCAGCTGCAGAAAGGGGAATTTAGACTAAGGGGATGATCTGATCCCAGGGTCTAGAATACACAAGAGGCAGAGAAGAGATTAGCTCAAGGGCAGCACAGAGGAAGACAACAGCAATAACGGCAACAAGGATAGTGTCATTTTCAGGAAACCCTTCAGGGGTTGCGTAGAGACCCTTAGGGGTAGCGTAGTGACTGCGTCACCCATTTTGGGGTAACACAGTCCCTTCCAGGAGCAGCGATGAGGGTTTGGAGCCCATCCAAGGCTGACGCAGAGGCTTTCAGGGGCTTCAGAGGCTAACGCAGTGCATTTCAGAGGCAGCGCTGGGGTTTCTAGGCCTAGATTTGGTTGAGTTCTGTAAATCCCGTTTGAGGGTGTGGATCAGTTAGTAGTTTTGGCCCTAGATTAGCCAGGAGCTGTAGATCTAGAGTTTTCTCTGTCGGGTTTTCCAGATCTGGAACTCGGAGTTGTGTATTCATAAATATTATTAATAATAGAACCCTCCAACAGCTAGAGACCGGTTTTCCCACATTGGGTTTTTCTGGGGAAATTTTGTCCAGAAATAATCGTCACTTTGTCAATGTGTGCATGTGCTTATGCTAGATCTGAATTGGTAGAGATTTGTTATGTGTTTTTCTTCGATGTTAACTTGAACTTATTCAATTGATAACTTATATAAGTAGGAGGAGCTTAACCAGATTAACAATAATAATTTCTGCATAAGTGTTAAGATTCAAAAATTTCTACAGTAGCAAGGGTGATGATCCTACTGCAACAACTGGAATTGATCTAACTAATCTCCTTGTTGCTTCCACACTTGATCTTTCCCATTAGGCACACTGAAGTCTCATACTCCTCTTCCTGGAACTAGTGATGCACTATCTCCTTTCAAGCCTAGTCCCCGGTTGGGACCCTTCTTCGCTTTGCAACTCGCACTAGATAACTCGTAATTCCTCTAACACCTGTCTCCAACAAATGGAAGTCGATCTGCTACCCAGATCTGCATTCTAAATAACTCACACGACCTCCTCTGGCAATCTCGTATGACCATCTCAGCAAAGCTGCAAAATCTACGAAACTCAAAAACTAGGAAAATAAATAGGAATCTCCTCCTTTCTCTTGCTTGGTTGTCTATTTTTCTACTCGCACTCCCTCCTAGAGTGCGCAGTGTTGCACTCATGTTTGTCAAAGTTCCAAGGAAGCAAATGTACCAATTTTTTCAAAAGTATTGGATCATCAACCAGTTGTTTATCGAGTCATTGTAAACCCATTCTGAAAATTTGTAATGTAAATGATGCTAGTAAGACCGTGTATATATGTAGCGACCTCGGTAGGCCTATTATTTTGGCAAAAATTTCATCCTAGGAGACTTTTCGTCTCACTGACTCATTTGTGTTTTTAAAAATAGATGGTCAACACAATTTTTCCCTCCAACCTCACCCCAAGCCTAGGGTGGAATTCTACGTCAAGTGTGCTACAAGGCCTTTGGCCTAGGGTTTTCTTTTTAAACCCTCACTTTATCTATGTTTTACTTCAGCTGTAATAAATTCTTCATAACAACTATATAAGCGCCCTAAAATTTCATCTAAATAGTCGAGACACACTAAAAATTTCATGATAAAATTTACTTGTGTTTTGGCTACTTGGGCATTGTTCATTAGGCCTAGATCTATTCATTTTCTTGCTGGAAATTTTCTGCATAATCACTAGATCAGATGTGATATTTTCTAAATATCACATCTTGAAGGGCTTAAAAATCAAAATTTTCAATTTGGCAAACTTACTCTAGAATTTGGAAATTTTTTGGCACATGTTATTACGTCAAAAACTCATTGTTTGTTCACTTTTATTACTTCTATAATAAATGTTCCAGATCTTATATAACTGTTAGGGACTCATCATAAGAAGGATAACTAACTTGTATTTTCACTTGTTAAGTTGTTAGGCACCTTATTGTTCATTTCTGGTTCATATATACTTACTGTTGCCTAGATCTGGAGTGATTTGTTCATTGTTACCTTAAGGTTAATAAGTGTTAATAATTCTGAAGTGCTACTGCAGTTATTGGTTATTTGGAATCTAATATTTGTTTATCTTGTCTTAGCTAAAAAAATAATCAAATTTTGCACTTAAATCACTCACATATCTAAGCTGTAGATCCTCTAATCTTGCTGAAATTGTTTAAGTCACTTAGGCATTAAGATCTAATTGACATTGTTGTTGAATCATTGTTGAACAAGTGCTCTACATAAACTTTATATATATAAAAAATTCAAGTTCATATTCATTGTTAAATAATGAAAGAATAAATATTAAATATTAAATAGACTATTAGTAATATAGTATATACTATATACTAATTTGAATACCAATACATTGAAAATTGAAATTTGATCTACACATGATAAAATTTAAATTCATAATTGAATTGAATAATGACATACATTGATCCATCCTCATCATTCATTTTGATACATACATCATTCATATGACATACTCATTATTCATCCACAATCATTCAATAAACAAATTCAATAATGAAATCTTGAAATACATTGATCCATGATTCCATATTTCATCATTCATCATTCTACAGTCTACAATGTACATTGATTTAAAAATTAATTTCATCATTTATCATTCTAGAATCGAAATTGAAAACAAATCATGCTAGAAGTCTAGAAGTAGATAGTAGATACTAAAGTTTGAACACTAAATAGCAAATAGTAAATTTATATAACTCAAAGTTTCAAACTAAAAAACAGTTAAGAGTGAAGAGTCAAGAATCAATCTGAGGTCATGAACTGAAAAGTAAAAATGGATAATGAGCACTGAAAATAAAATCAACATCAAGGACTCAATCTCAATGGTTGGTCCTCTACATCCATCTGTTGCATGAAGTCATCGGGACCATCAATGGGAATGCCAATATCTGAGTTAGATTCACTCTCTTGAGTAACCAACGAAACTCCAACCAAACAATGTTGCGGCTCATCTGGTCCATCCTCATCATTTATCAGTTTACTATCCTCACGATCCACATCCCATTGTGTTGTCGACCCCTTCCGATACTCTGGAGTCTTCCTATTTTCAAGATGTAGAGAACTGTGCACTGCAACTAGTTCTCTGCTCTCCTAGAGGAAAGTCTATTCCTCTTGAAAGAGTGGATGAAGTTATATGTGGACCAATTCCAAGTGAGTCGTCCAAACTGCCCTGCATAGACCCTGCATCACCTCTGCGTAGCCTTCCAAACGCACTGCCTGCAACAACTGCTACTCAAGTCATCTTGTTTGTTGCTGATTGAGAAACTCTCTCTGGTACTCTAGAAAAACTTTCCAGCCTCTAGAATTGAAAATGAGCTTCTCTCCAACAAGATCGAATTTCCCTCTAGAGGCTTCTGTGAAACCCTTGCGTCGACCTCTTTGTGGCTATCTCTGCCTCTTTGCAAGCTACTCTCTAGAACTGGAAGACTTCCATCTGACTCATTGTCTCTACCCCTTTTTGTCTCTGCGTCCCCTCTCTGGCTCGAACTCTTCCGGAAGAATGCTGTTGTTCTTTGGAAAATCATATTGCCGAAGGGAATTGATCTCAAGTGTGTTCCTCCATCTACCCATTGAATTCTTCTCATAATCTTCACTTGGGACTCCAACGACTAAGATTAAAACTTAATCAATGGCTGAGATTATTTCCAAGTCAATTTGTGTGAGTTTCTAGAGAAATATCACCTTCGTCAATTAATTGTTGTTAATTTATCATTTTCTTAAGTTAGACTTAGGAAAAAAAATTAATTACTGATTAATTAACTTAATTAAGGAATTTCTACGTGCATTTTCCTAAAACATTTTCTAGGTTCTTGAGTCCTAGTGTTTCTTAGCCTCTCTGACGACTATCGAGACTAGAACACCATTTGATGTTACAAAAACTAAGACTCCCTCTTAGTTAGGAAGGTGTTGTAGTGTCGTACTGCTACAACACGCTGTCTCTGCATCATCCTCCATACACGTTGTTGATGTCTGGTCACTGTGACTACCTACCAATGCCCACCTACCACTGCACAACTTTGATGTTGCATCTATGGTGTTGTTGACACTGCTATACTGCTGCCAACTCTGCATCTGCACTACAACTCCCTCTCAACTGTTGTTGCTGCCACTGCAACTATTACAACTAAGAAACATCTGAAATAGTGAATAATTTGTGTCTCTATGTTGCAACTGTCTCCTAAGCATCTGCTTACTACAAGCCTATGCACTATCCATTGAGAAATATGTGTTGTTGCTGACTCTGCATTGAGCCTCCTGCTCTGCTGTCAACACTACTATATGCTCCACAACATCTGACTGCCTCTTGTCTACAATTGTCATTTTGGAACTAACTGCATCATCTAACACTGATTCTCCTGCTACTAAATACTGTGGGCCCCTGTAGCAAGGGTGATGATCCTAATGCAACAACTGGAACTGATCTAACTTATCTCCTTCCTGCTTCCACAGTGGATCCTACCCATCAGCCACATTGAAGTCTCATACTCCTCCTCTTCCTGGATCTAGTGCTGCACTATCCCCTTTCAAGCCTAGTCCCCGGCTTGGACCCTTCTTCTCTTTGCAAGTCACATTGGATAACTCATACTTCCTCTGACACCTGTCTCCAACAAATGGAAGTCGATTTGTTTCCCAGATTTGCATTCTAGATAACTAACACAACCTCCTCTGGCATTCTCGTACGACCATCTCTGCAAAGCTGCAAAATCTGCGAAACTCAAAACTGGGAAAATGAACGAGAATCTCCTCCTTTCTCCTGCTTGGTTGTATGTTTTGCTACTCGCACTCCCTCCTAGAGTGCGCAGTGTTGCACTCATGTTTGTCAAAGTTCCAAGGAAGCAGATGTACCAATTTTTTCAAAGGGATTGAATCATCAATCAATTGTTTATTGAGTCATTGTAAACCCATTCTGCTAATTTGTAATGTAAATGATGCTAGTAAGACCGTGTATATATGTAGCAACCTCGGTAGGCCTATTATTTTTGCGAAAATTTCATCCTAGGATGTTTTTCGTCTCACTGACTCATTTGTGTTTCTAAAAACATATGGTTGGCAGAGTTTTTCCCTCCAACCTCACCCCAAAGCTCGGGTGGAATTCTTCGTCAAAGTCTTACATGAGTCCCAGTGTTTTAGTCTAGTCTTATGTAAAAGTGATTTGGAAATAATTTAAGCTAGTTGGCTAAATTATTTTATTACAAATAACTTTCTCTACTAGATCATATTGTGTTGCAAAAATGGGTGTGTAATTTGAGGGTCTATACCAAACAGGTGTTCCTCCTTTGAGGGTTGAAATGTAAAAATCGTATGTAAAAAATATTTTAGTGCATGGCCCCTCATACTTAGACACCATGGTTAAAATATTAGAGGGTGTAAAAAATATTAAATCCCCTCAAGTGTCAATTAATTAAATTTTCTAGAGCCCCAAGAGTTAGCTCAACTAGTCGAGTCCTCGTTGTTAAGTACTTTGCCAGTTGCGAGGTCACAGGATCAAATCTCCTTGATGCCCTTGGGGTTAGGCCTTGCGTGTAAGGCTGATGGTTAGATCCCCTTGGGAGGGTCTGCTGAGATTTTCCAGTGGACGTAGCGGCTACATATGTGTGTGGGCACATTGGATTCGTGAAACACAACGTAAAAAATAAATAAAAATTAAATTTTCTAGCAAAAATTGAATTAACCTAAGCCAAAAAATTGATTAATTAGAGTCTAAATTAGAGTCTTAGAGAAATTAAATTCACTAAGTGGAAAAATTCTTGGGTATCAAAGATTTTAATCTTTGGAGATCCCCCACCAAGGGAATATTGGAAATTTCAAGAAAAATTGGACTCTTGGACCTTGGTAGTTAAGTCAAAGTCAAATCTTTGAGGAAATTAGCTCAAAATAATTATTTTTGAGCTAATAAAAAATGGATTTAATGAGAAATTCGAAAATTCCTCAAAATAAATATTTTCAACGGTGGAGATTAAAAGATGATCAAATATCTTTCAATGACTGAGATTATTTTGACGAAGATCAAGCCCACTAGCTATTATTTTTCCACTTGGGGGATTTATCTATAAATTTGGAGTCATTTGAGTCTAATGCCATCTGATGTTTGGCTAAGAAAATTTTGCAGAAAAGTTGATGTAACGCTACTGTCCTGCTGGGAACGTTTTTTGAATCATAATAAAGATTTTGGGGTGCAACTCATGGTGTTTATTGTCTACTGATTTGTGGTATGTGTTGGGTACAGGAATTCCTAAGTTGCAGGAAACGTGGGCCCCACCACCGTTTCTGGCAAAAAACGAAACGAAAACGTGGAAACTCATATCGTATGGCCGGGGAACGTGTTTCCGGCCATACTAGTACATTTCCCGTACAGAAAACGTTGCTAGTATGGCCGGAAACGCGTTTCTCGGCCGTACAGCCGCATTTCCTCCCAAAAAAATGACTTAACTTGATTTTTTTTTTTTTTGTTTTGTTTTTTTTTTTTGGTTTTTTTTTTTGGTTTTCGTGCAATGTATTATTATTTTAATTATTGTATTTTTCTTGTGCATGCTTCTAGATGGCTTTCTAAACTTATAAAAAGGCGATTCGCCTCATTCTCTCATCACACGAATTGAGCAAGTCGTTTCACTTGGAGGAGTGATTTTGGCAAGGAGAAAGGAAGAAGAGACTCAGAGAGTAGTGCTTAAGCTTGGGTGCTTTCACCATTGAGCAAAGGAGATTTCAACAAGAAGAGAGAGAGATTTGAAAAGCATATTTGGAGTGCGAAGTTTCCAGCTACAACATTATTGGTTTTTGGCTTAGCTACAACCATATTTCTCTTGTTTTTTATGGCATTTTGGGGTAGCGTCAGCTACAGAAAATTACTTTGGGTAAGAAGCATTCAATTTCTTGGTTTTTTCCCATTGTTTTGTCTATTTTTCGAGGGTTTATGCTACCAAAATTATAAAAAACGTTTTTTTATTTATAGATTTATTTTTTTAATTTTTTTGCAGCAATGGCTTCTTCCATCCAAGGTTCAAGTGCAAACCCCAAGGCCAACCCAAGGGCTAAATATTATCCTCTTTGGAGGCATGTTGAGAAGCTGCAAAGATGTGGAGGTGGTGGCACATGGCAATGGCGGTGTACTCTTTGCAATAATTCTTACAAGGGCTCTTACCCAAGAGTGAAGGCACATCTTTTGCATGGAGGAGGATAGGGGATTGCAGGTTGCATGAAAGCATCAGACCCTATGGCAAGGAAGGAATATCAAAGAGAGCAAGATCATGCTGATGGAATTAAAATAAAGCATGATGATTTTAGTCAAGCTAAAAATCCAGCGAACATTGAGCCAAAGATTGTAATTGAAGCAAGGAAGAGGAGAGGCACTCAACATCTAGAACAACCACCATCCAGAGGGGAATCCGGTACAGTTCAAAATAGCAGAATTGCTAAACTGGTGAATGTGCAAGGAAGAGAAGAAGTTGATTCCAGAGTGGCTCGGTGCATCTATGCATGTGGTCTCCCATTCAATGTTGTTCGTCTCCTTACTGGCAAGATATGATAAGGGTAGTTAACAAAGCTCCTCAAGGGTACAAGAGGCACAACTATGAGAAAGTTATAACTCAGCTTCTAAAAAATGAGAAGGATCTTGTAGAGGATGTGTTATCACCAATTGTTCTTCTTGGAGTAGCTATGGGGTTACCATAGTCTCAGATGGATGGACAGATACAAGGCGTAGACCATTGATAAATATCATTGCCACTTCACCAAAAGGAGCAATGTTTCTAGAGGTGGAAGACTGCTCGGGAGAGGTAAAAGATGCACAATTCATTGCTGATGTCATTATCAAATATATTGAATAGTTTGGTCCTAATAGGGTGGTGCAAGTTATCACGGATAATGCACCGGTATGCAAAGTTGTAGGTTTGATTATTGAGGGGAGGTATGAACACATATTTTGGACACCCTGCACTGTCCACAATCTAAATCTGCTCTTAGAGGAGATCGACAATAAAGTTCCATAGATAAAGGAACTCACAGGGGAAGTAAGGGAAATTGTTAAATTCATCACCAACCACCACTAGTCTCAAGCAATATTTTGAGAGTACTCCAAATTGGAGTTGTTAAAAGTTGCTGGGACAAGATATGCCTCAAACTTCATAATGTTGCACCGCCTTGTTGAGGTTAAGCAAGCATTAGTGTCTATGGTGGTGAGTCATCTTTGGGCTGAGTGGAGACAAGCAGATTCAGAGCGGGGATCTACATTGCGTAGATTGTGCCTTGATGAGGATTGGTGGAGCAAGATAGATTTCTTTCTAATGTTCACAACCCCTGCATTTGAGCTTCTTCGGAATGCTGACACCGACCAACCTTTCTTAGGAGAGGTATATGATGGCATGGATTCCATGGTTAAGAAAACTATGGAAATCATTTCACAAGAGTCTCCATAGCTTTTGTTTGTAGATGGTCATTTTTCCGAATTAATCAAGAGAATCATTGTTGACAGGTGGAACAATTTCAACATTCCATTGCATATTTTAGCACATGCCTTGAACCCAAAATTTATGATGAGGAACTTATTTCTCAAAGCAATGGGAAGAGGAAGGCACCCCATAAGGATAGAGAGGTGGCTAATGGGGTGAAAAAAGCCCCTATGAGAATTTTTCTAGCTCATCTACACATGGAGGTGAAGGAATAATTTGCCAGTTTTGCTATAGGAATAGATGATTATTCAGATATATCATCTTTGGAGGAGAGAAGCACCATGAATCCAGTTAGGTGGTGGATTTTTCATGGAGAAAATGGTGTACATTTTCAAAACATTGCCATTCGCCTTCTTTTACAAGTGGCAGGGTCTTCTCAGCAGAAAGGAATTGGAGCGCCTATGGTTTTATTCATTCTGTGAAGTGCAACAGGTTGGGCTCACAGAAGGCAGAGGACCTTGTTTATGTGCACTCCAACCTTCGACTTGTATCTCGTAGGGGTCCAGAATATGGCACTGGTCCTTCTAAGGAGTGGGATGTGGATCCAGAAAATCCTGATTTGGATCTCTCTCTTGCTACCTTAAATATTGAAGACCAGGATCATAGAAGTGGAATTGGCCAAACATCTTCTTCAACTACACCGTCCATTGCTGAGCATGCTTTTGCTGCTATATTTGATGAGGATTTTGATAATGAGTATTAGTATTTTGACTTTATTGTACTTGCAGCCTCATATATATAATAAAGACTGATTTTGGGATTTTGATATATAATAAAGGCTGGTTTTGGATATTCCGATATTTCTATTTTCATTATGTGTCTGTTATCAATGATCATTCATGAGTAAATGTGTTGTAACTTGTAAATTTGTAATAGTTTATGCTTTGAATTTATGATTTATCATGTATGTTTTAAACTTGTATGATTTCACATAACATTTCTTAAATGTCCTAAATTATAATATAAGTTTAAATTATATATATATATATATATATATATATATATATACCGCGTTTTCCCGTTTCCAAAATTTGGGGAGGTCGCGTTTCATATCGCTTCCCGTTTCCCCATTTCATGCAACTTAGAGGAATTCCTATATTATGCTTAAAAAAATTTAAAGTTTGTTTTTCATTAGATGGGGATAAGAACATTCTATTGGTAGATTTTGTGTTTATCTTAGGTGATTTGATTCGCCATATGTATAACAAGATTTCTTGAAGAAAATATATAGTGTTTGCAGGTTCCCCAGTCCTTCGGCTCCAAGTTCACAAACTGTGGATGTAGGATAACCTTTTTTGGACTCCGAATATTTTTATGGTTTATTTAACTTCGCTAAGGCTATAGCTCACATCTATTATTTGAAATACACTTAGCCATTTATAAAAAAAAAATTCTAAAAAAAAATATTTCTGGGGCCAGTGTCTGTGAAATTTTCAAGATGAAATACTACTACAGTTATTGATTAATTTCACCTACTTATTTATGATAATTTATTTACAGATACTTCCAGTAAATTCTGAAATTAAGACAACTGTAGTATTCACTTAATCATGAGCAGACAATCAAAATAAAACGCATATAACGCAATAGAAACAATCACATGAACATAGTTATTTTTGGCAATGTTGCGAACATCGGCAAGGGTCCGGAAAATCAAAATATTGTAAAAATTGAGAAATTATCAGTAAAAATCTGCAAACATCGGCAAAATGAAGATACCATAAAAATTTCTTTAAAAATCGACAAACATCGGCTAAACAAAAAAATCGTGATTTCGAGATAAAATTGGATGTTATCGAGATGTTCGCAACACTGATTTTTGGACAATTGTCCCCGGAAAAACCCAATGCGGGAAAACTAGTGCAACAGATGAGGGTTTGTATTATTCTTCAGCAGTGGAAATCATTTACAGATATTAGACGAGAAGATGTCTAGAATACACTTGAGATAAATTTTCCAAACCCTTCGGAAGAATTTCTGACACACTGGAAGTACCCTTCCTCCCTCTGTGTCACTATGTGTGTCCTTCTGCGCAATCACTGTGCTGGGCTGCGTCACTTTGTGTGGAGGACCAATGTTGCTGCTCAGCGCTGTCCCCTTTGCATCATCCTTCTGCCTTCTTCATCCTCTACTGAATTCCCCTTCCTTCTTCTGCCTATGCAACTCTGCCTGTACACCCTCTCCCTCTGAAATCGAATTATATTACTTCAAAATCGATTTCCTTCGGGTACCCAGTGTGTGCCCGGCTTACTTTCCAAATGACCCTCAAGCCTTCTCTTATAATATTCTCGTTGATGAATCAACGGGCCAGATTATATCTCTAATCAATGGCCGAGATTAAAAGATGACTTGATCTTTGTTTTCTAGAAGATTCACACTCTACTTTATTAATACCCTCTGAAATCGAATTATATTACTTCAAAATCGATTTCCTTCAGGTACTCAGTGTGTTCCCGGCATACTTTCCAAATGACCCTCAAGCCTTCTCTTATAATCTTCTCATTGATGAATCAACGGGCCAAATTATATCTCTAATCAATGGCCAAGATTAAAATATGACTTGATCTTTGCTTTCTAGAAGATTCACACTCTACTTTATTAATACCCTTTAATTATTTAATTTCCCTAAGTTTAGACTTGGGGATCACTTTAAAATAATTAATTATTTTAATAAAGCATGATCCGAGTGGAATTTCCACAAACAGTTTCTGGGTTCTTTGGAATAATGATGTCCAGCCTCCTCCCAAAATATGAGACTTGGAACACTTTCCAATGCTACAAAATCAACACTCCCTCTTAGCGAGGAAAGTGTCTAAGCAAAATACCAACTGCATCTACTCTGACCTAAAGCATCTATTGTGTTGTTGATGTCTTGGCTGTTGCCCCTCATCTCTGCGTTGTTGCCCTCTGTACTTTTTCCTATGACACTATCTCTGCCACTGCCTCATTCGTACTGCAGCTCCCTCTGAATCTCAAGTCCACCCATTCCTCTACTGGAATGGGTTCTTGATCAACCCCATCTTTTCCCTGAAGTAAGTAAACTTAATCTTACCCAGAGCCTTTGGGAGGATATCTGCCACCCGTGCTCCTATAGGAATGTACTTCAACTGTACAACTCCCCTCTGGACATAGTCTCTGATGAAGTGGCACCTAATGTCAATGTGCTTCGACCGGTCATGAAACGCAGGATTCTCAGAGAGCTTGATGCAACTCTAATTATCACACAAAATTCTGGTTGGTTCCATCCTCTTCTTGAGCAAGTTCATGAGCAGCTTACGAAGCCATATGGCCTCACGAGGCTATGCTAGCGGCCATATATTCTGCCTCGGTTGAGATCAGTGCCGCAGATTTCTATTTCCTACTGCACCAGAAAGTCATTCCTGATCCGAGATTGAAACAAAACCCACTGGTACTTTTCCGATACACTGGGCTTCTAGCCCAGTCTGTGTCAGTGAACCCACTCAATTAGATTTCATTTCCCTTGGTGTACTTCAACCCATACTCGACTGTCCCCTTAAAGTATTTAAGAACATGTTTGGTTGTTGCCCAATGAGCCCTCCTTGGTTCTACCATGAATTGACTGAGGGTATTCATGACATAACAGATTTCTGGTCTAGTGTTGACTAGGTACATCAATGATCCTATGAGTTGCCTTTACAAGGTAGGGTTAGCCTCATCATCCTCGAACGTGTCGATATTCTTCCAGTTCGTGATCATTGGCGTAGCCATGGGTCTACAGTCCTCCATCTAAAACCTCTTCAGAATCTCTGTAATGTATCTTTCTTTCCCAAGGAAGATTTCTCCCTTCTGCTGCCAAACCTCCAAACCAAGAAAATAGTGCATGTGCCCCATATCCTTCATGTTGAATTCTATAGCTAGATTTTCCTTGCAGTCTTTGATGAGCTTAGATGATCCAGTCAAGAACAAATCATCTACATATAATACCAGAAATAGTGGCTCATCCCCTACTCTTAGATAGTAGAGATTGGGATTTGCATCACTCTTGACGAATCCCATCTTCTGCAGGTAGTATCAATTCACCGATACCACGCTTTAGGGGCTTGCTTCAGTCCATACAAGGCTTTCTTAAGCCTGCATATATGAGTCTTGTTCTCATGCATCTCAAATACCTGTGGTTGTTCTATGTACACTTCCTCTTCTATCACTCCATTCAAGAATGTTGTCTTGACATCCATCTAGTGAGTTTCCCATCCCATCTGTGCTGCAAGGGAGATGACGGATCTAATCGAAGTGTACCGAGCTACAGTGGTGAAGGTTTCTTCATAATCGATCCCTTACTTCTGTGCATACCCCTTAGCCACAAACCTGGCTTTGAATTTCTCTATGCTGCCATCTACAGCATACTTGATCTTGTGGATCCACCTTGATCCTACAACCGATCTGTTCTGAGGTCTGTGGACTACTTCCCATACATCGTTTGTCATGATGAAGTTGTACTCCTCCACCATAGCGTCTACCCAAACCTGATGTTGAGATTCCTCTCGAAAACTAGAGTGTTCTCCAACCTATGCTACCAATGCCTGGTACCTATCTGGCTGTCTGCGTACCCTTTCTCATTTCTAGGGGCTCCAATAAATTCCTCTACATCCCTCAAAGTCTGTTGGAGGTCTCTACTCATCCTTCCACTAGTGGTGGGTGGATTAGCCTATTCCCCTTCTTACACTTCCTCAGAAGAACTTTCCTGAGAATCCTTGTGCTGTGGAGAGGCACTAGAACCATCTTCTGTAGGCCACTGTGGCTGAACTAGTGGATCCTCCTCAGACTGCGTATCTGTAGACATTTCCCGGGATCTCTTGAAGGCTCTCTCCTCCATGAATTTCATGTCTCGTCTTACTACGATCTTCCTGTTCTCGGGAATACAAATGTGATATGCCTTCGCATTTTCGCTATATCCCACAAGGTATCCTTTCTCTGCAATCTGATCTGACTTCTTCCTCTTCTCATCGGGTTCGTGGCAATATGCTATACTGCCAAATATCCTAAAATGGCTCACCTCAGGCTTGCTTCCAGTGAACACACTCTTAGGGGTAACTTTACCTAGTGGTCTATGAGGCACCCTATTTTTCACATACGTTGTTGTATTGCAAGCTTCCGACCACAGAAATTTGGGCATGTATTGATTGTACAACATCGCACTCACAGCTTCCACAATGGTCCTGTTCTTCCTCTCTGCAAACCCATTCTGCTCTGGATTATATGGAGCTTTCCATTCTCTCTTGATACCTTCCTTTGCATAGAACCTTGTGAAGTCTTTATCAATATATTCTACACCATTATCTGATCGCAACTTCTTGATCCGCTTTCTAGTTAGATTTTCTACCAAAGCCTTGAATTCTTTGAATTGCTCAAAGACCTCATCTTTTGTCTTCAGAAAATGGATCCATGTCTTCCTGGAATGGTCATCAATAAAGGTGACAAAATACTTTGCACCACTAAGATCATTCATGGAAATTGGTCCACAGATGTCTGAGTCTATCAATTCCAACACACTCTTGGCCCTACTGCTGCTTCTTGGAAATGTTGCCTTGGAATATTTCCCTAATACGCACCCCCTGCAGACATCATCTTTCTCGGTGCTAAGTTTTGGAGCTCCTGTGACAGTCTTCTTGAGGATCTTCAAGGCTCCATGATGTAGATGCCCCATTCTTTTGTGCCATAATTCGTTCAAATCCCTTTGATCAGTACTGCTTGTCAGTGCCATTAGAGACTCGAGCTATAACTTATACAGTTTATGACTCCTTACTCCAATTTGTGCCTTCCTTTTCCAACTAAGGTGTTTGACATAAACTTTGTTGCCAATAAAGTATACATTGAACCCTTGTTTTGAAGTTGAGACACCGAGAGAAAGTTCATCCCCAATCCCGGTACATGTAGTACGTTGGTGGCCCAAAGCTTGTTACCAGCTTCTGTTTGAAATATTATGGTCCCTCTTCCAATGGGGGTACACTTGGCTTTGTTTCCCATTGTGATCTGAAAATTCATCTACTCTTCCTGGTAGCTCGAGAAGCATTCTCAAACTCCCATCATGTGAGTAGATGCTCCACTGTCAATATACCAGACCCCTGGAGAGGTCGTGCTTGGCACACACGCAAAATCCTCTTCTAGTCTGGACGCCAGAACTGAAATGCCATGATCCCTCTGTTTCTCCATGCGTTCTGGAGGACTGCGTGAACCCTTCTAATCTAATGATGCATCGTTGTCAAACCATCATTCCATTGCATAACCTCCTCTTCTATCTCTCGTCTTTCGCTCTGATACCATGTGAAATTTTCAAGCTGAAATACTAGTGCGGTGATTGATTAATTTCACCTACTTATTTATGATAATTTATTTACAGATACTTCCAGTAAATTATGAAATTAAGACAACTGAAGTATTCACTTAATCATGAGAAGGCAATAAAAATAGTACACGTAGAAACAATCACATGAACACAGTTATTTTGGACAATTGTCCCCGGAAAAACCCAATGTGGGAAAATCGGTGCAACAGATGAGGGTTTGTATTATTCTTCAGCAGTGGAAATCATTTACAGAAATTAGACAAGCATATGTCTAGAATACACCTGAGATAAATTTTCTGAACCCTTTGGAAGAATTTTTGACACACTGGAGGCACCCTTCCTCCCTCTGTGTCACTCTACGTGGCCTTTTGCGTAGTCACTACGCTGGACTGCGTCACTCAGCGTGGAGGACCAGTGTTGCTGCTCAGCGTTGTCCCCTATGCGTCCTCCTTCTGCCTTCTTCTTCCTTTGCTGACTTCCCCTTCCTTCCTCTGCCTCTGCAACTCCACCTCTACACCCTCTCCCTCTGAAATCAAATTCTTTTGCTCCAGAATCAATTTCCTTCAGGTGTTGAGAGTGTGCCCGGCTTACTTTCCAAATGACCCTCAAGCCTTCTCTTATAGTCTTTTCGTTGATGAATCAATGGCCCAGATTATATCTCTAATCAATGGCTGAGATTGAAAAATGACTTGACCTTTGTTTTCTAGAAGATTCACACTCTGCTTTATTAATACCCTTTAATTATTTAATTTCCCTAAGTTTAGACTTAGGGATCACTTTAAAATAATTAATTATTTTAATAAAGCATGATCTGAATGGAATTTCCACAAATGGTTTCTGGGTTATTTGATATACTGATGTCCAAGCCTCCTCCCAAAATATGAGACTTGGAACACTTTCCAATGGTACAAAATCAACAGTGTCATCCTCTCCTAACCCTGCATCAGCCTTTGTGGCCCCAACGTCATACTTTTCGACCCTTCCAGGGCTGGTCATAGCCTCTAGGTCTCTCGGCCTTCCCTTTTTGCCCAGCATTGAGGGTTTAAGGCCTTTTTAGGCCTGGTCGTGGCCTCTAGGCCACTCGCCCCCTCCTTTCCCTTAGACGAAAACCTTTTAGGCTTGCTCTGGGATTTTCAAGCCCTTTCCTTGCCTCAACCTCCCTCTTTCCTGCCTCGGCCTCCTCCTCTGCCCTTTGTTCTCCCTCTTGTCCTCTTCGTTGGCCCTTTTCAACCCTCCTTTAGCCTCAAGCCCTAGCCGCTAGGCCTTCTTGGCCTTTTCTAGCCCAACGTTAGCCCTCCTTGGCCCTAATCTTCCCTTTACTCATCTCTGAAATTTCTGGACTAAATACTTGGTGTGTTTTGTAGAGAAAATTGGTTCAAAATTTGTATTTTCAGGTGGCATAATCATTGGCATTTGGGCAAGTGTGCTACAAGGCCTTTGGCCTAGGGTTTGCTCTTTAAACCCTCACTTTATCTATGTTTTACTTTAGCTGTAATAAATTCTTCATAACAGTGATAGAAGTGCCCAAAAATTTAATCTAAATAGTCCTGACACACTAAAAATTTCATGATAAAATTTACTTGTGTTTTGGCTACTTGGGCATTGTTCATTAGTCCTAGATCTATTCATTTTCTTGCTGGAATTTTTTTGCATAATCACTAGATCTGATATTTTCTAAATATCACATCTTGAAGGGCTTAAAAATCAAAATTTTCAACTTGGCAAACTTACTCTAGCATTTGGAAAAATTTTGGCACATGTTATTACATCAATAAATCATTTTTTGTTCACTTTTCTTATTTCTGTAATAAATGTTCAAGATCTTATATAACTGTGAGTGACTCATCATAAGAAGGACAACTAACTTGTGTTTTCACTTGTTAAGTTGTTAGGCAATTCATTGTTCATTTTTGGTTCATATATGCTTATTGTTGCCAAGATCTGGAGTGATTTGTTCATTGTTGCCTTA